>VXBI01001243.1:0-14595 GCA_013397375.1 Toxostoma redivivum
TTTAATTTTTTTCACAGAAAATTTTATTTAATTGCCCATTTTCCGTATTACATGGATGTAATTAAAACTGTAGTTTCACTCTAAAATAGTTCTGACAATCTACAGAGTAATTTCCATCAGTAGATATTTGAAGGGACTCCATAAAATACAATTCCTAATGAATAACAAAAGCTCCTTGTATTTTACATCACTTTCTGAATTAAATATTTGCTTACAGTGATCTAAAAGTTACCTTCAGAGAAGTCTCACAATTAAATAAGTTTTCAAAAAATTCAAACAATTCTGCAGCTTTCTTTAAGGATTTGTTTTTATTTTAGTTTACACTGCCAGAGTTCATTTGCTTTAATCTCATTATTTGAACCAATATCTCATAAAAAAATGACATTTTGATTGGTTTTTTAACAAATAACTCTTTTTAACCAACCTTATATTTTAACCACAATAATTATTTGGGTTGTTCATTAATTTAAACTCCTCAAACCCCTTTTTTTTTGGTGCCCTTTCTTTTCCCAGCTGCAGTTTGCTGAGCTGCACATGGCTGTGATTATCCAGAACCTTCCCAGGCTCTTTCCCAACAGGATTTTGTGTTCCAGCTGCCAGGGATGGGGAGAGAAAATCCCCCCACACCAACCCCACAGCTCCAAACCTTTGGAGAGAGGAATGGATTTCCACGTTTCCAATGGAATCCTTGGCTGTGCTGCACTGAGCCAACACAGATTTGGGATGATTCCTGTGGCTGGGAGATGTCCCGGGATAGCAGAGCTTGGGAATGGATGCTCCAAACTGCCCAGCACTGCGAGCAGCAGGAATTTCTGCTCCTGGCTGCCACAGTGCTGGTTCCTCGGGGATTCCCTGCAAAGCCTTGTCCTGGGGGGGAGAGAGACTTCTCCTCTACTCCCTCCTCCCGGAGGGGACAGAGACTTCCTCTACTCACTCTTCTACTCCCTCCCGGGGGAGAAACTTCTACTCACTCCCGGAGGAATGCTAGGAGCTGCTCCAGGGAACAAATGACACAAGGAAGCATCAGGCACTGCCCTGAAGCTCCAAAGGGTCTCTGGAAGCGGCTTTGGATGCCCGGGGAAGAGAAGAGGCTTTGGATGCCCGGGGAAGAGAAGAAGGTTTGGATCCCCGGGGAAGAGAAGAGGGTTTGGATTCCTGAGAAGCTCCCGTGCCATAAGAAGGGCCGGCGATGAAAGCCCCACAGAAATCCAAACACAGCCACAGCCACAATTATTTTACTAATTGCTAATGAATACAGTCAAGTGCCTTCAAAAAGCCAAACTTTGCTTGGACTACTCCGGGTTTTGACCTCTGCAGGAGCAAATGCATTTCAAACTGGAGCCCACCAAACCTGATTAACGGCGCCGGCCAAGGCCAGCGTGGAGCAGGAGCTTTTTTCCATCTATCACATGGCCCCAAGGATAGTTAAATGAACCTTAAAATGGCTACAAACAGCTCAATGACTACACAGAGTCCTGCCAATTAGAAATAATTAGGCAGTCATTTTGGTGGTAAGTCTTTTTAAGTGCATACATAATGATGCAATGATGCTTATTAGCGAGCTCTGCTCAAACAGCCTGGAATAATTATGCAACTATCACAAAGCCTTGCACATCTCTGTACTTCACCTTAATGCATTTAAAAATCCACTTCATTACCTCCAGTAATTAATCCTCCATTAATTGCAGGAAAAGCCCAGTTTACCGTGCTTCGTTTCTAATTATCTTATAAATAGTTATGGTTCTAATTAATGTGTTCATTAAGCTGAATATCTTTCTCAAAGCCATGCTCAGAGCAAAGGTTCTGCTTTTGAGAGAAAAAGCCTAACTAGCCATAAGGTGAGGCCATTTTGGTTGTATTTGCTTTTATTTTAGTATATTCAACCTCCTAATTGGCATTTAAAATCTAATTTGGAAGAACTTCAAGAAGACTATATAGGAGAAAAATAGGAAAAGGCTTTGCTTTTTTTTTTTTACCCATTCTCCAATCAAGAAGCTCAGAGCTTTAACAGGAAAACTTTCAGCATCTCTTTTTGATATAGACTGGGAACAGATTTTCAGTGCTGTGCCACAGATTAATTTAAATCCTATCACAATTCAGTTTACCCCTGCATGTTTCCACAGAGGAGAACCAAAAACCACGGCAGAAAAATAAGATACCTAAGAGTTTATACAGAATAAAAAGAATAAACCCACACTGCTGGCCTTGCCTTCATTTCTGGGATATAAATCCATGGCACAGAATTACCACCAGAATTCACATCAGTTATTTGAGCTCAGCATGACCTGACCCTTGAAATTCATTGAGATGGTGCCTTGCTAAGAGATATGGATATGATCCAATAAAAAACACAACTGGAGAATATCTTACAGTAATACCTGTGGATAAGGAAACTCCCTATTGAAACACTTCCCAGTATTGGGGGTTTTGCATGCAAGAATTTAGCAGAAAACTTCAGACTCAAAATAAAATTCTGCAAGAGTACAATCAAAATATTTTAGTTATAGTTACAATTATGGTACAGATATTAAATTCCCCATTATTTCCCTGGATTTCAGCTTTTTAAATATCCATTCTATATCTAATACACCTGTCTTCAGTTACACTGTGCAAAAACAAATCCAATTTTTCCCACCTTTCTATTAACATCACATATTTAACATTAATTTTTGTTCATACTCTATTTTAACAGCACAAGCACCAAAGCTCTGCATGTTCCTACAATGATCCCATTTCTTTTGGGAACCTTTTCTCCCTAGAACATCCCAGCTCAGGAAAATCTGGAATCACTGAAGTGCAGCTTTGCCATGGCAGTGACAGGGCTGAGGCTTGATGCTAATTAGGAGCAGATCAATTATCAGCTCTACATCTTGCTCTGGAATTCTTTGGGAGCCTCAGTGTTGGAATTGGGGAAAATCTAAAATTCAGGAGGTGGGAGGAGAAGCAGCAGCACAAAGGATGGAAGGACAGCCAGGGAGGGTCCTGGCTGGATAAAACAGTTTTAATCAGATTAATCCAGCATGAACTCACTCCCAGGGAATGGCACCAACACAGGCTGGAGCTGCCTGGATCCCACAGGAAAATTGATTTTTATGGGGTAAGGTTGGTGTTCCAAAGGTCCCCAAACCCTGCCTGCAGCAGTGGCACACCTGGAACACTGGAAAAAACTGCCAGCAAAGAAATCCAGGACATGGATGCTGGCTATGGAGAATCATGGAATGGTTGGGGGTGGGAGGGACCTCAAAATCACCCAGTGCCACCCCTGCCGTGGCAGGGACAGCTCCCACTGCCCCAGGGATCCAGGGGCAGCCTGGAATTCCATCCCAGCCCCTCCCAGGAACCAATTCCTTCCCCAAATCCCATCCAGCCCTGCCCCTGGCACTGGGAAGTTGTTCCCCCTTTGCTCTGTCACTCAGCACAACCTTTCCATAATATCACTTTTTGGGCAGAAATCCACTTTTTTTTTTTTTTGCCTTTCATCATTTTAACCAGATCCTGTTCCATGCCATACATGATCAGAATTAGAAAAACTGAAAGATAGGAATGAAGAGGGAATTTTTACTATTAAGCTCTACTATTTTGTGTTTCACAGTGGGAAAAAAATCATTCCTGGAAAAAACAACGATTTCCAGAGCAAAGAGGGTCTTGGGTTACCAGGCCATCCTTAAGACATCTGCTTCTGCAGGGCTGCCTCAAGAAACAGAGCTCTGCAGCAAAGAAATCACAGAGTCCAGCTCATGGCCAGAGCTTTGGTAGCAGAGAAAAAAGAGAATTAAAAAAAAAAAAAGTTAAAATGTAGAGTGGTTTAGAGTGTAGACACACTGAAATCTAAAAGGCAATTCCCCACTAAGGAGAGTTGGGTTTTTCTTGAGTTCCTGTTCCAAGCAGAAAACTGAAGCACTAAAAAATCCCAACAAGCTGCAAAAACATCTTTTTTTCCAAAGGGAGGAATGAAAGGTTCTGGAGAAACAAGCAGCTCTAACTTCACTGTGTGTACACAGCACCTGGGCTGCACAAAAAACCAACTTTTGTGTCAGACAAATGAACTGCACTTATGCATTCAGAGCTTTTTTTTTTTGTTTGTTTTATACCAATGAAAGGCATCAAAGCAGATGTCACTCACAGCTCTGTGGCCTTATTGATAACTGCAGGGCCCTGGGCAGTGCCTTGTGAAGTTTAATTTCCCAAAGTGATCAATTAGGGCTGGGCAATGAGCTCAGCAGTGCTTGGTGCTCCAGGATATCTCCACTGCTCCTGCTCCACCTCTGGGCCTTCCCTGGGCAGCCAACAACACAAACTGATCATTCTTCATAAAAAAAAAAGGCAGTTTTACAACAATAAAATAGATATTTTTATAATCTGGTGCTGATACAAGCTGGAATGCAACAAGATCCTAAATAAAAACTGCAGGGTTGGATTTATTGGGGGGAAAATAAACATGAGTTGACACCACAGCAGGACACACTCAGTCATGTCAACTCCACCTTCCTGCCCCAAGCTTTTATTTGAAGTTTTCATGAAAGAAATGCTGCAATATCTTAATTAAATCTATTTGCTAATGGACTAAAGGCTTGAAACTTTCCCAGCAGTGAAAAGAGAGAGGAACATGTAATATTTACACTGATCCCTCACATAACTGCACCTGAGTGGGTTAACTTGAGGAGCAAGGACAGGGGAGAAAAAAAAATATCCTAAGCTGCAGATCAATAGTTGAAAGAATAGTAACTCCAGGGGCTACAACCAGGCAAAAACAAAAAAGAAAATTTGCTTAAAAAATTAAGCAAATCTAAGAATTAATGACAAGAATAAAAATTCTAGAATGCTCAGTGCCATGGCCAGATCTCTGCTCTCACCTGGAGTATCACCCCAGCTTTAATCCCACAGCTGCACCACCCCAAATTCACACCCTAACACCCCTAAAATCAGCTTTAACTGCACACAGCTACAGTGCAGCTGTTCCCACCACTGCAGACATTCCAGTCTCTTTTCTTCCTTTTTTTTTAAATCAATCTCTCCTCCACAAACTCCCCAGCAAATTCACCCATCACAATTTCACTCTTCACTCATCTGCTGTCCACTCAAAACATCCACCCCTTTTCATTTCCTTTCTCCTAAAAAGCTTTATTTTCCTTTTATTTTCATTCTCTTTTTTAAGGAAATCTCTCCTGGAGTTGTCATAATGAAGCCCCTGCTCTGCAATCCATGAAAAGATCTCCACCAGTGCTGAGCAGGACAGACAGACACAAAATTATTACAAATTGTGTTTTGATCCACAGGTTTTTATCAGCTGTGAGGTCTGATAGGCCAGGTTTTGATGTGCACTTTAATCCCTAAATCACATTTTAATTACTAAAATAATTGTATGGAAAAAAGGAGATGAACTGAAGGCAGGCACCAGTAACAAATCCAGAAACATTCAGTGATATCATCTTTAAAAATTCTTACAAACTGTGCAGCATCAACCCTTCAATAAAATATCTAACAGCAATTTTTTAAAATAAAATATTAAAAAAGGAAATTCTCAAAGACCCCACAAAACCATAACCAGTGGGGTTTTACTCTTAGTTATTTAATGACCCTTCTCACTCTGCACTTGGGTTTAAACAGTACAAATTAAACACAAAGAATTCTGCCAGGCTGGGAGAATACAAAATACAACCACTACCTGCAAGCTCCACTTCTTTAAAAATGCATCTAAAATATAATAATTATAACATGCACAAGTTTTCTTTATCCTCTCAAATCAAAATACAACCATTACTGGGAAGTCCCACTTTTTTGACTTTAAAAATGCATCTAAAACAGAATAATTATGATATGCACAACTTCTCTTATTGTCTCAAATCAAAATACAAATGAACTGCTGAACACAAAGAATTCTGCCAGGCTGGGAGGGCTGAAGCCAGGTTAATTCCAGTTCATAATGGCAGCTGCTTTTGCATCCCCTGCCCCTGGATGCAACAATATTCCAATATTAAATTAATTAGACTGCAGGAATGGTAAAGAAATAAGATGTAAAACCTGATCAGACCCCTCCTTCAGCCACACAGGATTACTCTCCATAAAATCTTTTTTTTCCTCCTTCAACATGTACACAGGCACTTGCTGGTTTAGTGTCAATTTTTAAGTTGAAGTGCATTAAAGATATTTTAAGGCAGCAGTTTAACAGAACGGGAAGAGCCAAAGACATCTGGCAGACAATAAAGCAAAGTTGAATATTCACAGGCAATTCCAGAAAATGCTCTGCAATCACAGGATTGGATGGAATCAGGGAATAAAGGTCAACACTTTTTGGTTAATTCTATTTAAAGCTCCGTGAATGAGAAGATTTGTGCAGCAGAGAATTTGAGATGTGATTAACTCCCAGAACAATCCCAGTGCAAACTCTCCCAGCCCTCAGAGCCCTGCAGGAGAGCCCAGCTCTGCACAGCACAGCAGCACAATATTCTAATAACAACTCTCCTCATCTTCACCCAGCTATAATTTCAAGCTGATATTATTATTCTCATTTCCTTGAATAATATCCATACTCCAGGGCCATTTTCCTCCTCATATTCAATATCAGGCTTGCTCCTATCAAGATCCCTTCCTTCATATCCTGTCACAGTATCAATCACTGCCTGCTGTCCACTCAATCCACTTTTGATTTATCAGCCACCGTCTTCCTGGACTCCATAACTCGACCCAAACCATTTTAGCAAGACAGTGACAAATAACAGGCAGGATCACATCAACCTGTTCCACTTAGTGAACTAAGGAGCAGGAACTGTGACATCCCTCCACAAGCACTCCCTGCTATTCCCCAGCCTGATGTATATTAATGAGGAGCTGCTATTTGAAATGCTCCTTCCACATCAGCATCTAATATGATCAAATTAGGAAATGGGATGATTTATTAAATTCTGGGCAGCTGAAATATTTTCCTTCCCAGCTCTGGATGCAGAGAGGGAGCTGCTGCTTCCAATTTTTCCACATGAGGATGTGCCCGTGCTTCGCAGGCGAATTATTGCCTTTAAAAAGATTGCGAGGAGGCAAAATGTTATTAAGCAAATGCTCAGTAAAACAAACTAAATCGGTTTTAAAAATTCCTAATTTAATGTAAATCTTGGTTGTTTCTGCTGAAATTCAGTTTGTGATCTTATTAAGTCCTATTTGCATTGTACTCCCCCGCTGTAGGACAGCTTGGAATTTATAGCATTACTGGGAAGCTCCACTTTTTTGACTTGAAAAATGCATCTAAAATGGAATAATTATAATATGCACGAGTTTTCTTATCCTCTCAAACCAAACAACCACTCCTTGGAAGTTCCACTACTTTAAAAATGCATCTAAAATACAAAAATTATAATATTCACAAGTTCTTATCCACCCAAAGTACAAACAATACTGGGAAACTCCATTTCTTTTACTTTAAAAATGCATCTAAAATATAAAAATTATAACATGCACAAGTTCTTATCCACTCAAAGCACAAGCAATACTGGGAAACACCTTTTTTTTACTTTAAAAATGCATCTAAAATGGAATAATTACAATATGCACAAATTTTCTTATCCCCTCAAATCAAACAACCATTACTGGGAAGCTCCACTTCTTTAACTCTGAAAATGCATCTAAAATAATTATAATGTGCACAGGTTTTCTTATCCACTCAAATAAAGTACAAGCAATATTGGGAAGCCCCATTTTTTCTTTTAATTTAAAAATAATAATTATGCACAAGTTTTCTTATCCTCTCAAACCAAACACAACCATTCCTTGGAAGCTCCACTACTTTAAAAATACATCTAAAATATAAAAATTATAATATACATAAGTTCTTATCCACCCAAAGCAGAAGCAATACTGGGAAACTCCATTTTTTTTTTTTACTTTAAAAATGCATCTAAAATGGAATAATTATAATATGCACAAGCTTTTTTATCCTCTCAAATCAAAACACAACTATTATTGGGAAGCTCCACTTGAAGTCAAAAAATGCATCTAAAATAATTATATTATGCAGAAGTTTTCTTATATTCTCAAACTGCAAGCATTACTGGGAAGCTCCACTTTTTTAACTCTAAAAATTAATCTAAAATAGAAAAAATTATGATCTGCACAAGTTTTTTTATCCTCTCAAATCAAAGCAAACCATTAATGGGAAACCTCACTTTTTTTGCCTTTAAAAATGCATCTAAAATAGAATAATTATAATATGCACAAATTTTTTTATCCTCTCAAACTACAAGTAATATTGGGAAGGTCCACTTTTTTCACCCTAAAAACCCTTTATTTCATTCCCCAGTGGGTTCCTCACTACTTACCCTCAAAAAAAAAAAAATCACAGGAAAATAATTTGTCTCACCTTGAACAAAAAAAAAAAAAAATTAGGAATTACAGGTGGAATTCATGAAAATTCCATGCCAGCACTGGAAATACATCTTTATACATTTTTCCAAGGTTTAACTCTCCAAAATCAGATTTAGGATTTTATTTATCAATATTTGCCCTCTGTGGGGGTGAATATTTCAAGTATTTAATGGAATGTGCAGCTCTGCCCCTCTAGTGCTGCATAATCAATTAATGAAATATTTGACCAAATAATGAATATATAAAATTCCTGATCCCTCCAATATTTGATACAAAAAAACTCCTGATCCCTCCAATATCTGATACACACTATTTTCTAGCAGTAGTAGTTTTTCAAGTTTTTAGGCACCTAATTTCTATATTTTATAACCATGATTAAAATCAAATCCCTTAGAAAAGATGACCATTGAACCATAGCTAGTGAGAGCTGCAATTTATATTTATTTTATTTTATATCAATTAAACCATAGCTAATGAGGTCTGTAACTTACTATATATTGTTTTATTATAATAAAAAGCATTTTAAATCAGTTTAGCACAGTTCCTAATGGTCTGTAATTTATTATATATTGTTTTATTATTTTAAAAAAAAGCATTTTAAATTAGTTTATCCTAACACTGAGTATGTGACACATAGAAAAATCTTCCTTTTCACCTCGTTTTTCTGACATTTCTGAGGGTCCAAACTGATTTTCTTGGCAAAAAAGAAGTGAATATTCCCAGCTCTGATGGGGAGGATACTCCAAGAAAGGTCAGGCATTTAATTTCTAAATTTATTTTTAAATCTAAATAATCAAATTTCTACCACAAAGGCACTGCAGCAATAAAGGATCCAAGCAGCTCTTCCAATGAATCAGTCATGGCACAACAGAAATAAGAAAAAGTGGAATAGTCACATGTTTTAAAAACAATTTTTCAACATTTAGAGGCAACAGCTCTGCTGGTTTGGATATGGAATCAAAGGTTGAACAAAATCACCTGGCTGAAGATTTTAAATATCTGCCCAAACTGCTCTGCTCTGCCTGATCCACCCAATAATTAATTTAAAATGAACAGAAAGTGCTAATGGGAAACCTGGTATCCAGGATAAACTTCAATTTAATTGAAAAATCCACACAAACACAACTGGAGCATCCTTTAATTGAGGAAGAAAAACAGATTTTGTAACACCTTCTGGTTAAGATCTAAATATTTAAATTGTGAAATATTTGTTTGTCACAAACCAATGCATGCAAACTTTCACTGTAGACATCCTTAAACATTAATGAAAGATTGCATAACTAAAGACTCATCCTTTCCCAAGAGAAACACAGATGAAAAAATCACTTTATTCTGAACTTCAGGAAGCCAATGGAATGTGTGGGAATTATGGAAAGCAGGAACCAAAAAAAAAAAAAAAAATCCATGAGACATTTCTATGACACTAAGAGACCCTATTTAAATTTTTTCTGCTTGAATCAAATACAAAATAAATATCTTGCCTTCAAAATTATTTCACCAGCTGAAAGATGCAGAGTGTGGATTTGGGAGACCCCAAATTGGGGATTTTTTGGGATGTGTGCTTTAAACACCACCTGCAGCCATGATTTCCATTTATCCCAAGCTCAGGATTTTCCAGGGGAGTTTTTTGCAGTAGGAATAATTCTGTTTTTTCCTAAGGGGGAATTCTTACCTCCTGGTCCTGCTCCTGGAGCGGGACCTTTGGGATCTGTAGGATTTGCCTCTGCCCCGGGAGCGGCTGCGCTTCCTCCTGGAGCCGTAGGAAGAGCTGCTGCTGGACCTGTGTCTGCGCCTGCAACAGAGCCAGGGTGAGCCTGGGGCTGCCCCAAAATCCCCAGAGAAACAGGGAGAAACCCCCCGAAATCCCTGGGAAAACAGAGACAGGGTCAGGCTGAGGCTGCCCCAAAAATCCCTGGGAAAACAGAGCCAGGGTGATCCAGGTACTGCCCCAAAACCCCCAAAAAACAGGGAGAAACCCCCCAGAAATCCCTGGGAAAACAGAGCCAGGGTGAGGCTGGTACTGCCCCAAAACCCCCCAAAAAAACAGGGAGAACCCCCCCGAAATCCCTGGGAAAACAGAGCCAGGGTGAGGCTGGTGCTGCCCCAAAAACCCAGGGAGAAACTCCCAAAAATCCCTGAGAAAACAGAGCCANGGCTGAGGCTGCCCCAAAATCCCCCAAAAAAACAGGGAGAAACCCCCCAAAATCCCTGAGAAAACAGAGACAGGGTCAGACTGGGGCTGCCCCAAAAACCCAGGGACAAACCCCAATGAGTCCTGAGAAAAGAGAGCCAGGGTGAGGCTGGTACTGCCCCAAAAAACGAGGGAGAACCCCCCCAAAATCCCTGAGAAAACAGAGCCAGGGTGAGCCTGATTCTGCCCCAAAAACCCCAAAATCCCTGGGAAAACAGAGCAAGAAGTGAGAGTGGCACTGTTCCCAGAAACCCCCAAAAAACAGGGACAAAACCTAACAATTCCTGAGAAGACATGTACAAACCTGGGGGTTGTAGGGTGCTCCAGAAACTTCAAATCCCACTTTTCCCCCACAGCAAACCATTCACACACACAGGGACACTGCTGCCCTAAAGGGTTGATCTCCAAACTCCACATCCCAAGCAAAAAAAAAAAGTTTGGGTGGGGACTTTAACTACTATTAGTAGTAATCAGTTAATCAGGGTTAATTTATTTCATTTGAGTTCATTTAAGGGCAGTTCCCCCTGAGTCCAATCAGGAATCAAAAGGGTCTCTTCCTTTTCCCTTCCCTCCCAGTTTTGTTTATTCCAAGAATAAATTATTCTACACCAAGGAGAAAGATGAAAGAAAAGATATTTAACCCAAAATCCAAATAAAATCCAAATCTTAACATTTCCTCTCCATCTCCCCAGTAGTTAACTAATTAACAATTACAACCCTCCCTATTTTTGGCCTTTATGTGTGATTAATATTAAAATACAACACCACAGAAACCCTGCTGGAATTGAGGATGTGCTCTGGGATTATCCAGCATGAAGGAAAGGGGCTGCAGGAATGCTGGAAAGGATGCAGAGCTTACACAGGGAATGTGATGTTCCTGCTGGATGAGGGACAGGAATTCCAGAAACTGCTGCTTTTGGTTCCTGAGGGTCAGGGATAAACCCAGCATGGAACACAGCCCCAGGGGCAAAGCCAAGATCCCAAAAGCAGAGCCTTGGATCTTTGCTGGGTGCAGTTTGAGTGTCCTGGTGTCCATCCAGCCCCCAATCCCCTCTGGTTTTCCATGGCTGTGCTGGAATAAGGGATTGAAGCTGCTCAGGGCTGGGGTCACAGCCCATGGCACCCTGGGGAGATGGAGATCCCAGCAGGAGAAGGGCTGGGAATAAAGCCCTGAGGTCCCTCCTCACCACACCCTGCAGCCACTCCAGAAAGGTTTGGCAGGAGCTTTTCCTCCTGGATTTACAGGAGTGTTTTCCAGCTCTACTTCCCAATAAATTCACCAGCACAAGCCAGAGTGAAGCCAACGGGATGGAGCCACAGAAATGCTCCAAGGGCTGGAGCCAGGCTGGGAGAGCTGGGAATGTTCCCCTGGAGAGAAGGATCCAGGGAGAGCTCAGAAGAGAGCTGGAGAGGGACTGGGGACAAGGGATAGAGGGACAGGACACAGGGAATGGAAAGAGGGCAGGGATGGATGGGATATTGGGAAGGAATTCCTGGCTGGGATGGAATTCCCAGAGAAGCTGTGGCTGCCCCTGGATGTGTCCAAGGCCAGGCTGGATGAGCCTGGAACACCCTGGGATAGTGGAAGGTGTCCCTGCTGGGAGAGGAAAGTAAGAACTTTTTTATCTCCTGGAGTTTCTCTGGTTTAAAGCAGAAGTTTCCTTTGGATCTGCACATTCCCTGCTTTATTCTCCTGGAGGAGGAAGGAGTTGTGGGTATTTCTGATCATGGTGCTGGGCTGGGGGTTTATTTTGACAAAAGTGAAAACATTTCCACATCTCTTAAGGTTCAGAACAATCTGTGCCATAAAATCCCAACCCATGGGATTCCTGCCATAACATGAAAGAGCCCAACTTGTAAAAACTCCTACAAATGCACCTTTTCTCATAGGAATGGGACCAAGACTGGAGATCCCTGGATCGCGACCTCGACCTGGATTTCCTTCCCGACTTTTTGCGGCTGTAGCTGCGGCTGTCCGAGGAGCTGCTGGAGGAGGAGCGTCTGCGGTGCTTCTTCTTCCTCCTGCTCCTGCTCTCCTCCTCCGTGTCCGAGGAGCGCCGGCCCATCTCCGACCTACACAAAACCCAAACGTTCCCAGCTGTTAGGAGCTCTGCTGGATGCGCTGTGTTGGTTTATATTTATAGAAAAATAAAAATAAATAGTTCACTCTGTTCCTGTTCACTGCGAGCAGGGCCAGACCCCCCCGGCTGTCCCCTCCTGTCAGGGAGTTGTGCAGACCCAGAAATTCCCCCTGATCCCCCTTTTCTCCAGGCTGATCCCCCTTTTCTCCAGGCTGAGCCCTTTCCCAGCTCCCTCAGGAATTCTCCAGCCCTTCCCCAGCTCCGATCCCCTCTCTGCTCCTCCTCTTCCCAGCACGGACGGGTCCAAACTCGCTCATTTCCTCCATCCAAACTTTTGCCCTTCCTCACACTTTTGGCCACCGAGGCAGCACCTCCTGATGCAGCGGGGAGAGCCTGGAGCAGAACAAAGGAGAATTCACCATTAGGGACACAGAAACACTGCTGGAGCCAGCTCCGGGAGCCGCAGGACCGAAGGGAACACGCTCCCGGAGAAGGGCACGCTGTGCTCCGCCAGCAGCATTCCGTGCAGGAATTCCAGGCCAGGCCCGTGACACCGGGATTGTCCCGGCAGCTCCCGGAGCTCGCTCACCGCCACCAGAGCAGCTGCAGGGGCCGCTTCCCTCAGGGGCTCCCTCAGAGAGGGGCTGCTCGGCAATNGCCCCGTACCTGGCGGAGCCGCCGCGGCCCCGGTTCGAGCCCAGCGCCTTCCGGGGCGGTGAGCAGGCAGCGCCAATCCAGCGCCGAGCGCGGCCGGGCAGCCACAGCCATCGAGCGCCGAGACATCGATGCGGCGCGCCGGCGAGCGCCCACGCGGGACGGCACCGGCACCGGCACCGGGATCCTGCTGCCCACGGGGGGTGCAGAGCTCATGGAGCCATCTCTGATGCGGCGCGCCGGCGAGCGCCCGCGCGGGACCGGGACCGGGACCGGGACCGGGACCGGGACCAGCACCGGGATCCTGCTGCCCACGATGGGGCAGAGCTCACAGAGGTGTCTCTGCACCGTGCCCAACACAGTGACCCACGGGCGTGACAACAGAGGGTGGCGGGCGGGAGAGGAGCGTGGGTGGTCCCTGGGTCAGGGTCACGCTGCCCACGGGGGTGCAGAGCGCACGGAGGTGTCTCTGCACCGTGTCCAGCACGGTGCCCAACACGGTGACCCACCGGCGTGTCCCGCCGCGGGGACAGCGGCACGGAGCGGTTTTCGTTCCGTCCCGAGGAGTTAAAGGAAGGTCGGGGTTTTACGGCCCCGAGAGCTTCCCCCGCGGGCGGAGGGCAGCGCTCCACGCGGGACGGAGCGCGCCGGGCTCGGGTGGGCACCGGGCCGAGTCGGGACCTACCGGGCCGAGCCGGGACCTACCGGGCCGAGCGGAGCCTCCGCCGGGACACGACCAGAAATACAACAGAACGATTTCATCGCTTCGCTTAATTCGGTTTTCTTGCCCGATTTGGCTCGTTTAAGCAGGGCTCCCGAGCACACGCTCCCCCGCCACGGGAATGGCGAAACGCGCGTGGGGATAAACGAAATGTCAGGGCGGAGGGGCCGGTGAGGGTCACCCAGCCGTCAGCAGCCGCGGCGGGGTCGGTCACACCGAATCCCCCGGTGCCCGATGCCCCCGGGTTCGAAAATGCCCCGCGGGAGCGGCTCCCGGCGCGGGGGTACCGGGACTCGCCGCCTGTCGCGACAGGCTCGCGTGTCACCGGCTCTGAACGAACGCCGATGCCACCCCCGGTACCGAACCTGCCCCGGTAAATGAACGCTCCGTTACGTGAAGTCATCGCCCCAAAGGTCAATGAAAAATCGATACGCCGGCAAGAGTTAAACAATTCTGAATAATTTATTACAATTTAGCAAAGGTGGGAGAGAGGCGAGTTCCGTCAACAAAAGTGCTCCGTGGTGGGATTTAAAAAAAAACAAAAGGAAAACAATATTAGCGATATTGGCGTGTTTGGCTCTAATTGATGCCTCGCT
>VXBI01001243.1:18986-53815 GCA_013397375.1 Toxostoma redivivum
AAAAAAAAAAGACAATGATTTCTCTGCGAATTTCTAATGGGAAACTGTCCGGGATACTTCCTCCAGCAGCATTCCGGGTTGCATGTATTTGTATTTCATTGATGGAGTCCTTTGATTCACTTGCACTTCACCCTCATCTTTAGTAGAAAAAAAAAAAAAACAAACAAAAACAAGACAACCACAAAACCAACCAAACAAACGTGGCTGGGTTCTTTCTCCTTTAATCTTGGAGGGAAGCAGGCAGAGAGAGGCAGATCAAGCGCTACCTTTTCCACTCTCACATCCTTGCTGCTCCTTTGCTGTCCCACCTCTGAAATAAAAGGGAGCGGAGTTCGCCTCCCTTTGCCGGGTCCCTCCTGTCCCGAGGGCAAAAGTAAATGAAAAAAAAAAAAAAAAAAAGAGAATATTTAATTCCCAACCACCACTTGACACCACGGCAAATTCCAATAAGAGGTACTGGGTACATGTAAAATATGTTGATACACACGAACAAAGTTTATTTTGGCTATAACTTGTGAATTGATAGTTGACTGTCAAACATTTACATTTTATCTCATAAAGGTGTATCTATTCACGTAATCTTGTGATTTTTTTGGTTATTATTATTATTATTTGAGAGACGTATAGCTATTTAAGCTGGGGTACCCTGCAGTCAGTGATTGTTATCCCAGATTTTGCCATCTGACCCTCATGCTTATTGCCAAGACAGAGGGAAAGCTCTTCTACGCGAACTTTGGTATGGACGGGCTTTGTATCTATTTGTTCTCCATGAAAACAAAATTATTTATATTGACCATATTTTTTCTAGTGTATTTTAAGTTATTTTAAAAAGAAAAAAATAAGAAAAAAAAAAAGAAAAAAAAAAAGAAAGAAAAATGCTGTTATCTCATTGCATTTGTTGTCAGTACAATATATTTTGTTTCACTCAGGTTTGCTTCACCTTTTTTAATCCATTTCCGACGTCACGAATTTCAATAAGTGCCAAGTAATGAATTTGAGACACTTTGCGAGCTGTTGACTGAAGGGGGGACGGTTTGGGGGACGGTGCCGGGACTGTCGGTGTCCAACCATCGGTGAATGTTCCTTTATTCCTTTTTTTTCCCGTGTTCTCACCTCCTGTAGAGCTCGCACGTTTCTTTCTGCTCCGTAGATATCGCGACACGCCGATAGCGCTCAGCACGACGAGGGAGCGCCGCTCGCCTCCACGCAGTTTATTTAAATTTTTTTTTTTTTTATTTTTTTCCCAACTTTCTCTGAGTTTTTCCCGGGTTTCGGGACAGCCGAGCCGGCCGGTGTGGGAGCTCCATAGCAATTGTGTCTTTACGAGTTCTGTCAGGTTCCCTCAGGTAATAAAAGCGAGGAAAGCGGAACGGCTCGGAATCTTTTCCAGGGAGGGATCCGGGGGGGATCGGGACCCCCGGGATGGGCGCTCCCCCCACGCCGGGATTCTCCTCCCGAATTGGGAAAATTCGGGAACTCCCAGCGGGAGGAGCCGCTCCGGGGCCAGCGATGGATGGGATAAAGGGGGGGGGATGCGCAACCCTCCGGGGAAGGGTTGGGAAATGTTGGGAAGGGCTGGGAATGTTCCCCCGGGCAGCGATGGCAGAGCCCGAGGTGTCCCCATGGGATAAGGACAGAAATAAGGACAGGGATAAGGACAGGGACAATCAGAACCCTCCTGGAGAAGCCACGAGCAGCCAGAGCCAAAGCAGCTGGAAATGATAGATTTTACCTTGGGTAAAAACGGCTTTATTCCAGCAAAAGTAAGATACTGCTAATTATAAAGTCAATAAAAGCAGCGGTGGTGTCGATTGATCCCGAACAGAGCAGTTCATTAATATGTGCGTGAGAGCATCGCCTCAGCCCCTCCCTCCCCCAAATAAACCGGTCACGTCCCACCTGCTCCGCTTAAAGCACAACCGGCTCAGGTGCTGCTGCCCAAAACCCTCGTGCAGGTTTTTGGGGTGTAACGGGAGCCTCACACCTTCCCCCCAGCTCTGGGCATGGCTGTCTTCAAGGTGGTTGTAATAAAAAAGTCAGGAAAAATGGGTTTTCACCCTACCAGGGAAGGTGGTGGGATGGTGTGAGAGAACTGTGTGGGTTTTAGCACAGCTGGGATTAAAATAAAATAGTCTTAACGGGATGTTTTTGGACAGGAACACTCACATTCCTGGTTTCCTTGGATTGGAATCCCTAATAAGTCTACAGGCCAGCAGAAGTTGGCCAGGACTCTTCTGTTTCTATTTTATTTCTTAGAGTGTCTGAACCTCTATAAAACCCCGTAAATTTCCCCAAATTTAATGCTGGATATTTCGCAAACCAGCCAGCGCTCACGGTCTGTGCTTCCCGCAGATAAAATTTTTGCAGGAAAAAAATTTGCTGGGATCGACAGGGATATTGCTGGCCTGAGAAGGGGCTTTGGAGAAGGGACCCAGAATTCCTGCAGGAAGGAGCAAACCCTTGTTTCTGTCCTCGCAGAGCCCTGGGGCGCTCCCAGCAGGACTTAGAGGAGCAATCCCCACATTTTGTTGTCTCCCTGCAGCAGCACGAGTGAGGAGGAGCCCCGCAGGTTCCTGCATGGATCCCGGCTCTCCACAACCACGGAAAGGAGAAGGGAGGAAAGCCCCGTGTGTAAACCTGAGCTGAAATCCCACAAACCCGGCGTTCACCCGCAGCTCCGCTTCGTTCCAGGCTGAGCTTTCCTTCAAAGTCGCCTTTTGGAGGAGCAGCAGCAGCGAAGCACCCGAGGCTCCGTGGTCTCCAGCCCTTGCAGCCGCGGAATAAATGATGAGTTGTGCTCGCAGCACACCCCGTGCTCTCTCCTGCCCAGTAAATATTGATATTTGTTCCATTTGGTGGCTGCTTGCCCTTGAATCCTCAGCCCCTTGCTATTTCTGAGCCCGATTTCCCTCGCTGGGAGGTGAGGGGGCACCTTGAAGGTCTCCTCCTGCGTAGCTTTAAGGAATAAATCAGCAATCTGCATCACTTTTGTGGTTCTGAGGTGGGCAGCAAAGTTCTGCGAGGGGCTGGAAAAGTTGGGCTCGTTTTTAACCTTTCCTGCATTTCCTGGAGCATCCAATGAGCGCTGCCAGCCGCGGGAGCTGTCACTACTCACACTTTACACCAGCACTCCGCCTTCTCTCTTTTTCCGGCAATTAACTTGGTGTGAGTGAAGGAAACCCTCAGCGTTTCCAGCAGCCCGAGTCTCTGCTCTGCTGGCACACCGTGGCGTTTGGGATGCACTTCTGCTGCTCTGCCAGCTCCTAATTCCTCAGGGCAGGACCAGCAGAGCCAGCACCCCATCCTCTCCCTCAGCCCCACAGAGCCCTCCCCGTCCCCGGCAGGCTGATTTTGGGTTCTGGCAGTGCCAGGCGCTGCCGGATCTGGGAATGTGCCGTGGATCCATGCCCCGGGCTGTGGCACAGCGGCTCCTGCTGCACGGGCAGCCTCTCCCCCGGCAGCCTGCCTTTGTGCTCCCCTTTGTGCTCAACTTTTCCTGCGGAGAGAAGGGAAGCTTTTCTCTGCTCAGGGAGGGATGTCTGGGGGTGTTTTCCTTCCTAACAAATGCACGTCGGGCACGCTGCTCACTGAACACCCCCCTGCTTTCAGCAGCCTCCTTTATCAAAATCGGGGGGAAAAATTCTGGGAGAGGATTCCAAAATGGGGAGGTAAAAATGCACAAAAAAGCAAGGGCCAGTTTGGCCACCTCAGCCACCCTGAGAGCACCGAGGATAAAAAGCTGGGGTTGATAAAATACAGCGCCAGAGCTTCATGAGCATCTTCTCAGGCTCATGTGGGGAATGGAGAGCAGTTTTAATAAAGCTTTTAGGAGAGCAGCTGCACCACACGTGTGGCAGGGGGGCACCCACCGTGGTGCTGCACCCCTGGGTGTGTGGGGTCATTGGGGGTCCCTTAGGGCATCCCCAGGGTGTGTGGGGTCATTGGGGGTCACATTGTGATCCCTTAGGACATCCTCAGGATGTGTGGGGTCACACTGTGGTCACTTGGGGTCCTTTAGGGCATCCTCAGGGTGTGGGGGGTGATTTGGGGTCACACTGTGATCCTTTAGGGCATCCTCAGCGTGTGTGGGGTCATTTGGGGTCCCTTAGGCCATCCCCAGGGTGTGTGGGGTGATTTGGGGTCCCTTAGGCCATCCCCAGGGTGTGTGGGGTCATTGGGGGTCACTTGGGGTCCCTTAGGACATCCCAGGTCTGTGCAGCCCCCTGGCTCTGCACATCCCCTCCCTGTGCCGGCTCCTTGGAGCTCCCACCTTGGCTTCTGCATTTTTCCAGAGCTGCTGACCTGCTCAGGAGCTGCTCCCATCCAGCTGCTGCTGTTTGGGGTGCTCAGTTCTGGTGTCCCCTGCAGCAGAATTGTCCCTTGTGCCTTTTGGCTCCCTGGGTTTGCATGAAGTGCTTTCCTACCCCCATGGAAAGAGAATTTTGCTCAGAACCTGTTGGGTCCCACTGACCCCACAGTTTGTGTTCTGTGAAACTCAGCTTTAAACCTGCAGGACCTTCCCTGCCCCAGTGCCCTGGGGCTCCAGGAGCAGGGGGAACATCTCAGCACCCCTGTTAGGCAGCCACTGCTTCCACAAAAATCCATCTTTTCCATCTTTTCCTTTCCTTGCAGGAGGGCAGCACCCAGCAGCCAGCCCTGATGAGAACTCCAGCAGGAGTAATTCCAGCTCAGGCAAGGGAGAGTGTTTGGAAAACAAGGATTGTCTGTGTGCTATGGAATCAGGGAATCGTGGAAGAGCTTGGCTTGGAAGGGATTTTAAACCTCATTTCTTCCCATCCCACCCCTGCCATGGCAGGGACACCTCCCCCTGTCCCAGGGGCTCCAAACCCTGTCCAGCCTGGCCTGGGGCAGCCCCAGCTGCTCTGGGAATTCCATCCCAGCCATCCCCACCCTCCCAGGGAACAATTCCTGTCCAATATCCCATCCATCCCTTTGAAGCCATCCCCCCTTGCCCTGTCTCTGCACACCCTTACAAAAACCATCTGAATTTTGGAAGCCACCAGAAGAAGACACGAGGACTTTTCCCGGGGGTTATTTTAATTTAGTGACTGAATTCTGATGGGGGCTGGCCCAGGCTGTCTCCCCTCTTCCTCCCAGTGTGCCAGAGGATGCAGGAGGGGATTTGGCACCCCAGCACAGACAGCAGTGTGCAAACTGTTATTATTAACAACAACACACTTCCCACCCTCTCATTGTCCTTTGAGTAAATATTTAGGCAGTGGAAACTTGGCTTGCACTTCCCCAGATTGGCAATCTGCTGGAAACTGAGATCCTGCCTGGATCCCCTTACAAAATCCCTCTGAACACTCAGAACAGATTTTTAAGCACTCCTCTGCTTAATGTACACATTTTAATTATTATGCAGATTCTCGTTTAGGAAATATTTGGATTTGGAAGTGTTTGGCCATGTGGTAATCTTTAGGAAGAAGGTAAACATATTCTTTGTTAAAGAAAATGTAAATAAAGAATTGCCCCAAAATATCTCTGAGAGGTGAAGTGCAGGACAATGGGAACCACATGGAAATGTTCCTGCTGTCCCTGGGCAGGAAACCCAGGGATGCTTCCAGTGGCTTTGGAGACTGCAGCAGGAATTCTGCTGGGATGAAGCCCTGGCCCTATAAGGAAAGGGAAGCAGTAGGGTAAGGAATTAGCTGGATTTGATGGATTTAAAATCCCAGAACCCCAGAGTGGTTTGGAAAGGATCTCAGTGCTCGTCCCATCCCACCCTGCCATGGCAGGGACAGCCAGGAATCCCTTCCCAATACCCCATTTTATCCTTTGTCATCCCATACCTGGCTTAATTACCCCAATTACTTGAAGAGCCATTAATTGACAGAGATTCCATGGCTACAGCATCCCTGCCCTGCCTAGGGATGTGAGCTCAGCTCATCCCTGCTCCCTGCCCAACCCCTGCAGTGGGATTTGGGTTATTCCCAAAGAGAGCATTTCCTGGAGGGATCTGATGGTTTTCAGGCCAGTTCCTGACCTGGTGGAAGCAGGGGCTGCTCTGTCCTGCCCCCCCTGCAGCAGCACGAGAAGGGACAGAAATTTTGTTCTGCCATTTGCTCTTGGTGGGTTTTGTCCCTGTTCCATGCAGCTGACAAAAAGCTTTGCCATGTTAAGCAGATGACAATTTTTACATGAGTAATCACTTTAATTACACAAGCTTTTTACAATGCTTTCCTACCCAGGTAAAGGATTCTGTATGAATTTCAAAACTAATTGCAGCACATTAATACTGCTAAAGGAAACAGGAACATTAGCAATTCATGCACTATTTTATGTTCAGAAGTAATTAATTTGGATTAATTTCTAATGAACTCGTTCTGCTTGTAACCAAGAATTTCTTTTCCTGGGCTGAGGAAATGCCTGTGGATTTTCCCTCTGAGCTCCCTTGCATCACATCTGCCCTGAGCTGTGTGTGTGGAACAATGGAGAGGCAGATTATTTACAGGGTGTCAGCTCTGCTCTGGGCCTGCACGAAGATGAATTCATCCTCCTCTCAGAAATGGGACATCTACACCTCAAACCAGTTGTGATTAGCCAAGATATGGCTTGGGCCATGCTGAGCTCTGTGTGAAGGGCTCCTGTGAGTAATTCATCTCCAGGGCTCTTTAAAGCAAGAATTTATTTAATTTATTTTTTTTCAAGTTGTGCATAAGTTCTTCAAGTGTCCTGCTTAGTTTTCAGGAAAATAAAAACAAACACTGGCCAGGGTTTGGGTTTGTTTTTAACTATTTCCTGTGTGCTCCTACAATCATTGGTCATTCATTGAACTCTGGGGGTTCAATGGACTCCAGGAGGAAAAGGTGAGCTTGGTCCTGTCTGAGATCACAGAACTTGGAGCAGAGATGTGGATTAATGCTGGAGGCTCGAGTAGCCAAGAGAATAACTGGAGCAGAAAGAAGAATTTTTGTTCTGCCCCTTGCAATTAGAAGTCAGAGAATCCCAGAATGGTTTGTGTTGGAAGGATCTTCCACTGTCCCAGCTTGCTCCAAACCCAGTTCAACCTGGCCTGAAAAATGCTCAGACTTTTGTATTTTAACCCCTATAAAATGGGGGTAGTCACAGTTTCAACGTGGAATTGAAACTGCAAAAATTTAAAGGAAATGACAAGAATTCTGCCTGTTGTTCCTGAGGCTGCACTGGGTCCCTCTGTGGGCAGCACCCCCTGGTCCTGGGCTCTGAGGAGGAGTAGGATGGAAGGGTGGCCTTCATCCAGGCTTTCCAGAGAAGGAGCTGCAGAATGTAAATGAAAAAAAAAGAAAAAAAAAAATCAGATTTGGGCAGAGAAGAACTGCATTGCCCACAAATTGCATTTTTCCTGATTTCTGTACATCTCTCCAATTGGCACAACCTTGTTTAGCTTCAAAGATCTGAGAAAATTACAGCCTGAGGCTCTTGGATGGTGGCTGAGGGTGGCTCTTATCTCTGAAGTCCTGGGGAACCATTGGAGGCCAAACGCCCTTCCCAGCTCTCTTGCTCTGAGATTCCTGGGAATGGACACCGAGGAAGGCAGGGAATGGGCAGCCCTTAGAGCAGCCTGACATGAGAAATGTGTGAAATGGCTCCACACAGCTCCAGCTCCTGCAGAGGAGCCTCCTGGGGGTGTCCCAGGCCAGGCTGGGCTTTGGGGCTTGGAGCACTGGCACAGGGGGAGGTCCCTGTGCCCACGGCAGGGCAATGAGAGGATTTTGATTTTTTGATCCCACCTGGGATTTGGTGTTCCTTGGAAATAAACAATCTGAGAACACCTCCTGCTGTTGATCCTTGAATGACAGCGTTCAGGAAAGAGCCAAATGAGCCCAAAATCTGGGGCTGTGTGTGCTGTGAGTGCCCGGGGTGCTGCAGCCACACCCCAGCCCTGCTGCAATGGGGGAGGGAACAAAGGGGCTCCCTGTGGGACAGAGGGGACACAGCTATCCCTACACACAGGGAAAAACTGGGATGAGCCATGGATGGGGCTGGGAGCAGCTGTTGGGGTGGGGATGGGGACGGGGACAGGGGACAGGGACAGGGATGGGGACAGGGACAGGGACAGGGACAGGGACAGGGACAGGGATGGGGACAGGGNGGGGACAGGGGACAGGGATCAGCAGGGACAGGGACAAGGACAGGGGACAGGGATCAGGGATCAGCAGGGACAGGGAGAGGGACAGGGATCAGGGACAGGGGACAGGGACAGGGACAAGGATAGGGACAGGGACCAGCAGGAACAGAGACAGGGACAGGGACAAGGTCAGGGATCAGCAGGGACAGGGAGAGGGACAGGGATCAGGGACAGGGGACAGGGACAGGGACAAGGATAGGGACAGGGACCAGCAGGAACAGAGACAGGGACAGGGACAAGGTCAGGGATCAGCAGGGACAGGGATCAGGGCTCAGCAGGGACAGGGACAGGGAGGAGGTGTGACAGGAAAGCAGGGCAGGAATGTGGCGATGGAGAATTTGCCATCACTGCCCAGCCATGGGCATTCCCAGCAGCATTCCCAGGTCCCCTGGCTGCCCTGGTTGCAAACAATCCCGGATGGATTCATGGAATGCTTTGTTCACTCATGGATTTTTTTCCTGAATGAAACAATCCAAGAGAGCCTGGGCACTCTGTGCCACACAGGCAGTGCTGGCCCTCCCAAATCCTGGAAATTCAGCAGGTCAGGGTGGGAAGGAATATCCACAGTTTGGAATGTCATTATCTTGTGCACATTGTGTCCCACAGAAGGAGCAGAATCATGGAGTGCAACCAGGAAATTAATTCCTGTTATCCATGAATCCTTATTCCACTAATGGCCACTGACTCCATCATTCCCAGCACAGGGAAAACAAAACAGGGAGTCCCTGAAGGGGTCACAGGTGGATGAAGGGCATGGAGATCATCCTCCTCCTCCTCCTCACCAAATCTCCAGCAAGGCAATTCCAAGAGTGAGGATGATGGAAACCCTGCAGGAAAGGGGATGTGCAGTGATGGAAAGGAGGACAGAAGATTTTAACCTTTCTATAAATATTTTTTTTGTACAGAGAGGCACAGGAGCTGCCAACCTCACCCTGGCTACCAGCAAACTGTGAGCATTTAAATACAATTAATGCAAAATCCCATGTAATTATAAGAGTGTTCCCTCATTTGCAGCACATGGATAATATTCCAGTGGAAAGTCTCACGAGCAGCACTCACTGAGCTGGAGCTCTGTCTGTGTGAGTGCAGCTCCACAAAGGATCATTTTTATTTTTGACATCCCTTTTCAAGAAAATTTCAACCCTAAGTAACAACTTCTGTCCCAGCTCTCAGCAGAGCCACCAGGCCCCCCAAATAAACTGTTGGTTTAACGTTGATTTGTGCACAAACCCAGCCACGTTTGTTTGAGGGATCAAAGTGGATCCCCAGCCTGCAGACGAGGCCGTGGCCGTGGCAGAGCTGTGCAACCCTCCCCGGGTGTTTGAACAGTGTGTGTTTAAACACAGCTCTGCAGCCAAAAAATCACACCCAGGAGCCCTTTGTAGGCTCCGTGGGGGATTTCAGAGGGGAGAACATCCCTGGATCAGTCATTTGCCAGTGCCTTTATTTCCCTGTCAAACACAGGGCTCTGCTCGAGTGATGTGAAGAGGATTCCAGCTGGGAGGACGTGTTGGGATCTTAAGCCTCATGCTGGAGCATCTCCTTGCTGCTGGAGATGAATCCCAGCATCTTCCCCTTCTTCTCCTGGAGGGGAGCAGAGCTCCAGCTGCCCAAAGGGACTTTCCAGATTGTTCTTCCCGTCCCATCCCTTGGGAAGCAGCCGTGAGATCCACGGGGAGTTAAAGCTGGTGATGGCTGGGCACTGAAATGCTGGCAGTGCTGGAATTCAGAGCATCAGGGACTGCAGGAGCCTCTGAGCTCAGAATTACCTCGTGTTCAGACACTCCCCACTGGGCACACGCTTGGAGCAGTGGATGTAAAATTAATGGTATTTAATAAAGTATCTGCAAAGGGGAAAATGCCAGCTCAATATCAGAGAGAGCAGGATGAGCGCTCTGCCTGCATTTCTGCTTCCACTTCTATCATCACTTTAACAACATTTTAGTCTTGATTATTTGGATTTAAAAAAATAGATAAAATAAATTTGGCTCCAGGAACACCCCAGCCTTCTGAAGGACGTGCTGGGGTTTAGCTGAGGCTGGTTCTGCTCGGTGCAGCTACTGGCAGGTGCTGTGTACGACAGGGTTGATCTTTAAAGCATCAATTCACGGGGTGTTTGTCTTTCCCCGTGCCTGCTGTCTGCAAATCCTTTAGCAGGCAGAGATCTGGGGCAGTCCTGACCACAGCAGCATATTTTATTTGTTGAAAATCAGTTTTGTATTGTAATAAAGAATATTTGCTGTGGCAGCCTGGGTTTTTTTTTTCTGGAGACTGATTTATACCTGTCCAGACAGCTAAAGAAAAATGCCTTAAGACTTAACTGCACAATTCTATTATCCTAAGTATTGACTCTCAAATTCCTGTAGTGAACTGACTGTGAATTTCTGATTAAAAATGAATTCTAATTAATTTAAGGAACAGAAAGAAACAAAAGGAAAACCATGTGCTACTATTGAGGATGGGAATGGTGTGGCGTGGGTGGAGGGTTGGAAATGTGAGAACAGATCCTGGAATCCCAGAGAGGGTTGGAGGGACCTCAAAGCTCATGGGATACCCTCCAGCACCCCAAGCTGCTCCAATCCCCTCCAGCCGGGCTTTGGGCACTTCCAGGGATGGGGAATCCCAGCTGCAGGGGGGTGGGAGCAGCTCTGATGGTGCTGGAGCTGAGCTGGGTCCCCTGGCAGGGCCTGGCAAGGCAGGAGGGCAAACCTGCAGTGAGGACATCATGGAAAATCTCTCAGGAAGATATTTCTGCTGTGAGAGGGTCCACAAGGCTGGAGTTGGGGGTTCAGCAGCTCAGCTCTGTGGCAGGAGGCAGAAATGCCAAATTCAGCATCCCCAGGAGGAGGTGAGGCAGGATGGGCATTCCTGGATGGAATTCCTGGAGAAGAGAGAAGGAGCTGAAGGAGGGATGAGAGCAGGAATGACTCAGTTTGGAAACATTCTGTGTTTATGGGTTTTGGCAGGGGTGAAATTCTGAATTTCTCCTCTCTCCTGACCGGGATCCTGTTCCTGGCTGGTCCCACTTTTCCCACTGGGATGTTTCTATTTCTAGCACTGGGGTGGGTGTGCAGGGCCAGCTGAGCTCAGCTGGGACAGGCTCCACCTCCCTGAAATCAGGAATCCCAGGAGGGGGCTCCTCCTCTGGGAACATCCTGTGCAGAGAGGAGCTCCTAAAATGCCCAGGGACTTTTTGGATGGTGGTGTCCCCTCTCCTCCAGTGACCCTCCACACCCCCTGGTCCTTCCCTGGGCTCCTTCCACCATCCCAGCCTGCTCCAAGCCCTGTCCAGCCTGGCCTGGAGCACTTCCAGGGATGGCAATGCAGGTGGAATGGGAAAAACAAGCATTGGAAATGGGAAAATGTCACTTTCACAGGCAGCCTTCATTAAAAACCAGCCCTCAACCCCTCTTTATTTAACTTTTTGTTTGCTTGTTTTTAATTCTTTAATGCAAAGTAGTCAGTTTTAATTATTTTAGATGCAACCAGAGCCCCTTTTTTTTTCTGATTTAAACCAGTTATAAATATAATTTTCTCGCTGCAAACCCCTAAAGCAGTTCCAGATGCCAGACATGGACATTTGTAACATTCCTACTGGAGGGATAACTTTGGATGTTGAATCCAAAGCAACAAGTTTAACAAACAGGACACTGACACATGAAGAGAGAACATGGTGAGAAGGAAAAAATCCAGCCAGGTGAAACTTCTCTAATTTGTACAAAGAGTTTTACAAATGGTGGTTTGAGCAGAGGAACAGCTCAAAAATGAAACCTGAAACAGAGTGGAAGAACTGGATTGGGAGAAGTGGAATAAAAGGGAAGGAAGAGGAAAAGGAAGAGAATAAAAAGTCAGAAAACAAATGAGGACTTAAAAAGAAGTGCAAAATGTCAAAGGAGAAAAGCAGAAAATCAAAAGAAATGCCAAGGAAGAATAATTTCAACAAGGCAGGAATAAAAAATTGAGCTGTGTGAGGAAAAGTGCAAGAAACACCAGGATTTACAATGCTCCAAAGACAACAAAACTGTGAAAACACTGAGGAGGAAAGAGAAAATATGAAAAACCTCATTTTGTGTTAATTGTGTTCCCTTTCAGACAGCACATCCAGCGCTGGAAAAAGTGCTGTAATGAGATTATTGTTTACAGCAGGTTATTTATCCCTCAGCTGCCTCCTGCTCAGCCTGGCTGGCTTTGATCTCATTCTGTCAAACCTCGCAGTGCAGCCCTTGAGTTGCTACCTGGAAATAAAGACTTCATCAGGCCAATGGATTTGGAACAAATTTCCTCATTCTATAAAAATCCCCATTTTTCCTAAAGGCTTTGTGTGGTTACCCAAAGCTCAGGCTGCAGCTTTGCAGCTCCTGGCAATCCCCAGCTGTCCATGTTTGGGGGCTTGGGCTGTTCCTTGACCTTGAGCAGCTCAGCTTTGGGGTGGCAATCACCCAGAATCTCCCCTCCAGTGCAGTGCCAAGAAACACAAATTAAATTAAATATTAGAGCCCAGATATTTAGACAGAATAATTAAGTCTAATCCTTTAATGGTTGTTGAAAATTGCTGCCCTCTCAGCGTGGCAAATCTTTGGGTTTTTTTGGGGAAAAGAACATTGGGAAATAGGCATGAAACCCCCCAAAGATGCAATTAGCTAAATAATGCCAGGAATACACTGAGGAAGTGGGAAATGTTGCATGGAGATGTGGTTACAGTGGGAAATTATTTTATTATCATGTGTTTTAAACAAGCAAGTGCCCACATTTTCATGCAATGGCACAGTTAGGCACTAAAATCAGATTTTAAGATACTTTTAAATGTTCTCCCTTCCCCTCCACTCCAGGGTTGGAAAGTGTGGGTTTTGCCACCATCCTCCAAAGCTGCTTTAACCACACCACAATTACCAGGGCTGGCTAATAAACCTTCTCCTTGATGAACTCCCTCGTTCAGGGGAACCCTAAAAAACGAGCCTGGTTCTTTAAAAGTTTATCCCTGTGGCACCATCGTGTAAGCATCCATATGGGACAGTAAAAATGGAAGACGACACATTAAATGACATTATTATAAAATGCAATACTCTTGGAATGATCCCTTATTAAATTAGGCTCTATGATCTGAGATGAATTTCCCCGATCCCTAATCCATCACCAGAGAAATATTAAAAGATAGGTCTCAACTGGCATTAGAATCGCACTCAGTCTCTACTTTCATTATTTTGAATTAGGGTGCTACTGGGGGGAAGCCTCTTAATGAGAATTAGAGTGATTCACTGGCCTCCTTTTGGATTTTGACAAGTAAAATATTAACTCTTCAGTCACAGCTGTCGGAATTAAAATACTTGGCAGCCACAGATGCACAAATTAAATTGGCCTTTATGTTTCCATATTGCTGACCTCCTTAGAGGCAAAAACATCAAACCCAACAATAACAGCAAACCCACAGCATGTCGTTCCTTGGAAGAAAATATATTTATTGAAGTTTTTATATTTGTTTCGGTTTTGAAGACATAATTGAACAAATACGGGACGTTTCTACAAAAGGCTCTTATTTTAATTTTGCGTTCTGTAAAACTTCAGCTACAAATCAGTTCCTCTGAACCATTAATCAGGCAATAAAATAATAAATGAAGTTATTTCGGGGATTTCTTAACTGTTTAAACCAACATAAATCAGATTTACATGCAGTGCATCAGTGAAAACATCTTAATGGCTTTGACTGGCATTTCTTTGGGATTGTTTCTCTGGTTTTAAGAGATTCTTTTTCTTAGAAACAATATTTGAAAACGCACAATTATTGCAAAAGAACAAGGCTTTTTATTAGCAGCGCTCCAGTTTGGAACAGCAAAACAAGCTGGAGTTTAGCAATGTCAAGGGAAGATCCTTTCTGATCTTTCCCCCTCTTTTTCTCATGCACTACTGTGGCAGTGGGATTTCAATTAGTCTCAGTTAAATGTGCCTCAATTAAGTGTATTTCAATAATAATAAAAGTTTCCAAAGGGGAATGGCAGCATGGAAAAGAAAGGAAGGGTGCAGAAGCGATGAAGGGATTGCTTTATTTTTTTAATTTTTTTTTTTTCAGCTCTCCTTAAACTCTCTGATCCATCCCATCCAGGCCAGGTTTGTTATCCTTGCCCGTGTCTCTGTCACCTCCAGGTCTGTCCCTCCTGGCTAATGATCCCTCATTGATCCCTCATTGATCCCAGCTCTGCTGGGCTGGGAATGCTCCAGGGGGGCTCTGATGGATGCCCTGGACCCCTCCCACCCTTCCCACACAATTCTAGGCTGAACTCCTGCATCTCTGAGTGGCCAAAACCGAGGCAGGCACAGGAGGTGAAATCTGGGCTCCTTGGGAGAGGCTCAGGAGATGCCAAATCTCCCCAGGGGATTCCCTGGAGCACGGGCTGGGATTTGCTGACGTGCTGCCGGGCTGACAGGATGAAGCAGCTCGTGTTTGATGTGAGCAAATGGAGTTTGTTACCCTCTTGCTGCTTTCCCTGTTTTTCCTCATCCATAACCAGCCAGGGGAAGGTGGTGCCTCTCCTGCTGCTGACAGGGGAGTTCCAGAGCTGATAACACAGCATCGTTCATATCTAAAATAATCCAGCTCTGAAACCTTAATATTGGGCAGGATCCCGTTATTCCCTGGCAGGGATCTGCTGGGTGCATTTGCTCTGTGCACATTTGTTGTTCCCTGAGCGCCTCCCCAGTGACATGGGACACTCCAGCACAAAGGAACCAGCCTCAGCTCGTGCCAGGGGAGGTTCAGGGTGGATGTTTGGGACATTTCTTCACCACAGGGGTTGTCCTGTGCCAGGGCAGTGGTGGAGCCTCCATCCCTGGGCATGTAGCACTTGGGGACATGGCCAGTGGTGGCCTTGGCAGGGCTGGATGGTCCAAGAGGGATTTTCCAGCTTTAATTGCTCCTGAGGATGGGGAGGTGCCCTGGTGGCTGGGGCAGCTCGGGCTGGGACATCCAGCCCTGCCTCTCCTCGTGCTGCTCCGTCACACATGGGGACAACATTCCATCAGCAACCCCAATGTCTCTGCAACCACTTCTCCACTGCTTTTATCCCTTTTATTCCATTATCTCAGCTCCTTCATGGGACTGGCCTTTCCTAGGAGCACTCACCCCATCTTTCCTCCTTGCCACATCCCCACCTGGTGCTGAAACCCCCGGAGCACCACCCAGCCCCGTCTCAGTCCAGAATTCCCACCCACACCGAGCTTTCCAGGCTCTGTGGCTCCTTGTCCAGAGCTGGGAACACCACGGAGCCACCTCGGAGTGTGAATTAGTGCTGGGAACTACTTAATCCATCTTCCCTGGAATTAAATGTGCACGGAGAGCTGCCGGGGGCCGCGCCGCGGGCGCCTTTAATTTCTTTTTTAGAAGGCATTAGCAGAACTCGATAAAGGGTCAAGTAATTTCATCCAACTTGCCACCAGTTAGTTAAGGGGAAGCGACAGGGCTGGAGCCTGATGCTGTTACAACCCCACAGAATCATTTTATAAAACAGGAGGTTTAAAATCCCATATTTTTTTTGGAAGAGCGATGGCGGGAAGGACGGCGCCGTGCTTTAAGGGATTGCCCCGAGCAGGGCGCTGATATTTCCAGTTTTGGGGTGGGCTGGGAGCCCCAAAATGAGATGGTTACTTGTGGCACAGGAGCGAGGCCGGGGAGCTGGGCAGGAGTAATTCCTGGGAATTGTGAGCGGACAGTGGGTCCGTGGGGAGCGCTGGCAATCATGGCGGAAACAATGTTTGCATCGATCAGCTGTCACGGTGATTTATGGCTTCATTTTGCTGTAATGGAGAATTAGTGGAAAGATTATCAGGGACTCAACACTTTGGCTTGTTACCCATGTCCAGACGAGCAATTTGTCTCCCTGAAGCAGTGAAATACTTGTGACAGCTCCAACACTTGCCCTAATTCAATCAAGAGAAAATGTTGGAATTAATTTGTTACAAGAAAATTTAAATATGTTCAGCAAACAGCAACCGCAGAGCAGCAGCTGATTTATTGTGCTCGGCAAGATATCGATCCGCTTCGATCTGCTCCATGTTGAGGTTTTAATGTGTAATAATTTCCAATTTAAAGCTCCTTTTCAAGATCACGGGTTTAAAGAGAGGGCAGGCTGGGTCTCAAGACCTGATTAGGAGCCTGTTGCAATGGCTTTGTCAAAAGCCTGTTTGAATGTAAATTCATAGTTATCTTTTGCACTATCTTTAATATTCTTGACATGGATTTTATTGTGTGTCAAACCTCAGGCCAGCTGCCTGCCACAACCATTAATGAAACATCTTAGGAAATAAATCTCAGTCTTTATACAATATTTTTAAAAACCTGAAACATTAGATGTCAGCGAAAAAGGTGGAACAGCATCCTTTTTTTTTTCCCCCTGCACAGTAAAGCATCAGAGATGGAGCAGTTTTACAGCTTCCCTACACAATTAGATTGAATTATTGTGCAAATGTTATTATGCCATAAGCCTAAATTCCGAAGTCTGCAGGAATATTTTAGGTGCTTGTACAGATCTGTTATCTTCATTGAAGGTGTGACAGCTTGTTCCACCTGTACAGATCTATAATTTTTAAGGTTTTCATTATTAAAATGCTCTCCCCTAACACCTGTAGGGTGACACCACTCAAGGAGGTGGCAGGAGTTTGGAATTTAGCTCCTGATAATTCCTGGAGCAGCCGTGGTGGTCTGCAGGCTGTGCCACCCAACTCCTGCAAAATGGGGGAAAACCAAAATGTGCTCAGGGAGTCCTTTCAACCACATTGCTATGATTGATTAAAGGGAAACCCAGGGCTAAAACCTTGTTTAATAACTGGTCTCGTAGCTCCAACTTTGAGTTTTTGCCAACATTTTCAGAGCATCAGTGGGTCACATAATTAGAGAGCAATCCTGTTCAACCTAATCAATAAAGAGTTGTCACCACCACTGGACACATCCATAGCCAAGGATTTTTTTGCTCATTAGTAGAGTTTATTTTAGTTATTCTTAATTTTGCTGCCTCAGACTGAGCACTGAAAAGTCAGTTCTCTTCATTTTAACTTTTTTTGAAAGCATTTCTGATGATGTCTGGGCTGTCAAACGCAGGGTTTGGGGATCATCACTGGGCCAGCAATGCTGGCAGGTGCAGCCCCCCAGGTTCTCCCAGGAAAACCCACACCAGGCAGCAGGATTATTCCCAAAAAATGGGTGATGGGAGAGGTGTGTGAACACCTCAACCCCACCTGGCTGATCCCAGGAGGGCATTTCCACCTTCCCAGTGCAGGAGAAAGCACCAAAGTGCTGGAGAAGCTCCTGAGCTCACCAGAGCACCTGCACTAAATCTCTCCATCCCTAAGGGTGGGCAAAAAGCTGTTGGAAGGGTGATTGTCCTCCTATCAAACAGGAGCTTCCAGCCACAGCAGCCCCTTCCTGGGCTCTGCACTTTGCTGGCTTTGGAGAATCCAAAGAATCCACAGGATCCACAGAATCCACAGGATCCACAGAATTCACAGAATTCACAGGATCCACAGAATTCACAGGATCCACAGAATCCACAGGATCTACAGAATCCACAGAATCCACAGAATTCACAGGATCCACAGAATTCACAGAATTCACAGAATTCACAGGATCCACAGAATCCACAGAATTCACAGGATCCACAGAATTCACAGGATCCACAGTATCCACAGGATCTACAGAATCCACAGAATCCACAGAATTCACAGGATCCACAGAATTCACAGAATTCACAGAATTCACAGGATCCACAGAATCCACAGAATTCACAGGATCCACAGAATTCACAGGATCCACAGAATTCACAGAATCCACAGAATTCACAGGATCCACAGAATCCACAGGATCCAGAGAATTCACAGAATCACCAGGCTGGAAAAGACTTTCAAGACCATCAGGTCCAACCCATGCCCAACACCTCAAACAGACCGTGGATTTTTGTGTTTGGGTTTAGTTGTTTGTTAATTCTTATTTATAGTACAGAGAGTTCTTTAGCATTTTTAATTAATGAGTCAAAAGTGAGAAAATGGAGAGTGCATTTGTTACAAGGTCCATTTATACTTAACTATGTAATTAAAAGTTAACATCTATATTATTTATACTTCTAACCCAATAACTAAACATTTGTGACCTGCAGTGCAGCACTAACAATCCAATTAAAAATTACTACCTGAAATCATGAGGAAGAAGGAAGAAGAAAGTTCTTTGGGCTCTTGGCCTTTGCTGGGCAGCCACATTCCCACCTCTCTCCTCTCCATGCTGGAGCTGAGCATCTTCCCCCTTCCTGAGACATTCTCTCTTTATCCCTCACATCTGTGCACTCAGTGCACAAATACAATATTATTGCATTTTGTGCATGAGCTGGGTCATAAAAGAAAAGGGATTTTGGAGATGTTGTAGCAGCTTTATGAAGGGAGGTGTCCCTGTGTTTCTGAGATTCACTCTGACTGGGGGCTTCAGGATTGGGAATTAATCATTTTTTTATAAATGCCGTGCTGATATTGTGCTCCCACCTCTGCAAATCCATAATTACAACTCAGTTTTTCATTACAAACTAGCAACGTAAATATTTCTGTGGTCTTTGATGGAATTTAACTTCTGCAGCAAATAATATCTGCACATGTGTTTCCTATCTTGTTCTTTCCCCTGTAATACCAGGCATGCTACAGCCAGCAAAATATTATTATAAAAGTCCCTTTGCTGCAAGTCTTGACCAAAAAATCCATGGCTTTCTATCCAAAGTGTTCCTGAGGGTTCCTGGGAGCCAGCAGAGCTCTGGGGGTTGGAAAGGAGCAGATTTGTCCTTTGTGGTCACAACTTCGGGGGGTCCCATCCATGAGATCCTTTCCTCTGCACCACACACCCTGACATCTCCTTTTCCCAGATTTAGGGGAGGCCAGGCTGCTGCTGGATGGTTTTGGGAGGCTCTGAGCCCCTTGGAGAGCGAGGCTGAGCCTCCCTGGGCTCTGCAGCCCAGCAGGGAGGACAGCCCACACCAGCCCTGGGTGACCTGGAGGAGCATCAGGCCCTGACACTGACAACTGAATTAGATTGATATTTAAAACAGAGATAAAGTGACATTTAGAACAGTCCAATGTTCTGTTGTTTCAACTGGCTTTTACAAAAAATGTCTTTCTTCATTTTTCATGGCTCAAGGCTCCACCACACTGGAAGGGGCTCACTGGGGGTGTGCTGCTGGGGCTGAGGTCTCACTCTTGTTCCTCCAGCCCTACCAGCAAGGAGGAGCCTCCTTGGCTCCTGGAGCTGACTCCAGTGGGATGCAGCATCGTCCTCACCTGTTAATGTGTCAAAATGCAGCCCCAAAATCAGCTTGTGATCGCTCCCGAGCCATCAGCAGCAGTGCCAGCTGAAATCCTATTAAAATGTTGGTCAGCAGTGCTAAAAGGCAGCATTGTAGATTAATAATATCGAGAGAAATCTAAAAACCTCATCTCATCTCACTGGTTTTCTTCTCTCACTCTCTGCTGGAACAGCCAAGAACTGGTTTGGTTCTTTCTGTGCCTCAGTGAGCCCTGAGAAATGAGCTTTTCCAGCTCCCACTCATCAGTGTGGCCCTGCAGCCACGGGCTGCAAATCCCACTGGGGGATGTTTATTTGTTTTTAAAAAGTCCTATCAAGAATCTGGATCTGCTTCTGCAATTGTCTTCAGTGCTGAAATACAAGTTTAGGGGCTGCTCATGGCTGCAAACACCAGTGTTGGGAGAGGGCTGAGGGAATGGCATTCCTTTCAAGTCAGATTTGCACAAAACACAAAAAATCCGAGGAAAAATAATCTTTAAATAAGTTACCAATTGTGAACTTTATAACTGTGCCAGCCATTAACAATAGACCCTCTCGGGGTGGGTTTTTCTCCCTTCCCATCACAATTTTTTCTTTCTGCAAGGTCATTTTAGGTCCTGAGCCTCAATAATTATTTGCTCCACGAGCTGCTGCAGACAGGGCTGTCTTCAACCTCTCAGCTCGGAGGGAGAAACCCGAGCAGGCCGTGGGAACCTTCCTAAATCTCTGCCAACCACAAAACCTTCATTTGGGCCAGGACAAGGATGACAAGGGGTGTCCCCAGCAGGATTTGGCACCTCCTGGGCTCCTGCCCTGCTCCTGGGGCTGTTCCTTGGGGGTGAAGCCCTGGCTGGGCTTTTCCAGCATTTCCCATTGTTGCACAGCTGAATCCAATCACTGCTATTTGTTTTTCAAAGCAGGGCCCAGCTCCCTGTTGCTGGATGATGTTTTCGTCCGCTGACATTTTAAAAAGAGCTATTTCCAAACGAGCTGAGAAGGTTTCTAGAATGTCTCTATTTTTAAGGGTTTATCGAAATCAGCTTTTAATTATCTGGTTGGGAATAATTGTTAGTAAACAGCTCTGAAGGAGCTCACCAGACCTGTAAAAACCAGCTAAAAATGGCACATTTTGGGAAAAGGAGATGATTTTTTCCAAACCCACAGAGTGATCAGATAATTCTCAAGCCCACGTGCTGCATCCCAGACAACGTGGCTGTGATTCCCCATTTCCTTCAGCTCCTGAATCCTCATTCCACTCAAGAATAAAGGTAGAGCAAAGTTATTTTAAAAAGAAACAGCCTCTTGCTTGGAAAACCCACAGCTGGGCTCTCCTGCCCGGGGGGAGCTCCCAGCAGGAGCAGATTTCAGGAATTTCTGAGCATCCTGTTGTGATGGAGGGTCATTCTGGGGGATGCATTTTATGAAGGCTGGGAAATTGGTTTTGCTTGATTATGGTTAGGACTCTCTTCAAATGATCTGCCAGGACTTCAGGATGTCGAGGAGGAAAAGGGAGAAGAAATTAAGGCCTTCAGAAGACAATTTTGACCTGCTGAGCTGTTGTGTCTCCTGATCCCGCCACAAAGAGCTACCAGATGTCCCTGTCTCATTTCCAGGAGTGTTCCAATAATTTACATTCCCAGGAAAATGAGAAGCCCAAAAACCAAGGTTGACTCATGTCTGCTGTGGCCACGGGCTTTGCCCACTTGCCATCACCACATGCAGCCCCACAACAACCAATTACTCGTAATTAATTATCAGTAAATTGCCAGAGTGGAGTTTAGGCCTCGTGTCTGTTAATGTCAGCTCACAATTAATTTAATTCACCCCCAGCCTAACCCAGGTTTGACTCTGGAGCTTTGCTCACTCCAAGACAGTGCCTGGATCAGAAGGAAATGTTTTCAAAACCTTCTGAGGAATGGGGGAACCTGCAGGAATGCCTCCCAGAAAAGCATCACTCCCTATCCCAGCTGCAGGATGATGTGGGGACATTTGGACATTTGTTCTCCCATGAATAAGGAGGTTTTAATGATCATGATCTCTGAGGAGGTGAGGTGTCCTGGATCATGAAGCCATGGAATGATTTGGGTTGGAAGGGATCATCTCATTCCCCTGCCATGGACACCCTGGAGCCTCCCTTGCTGCAGCACATCCAGCCTGCAAAGCTCCTGGCATTTTTTAATGACCTGCCAGAATTTGGCTCTCTTGGTACAAAGGACACATTCTGAACTGAGGTGACTGTTTAAATCCCACCTGGCAGGGGCAAGCTAATCAATTTACCTTATCAAGCTCCAATGTCTAATTAGAGCTCTCCTGACACCGCTCCCGAGCTGGGCTCAGCTCGTCCTGGAGGCACTGTAGCCCTTTTATTACTTTCTACAACTTAATCACTGTGCTTTAAAGACATTTTCTCTGAATTGCTCAAAGGTTAGCCCCTCTGTCAATTTAAGTCAATATCCTCTTCTTTTCAAAATTAATTGCTATTAATTAATCACCATCTGAAGGAGTTTATTGGTATTGATTGGGTCCCTTTTGTGTGTTTCTGTGAGATCTCTCATTGGTCCTCCTGGCTGGGTTTGTTTTTCACCCACACCACAGAGCCCCTTCGGGTGAGTGTGGGTTGGCAGTGGCTCCTGAACTTCCCAATGTCCAGGAAAATCTTTCTGCCAAAGGATACCCATGGTGTAAGTGCCTCTGGATTTTATGGGATTCTTGCTCTTCCTGAGTCACTTAAAATATCAGAGCCCTTCTTTCAAACCCAGCACTTTTAAAACTTGTCTCGATTTTGGGTTCCTGGCACCCTTTTTCCTGTGTCCATGGGAGCTGTCCCAGCACCACATCTCAGTGGTGTGACCTTGGGGCCATTTAATCAGGACAAGACCACACATTTTCCCCTGCTTCACCTGCAGTGGGAAGGAGAAAATCTCACCCCAAAATCTCAGTGCAAGGCTCTGCCTCCTGCTGCTCTGTGGTGCTGGAGGGTGACGATGGAAAAACATTAATTTGCTTTCCAGTTTTGCACCATTATTGGCATTTTCTCTCCGGCCTTTTTCCCAGTGTAATCAAATAACAGCGATCAATACATTAAAAGTCAGTTTTCCTTGGAAGCCTCTCCTGGCAACGTGGAGTGACCAGTGTGGCACCATCTTCCCATCATTAAAATGGAGTTTGAAGGGTTAAAAAGACCCCAGGTCGTGTTGGGCTGAGCAGTGCAGTAGGAATGAGGATGGTGGTGGGAAGAGGCTCCAGACTGAAGGAGAACCTGCACAATAATAGAATGAGGAGCTATTTAAACTCAGTTTAACCCTGGGATCAGTTTTATTCTGACAGACCCATCATCAGCAGGGACTGGGACATTTCAGACCTCCCCTCCTGGCCTTGGGACAGCCTCAGGATAATTCACACCTGGGAGGAGAACCAGCCACACTTCCCAGCCTGCAGCAGGACCCACCTCAGCTCCTTCCCTGGGGATGAGCAGGGAGTGATTCCCAAAGCAGCCTCCCTGGAAAATCCAGCTGTTTTTCCCAGCTGCTGGACAGGGTTCTCATGGTCCCTCCTGTCGGTGACACCACGGGCCCAGGGCAGTGTCACCATCGCTCTGTGTCTGATCCAGGACTCCAGGAGACACGATCCAGGCTGCTGAGCTCTGTCATTTGTTAGCCTCTGAAAAGACAGAATTCCTCCTCTCCAAAGCTTCCCCAGCTCCCCGGGGATGTCGTCAGCGGCTTTCACCGCCTTGAAAAAAATGTCATTTTTCTTTTTAAAGAGTACTACAATTATTATCACCAGGCCTCGGGGCACTTCACCCCAAATCACACAATGCTATTTCGGGTCTCTCTTTTACCACAAATGTTCAAAACCAGCTGCTTAAATCCGGTTTTTAAAAGTGAATTGGGCATTTAGCAGCCCGGGAGTCTCTCGCGTCTCTGAGATGCTGTGGCAGCTTCCAGTCAGGCAAGAGCACCCAGAGCTCTGTCCTGAGGCCAGGGACCATGGCAGGAGTGCCTTTCTGGGATCCTGCAGGCTGAGATGGGTTTGCTGGAACTTTTCTCCTCGTCTCACTCTTCAGCATGCCCAGATGTGAGGATCCAGCTGTGCAGTGCTGGCTCAGGCAGGGTCACGCTCACTCGTCCTGCAGAAAATGTGGATTATATTTTGTGTATAAAGCTTTTTGGATTAATCCTTGCTGAATTTGAGGGGCTAATTACTCCTGGGACAAAGCCTAGAGGAGTTTTTCCCTCTGCATCCTCTCCTGACAGTGTTCATGGGTGAGTTTCCCTGAGCACCTCCAAGACTGAAAGCTTTATTTTTTATTTTTTTTTACAAGACAGATGGAGCTGTTCTTTCCAAGAGTGAGCAATATTTAACCTTAAGCACTTTCAAATCCGGCCTCAGGAATATTGAGATGAAAGGCTCGTGGCACTAAGCTCCTTTCAAATGGATATTGCAGCAGAGCTGCCTGGACATTTGTCTGGCTGAACCTGAGCAGTGTTTAACATGCTGCCGGTGTGCCCACGCTCCTCGAGGAGCCCCGACAAGAATAAATTCTCGTCTTTCAGATTTAATTTCCAGCGGCGGCTCCGCTCTCGCTATTGTGTTTCTTCTGAGCATCCTTTATTGGACTTGAAGTTGCTGAGAGTGGCAGGGAGGGTGTGGTGAGATGGCTTCACCCTCTCCCTGCCAGGGGAGCGCAGCTCCTGGGGCTGGGGGTGGGACAGGGGACAGCAGCCCTGGTGGCTCGGCATTGCTGTGGCACTGGGCACCAGCAGGGCGGTGCAATGGTGTGGTTTGGGTGGGAAGGGACCTTAAAAATCATCCCATTCCACCCCCTGCCATGGGGACACCTCCCACTGTCCCAAACTGCTCCAAGCCCCACTGTCCAGCCTGGCCTTGGGCACTGCCAGGGATCCAGGGGCGGCCACAGCTGCTCTGGGCCTCCCAGGAATTCCTTCCCAATATCCAATTTTAAATCTGCACTCTCTCAGTTTAAATCCATGAGTTGTAATTATTGAAATGACGATACTCAATCAATGGAATTATAGAGTGATTTGAGTTGGAGAATAACTGGAGAGAATGACATGGGAAGTAAAAATACATTTGCAAGAGCTTTTAGGTTTTCTCTTGGCCTGTTGTTCTTTACACACAAATCCTCATCTCAAAGTTGTGCACTGTGGGGGAAGGGAGTGACTTTCCTCTCACCACACAAAACACGGGCATTTCCCAGCTTTTCTTAGGCTCTTGTGCCTCCTCTGAGTTTTCCAGGGAGCCCCTTTTGGCTTTGTCCTCTGCAGTGGCCCCATGGCCCGGCCACGATCTGTATTTGTCTTGATCAGGATATTAAACCTCAGTCGTGCACAAAGCACCGAGGTCCCAGAGCACCACTGTTGAACTAAGAAATCATTATCATCAGCCAGAGGAGAAGGATGGATGATGGATAATGGGTCTCTCCCTGCCCAGCGATCATTACGCTCCTGCCGATGAGGCAGCAACTGTCTTAAGCCCCATTAGTGGATGATGGGCTGTCTGGAAGAGGATCCTCATTGCTGGGCAGGCAGCTCCCTGCCTTAACCCCGCCAGGGAGGGACTGTCCCCTCCCAGCCCAGCCCCCAGCCTGTGGGAAAGGTGAGACAGAGCCTCCCCACCAGGCAGAAAAATGCAGAAATGCAGCTGAAGGGTAAAATGCACTTTCCTGAAGGTGCAAAAAATACACTTAGGGAGGGGTTAATGTGAGTGTGGGGGAGTTGGAGGGTTTGTGACTGAGAGGTTTTTATGTCTGTGCAGGTCAGTGAGGGTTAAATTCACTCTGCATCTGTGGATGGTCTGGGGGTGCAGGGAGCAGAGACAGCGGGGTCACCCCGAGGGATGCTCAGAGCTGGGCACACCCGAATCACTGCCACTCTGGGGGATGGGAATGAGCTGGACACCAAAACTGCTCCAGCTGTGAAGGGGAGGTGATGTGGGAACCATCCCTGAGGTGATGTGGGAACCATCCCCGGGGTGATGTGGGAACCATCCCTGGAGTGATGTGGGAACCATCCCCAAAGTTATGTGGGAACCATCCCCAAAATGATGTGGGAACCATTCCTGGGGTGATGTGGGAACCAACCTGGGGTGATGTGGGAACCATCCCCGGGGTGATGTGGGAACCATTCCTGGGGTGATGTGGGAACCAACCTGGGGTGATGTGGGAACCATCCCCAAGATGGAGCAGGGGGAGGCCAGGATGCTCCAGGGGTGGGGGATCAGCTCTGGGGTGTCTGAGCAGCCCTGTGCACTCCTGGCATCCATTGCCACATTGACTGAGAAATGCTGTGGGAAGGGCTGGGTCTTTCCTCACCCTGCAGACTCAGAGAGGGCTTCCTGTCGCAGCCAGTTCTGTTTTCATGGAATATTCTCCTGTTGCTGTGTGATCCCTGTGTCCTGCAGCTCTGCAAAGTATGGGAAGGATCTGTTAATCCCAGAATGGTTTGGGTTGGAAGGGACCTTAAAGATCATCCCATCCCACTGTCCCAGGCTGCTCCAGCCTGGCCTTGGGCACTGCCAGGGATCCAGGGGCAGCCACAGCTGCTCTGGGAACCTGTTCCAGGGCCTGCCCACTCTCCCAGGGAAGAATTCCTCCCTATTCAGAGAATCAGAGAATCACAGAGTAACCTGAGTTTGAAGATCATGGAGTCCAGCTCCCATGCTGGAGCTCCAGCTGGGACCTTCCACCACGAAGGGTATCTAATCCAACATCTGATCTGAACCCGTCTCAGTTTAATGCCCCATCCCTCTATAAAAGCATTTGCGGATCGCAGTCATTTTAAGTAAACTTTGAGAAATTGAATTTTAAGTCATATCTAAATCAGATCCATCCCTGGCCTGTGACCTGGGCACAGGGTAATGAACAGAGGTATCTGCTGGGTGTCCCTGGGGAGCAGCTCTTCCCTTGGCAGCTTTGCTCTCGATTACACTGCTGTGATTCATCCTGACGTGATCCCCTGGTGATGAGAGCTCAGGACAGGATCCTGTGTTTAGCTGGAAATACATTTCAAAATGCATTCTGCAGGGTTTTCTTTAAATAATTAAAGAACAGTAATTCACCTTTTAAACTCACCAAGATGTAAAGCACTTTATGGACTATCTTTCAAATCGTTTTAAAAATCTTCAGATCCCCCTCTTGGTGCTCTCACAACTATTTAGTAAAACAATAATAAAACCAAAACCGATACAAATGTTGCCTGTTGTTTAGAGAAGTAAATATCCTTGGTAAGTCTTAGCAAAGCACTTACAACAGAGTGGTTTGGATGCAGTCCAGACTGTTCAATAGTTAATATATTATTCATATTAATAAAATAATGTTTGGAAAGGCACCAAGAGTCATAATCTGTGCAGCCAGACCTGGGGTTTAGCAGTTAGTTGACAATTAGTTACCAGCTGAGGGTTTCCCATGTTTCTCTGAGTTTCACTGGGGTGTGAAGAGGATTTCAAACCATGTCACTGTCACAGCTGTGATTTATTCAGCACTCCCACTGTCCCAACCAAGCTTCTCCTGGGACCCTCAGGGGCTGAGCTTTCACCCAGGGGGCTCCATTCCTTCCAAAATCAAATCCCACAAAAAAGTTTGCAAAGTTCCTGGGTGCCCTGGCTGGGGGACCCCTCTGTGCCCCTGGCCCCGGCAGCTTGGAGGGGCTGAACCCTCTTGCCGGAGCAGTGGAAAAACAAACGAGCCATTTGTAACCCTTAATTTAAACAGCTCCCGAAGTAATAGTATAAATAGTATAATGCAATTGTAATGGCTGATGAATTATGCATGCAGCCTATTCCCTGTTTGAATATGCATGAGGCAGGAAATCGCCAAGTGGCACAATATTGCTGCTTTAGTGCTTACCTCCAGCCCTGCCCGGGGCTCTGGGGACAGCCAGCCCAGGCTGCACCCCCCTGTCTCCTGCTCAGCTCAGGGATGCTCCAAACCTGCTGAGAAGCAGCTTCTGGATGGGACAGAACCAGCAGCAAAGCCTGCACTTCCAGCTTTGGGTGAGCAGTCTGTAAGTATCAGAGCCAGCCCCAGCTTTGTACAGCCTAGCTTAAAAATCAGGGTAATATCAAACTACTTCTAGGAGCTGAAGCAAATAAATTAATTTCAGTGACAGGAATAAAGTGGATCTAATTAGAAGTCCCTCTGCAGTGCCTCATTAGTGTGGTTGGTAAGTAAATGAAATTTCAGCAGTAGTGAGTTAGACTATTTGTCTTGGGGTATTTTTAGGATTCACAAAATGCCAACAAACTGGGTTTTCCTCACGGAAAATTTCCTTCATCAGATGTCTGGGGGCCTTTTTCACAGAGCGTGGCACAGCCACTTCATTTACATTCCTTGGGCACTTGCCTCGCTCTCTGCAGCTCATTCATAAATTGAAACAAATCAAGGGGATTTTTGGAGACAAATGGATTTGAGCTGTCTCATTGCTGCCTGTAACTCCACAGATTCAACGTGCTGCTGGTGAATCTGAGCACTTCAGAAACTTCACCCTTTTCCCCCCTGTGAATAAATGATTCTTTTTTCCTTCTGTGGGTGCCACCATCCTCCAGCACAGACACCCCCATGTCACAGGGTAATTTTATTATAGTCCCACGCAAGGAGCAGTCGTTTGTCAGTCTTATTCAACTTGAGGCAGCTGGTGGTAACCTGCAATCCCAGATTGTCAGTCAGCAACGATTTCCCTTGACTTTCAGTGCCTGGAAAGTCATACCCCGTGGTAATTTAATGAGCAGGACATAAAAATTCTGGTCATACCCACCCAGCAGTGGTCCTGACAGATCATTTAGTGAGAAGCCCTCCTTTCAGGACAGAGCTCTTGGATGGAAAGCACAAAGTTCTCCTGTTAATTATGTCCTCAACACATCAGAACCCCAAAACCCCAGCAATTCACAAGGTTGGTGTTTTTGGGATGTGCTGCCACCTCCGATCCCGTTGTTATTACAACACCACGAGGTCTGGACATTGGGAATTTAATCAAATTAGTGGAGCTGCTGTTCTGGAGAGGTGACTGAGGGACACTCTGGAGCCTGGCTGAAGAGCTCTGCTCCTCCATGAGGGGAGGCTGAGAGATCCCCACGCTGTTTGCAGCTTCCCAGGATTTGTTTGTTATGTGAAAAGAGGTTTTTTTTTTTTCCATAAAAGGTGATATTGCTGCTAGGGAAAGGTACAGGTTGCATCTGTGTGAAGGCATTTGGGTTCTTTCTGCCTGCTTTCTTTTTCTCACAGCCTCCCCTGACACCTGGAATGACAAGAACTGGGAATTGCAAGGGAAAAGCTTCCCAGAAACCTCCTTTTGTAGGACTGGGATAAAAACCTGCGTGAGCTTTTGCCCCATTTGCAACCTGAATTTCTCTATTTAACAGCAACCCATGTGGTGTTGGGAAAACGTTTGGATTGGGATTTTGGTGTTCAGCTTCCACCTCCAGAAATGCTGGAATTAAACACAATTTTTATGGTAGATTGAAGTGTCCAAGGCCAGGTTGGACAGGGCTTGGATCGACCTGGGATAGTGGAAGGTGCTCATGGCATGGGTGTGGAATGAAAAGAGCTTTAAGGCCCTCCCAAACCAAACTATTCTATGATTTTTAAGCCTGATTTTAACACAAGAGCAGCCTTAAAGAGGTGGCCCAAACTGGGGGCCTACCCATTGCAGCCAATTCTAATAAGAACATCAATTTGAACTGGGCTTTTAAATCTTTATTAGACTGCAGAGGTTTGGACATCTAAATTAGTATAAAGTTCTTAACAGATTTCCAGCCAATGGCTGTGATTAAAATCTTTATTAAAAATTGTTACATGGATTAAATTCAGACACTTCCATTCTGTTCCACAGTGTGACTGCTTAGAAATTGGGCCACACAGGATGATTCATAAAGTTTAGATATCAGAATAACATCCTCAGGCAAGAATAATTTGATTTCCCCCCTCCCCTCAAACATGTTGCCATAGATTTTCCTAAATGTTTCACAAACAGTTATTAAAAGCACATTGAGAATCTGAATTCCCTGTGGGCAAAATGTTTTTGTACTTAACTTTCGTTTAATTCAAGAAAAAAAAAAATCCCATCTGGTTGAAGTTGCAGCAAAACATGGGAAAATCCTTAGCCAGCTATCACAACAACATCGATGTGAACCCAAAATTGCTCGTGGCCACCTTCCCTCACCCCATTCCCTCTGGGGCTGGGCAGAACCAGGTTTGGCTCTGGGAACCCATCTGGGATCAGGACAAGGTGAAGTTTTGGGGGCTCAGACATTTCCCCCTTCCCAAAGTGGAAGTTCCTGGAGCATCCTGAGCCTGTCACACCATGGGTATTTGCACAGTGGTGGCCCTGACTGGAGAATTTGAATCATACAATCATTATGGAATGGTTTGGATTGGAAGGATGATCCCACCTTCCCCACACCAGGCTGCTCAGGGTGGTATTAAACAACAAGTAGGGGCTGTGGGGCTAAATGTTCAAAATAATCTTCCTTACAGCAACCATCAGAGACATCAAAACCACTCCAGCATTAATTTATTGAGATTCAAAATACGCATTTATCAGCTCGTGCTTTTAAATAGCTCCTAACTGAGCAAATAGATGGGAATTAAAAAAAAAATACAAACCCAGACACCCACCACCCCCTTTCAAACCTCCCTTCCCTTAACAGCCCTGTAAATTTTCAATGTCATATTCCTGTGCATGGCTGCCCTTAATCTGACAGTGTCACAGGGATCTATCTTCATTTTCTCACTCTTTTCATAATCTAATCCTCAGCTCTAACATGCAATTAGTGCCCTCCTCGCCCCTCGCATACCAAGCAGGCTGATTGCTACAGCTTTCCCTGTGCAATCCATTTAGCCCCGCGCCTCATAATGAATATGTACATTTGGAGGACCTCGCCGAGGAGGGTCACAGGCAATCAACCTTGAATTCAATTATGCGAGTCAAGGTTAATGACTCGGCGCAGTGGTCAGAGGCAGCGAGGCTCCCGCAGATTAAATCAGGCTGTCACAGCTGCCAGTGCCGCGTGCCGGCAGCGCGACAGCGCCGGGACAAGGAGGTGGCACTGCCACACCCCAGTGTCCGGCTGTCTCCTGGCCCCAATGGCACTACCAGACCCCAATGTCTGCCTGGCATTGTCCAACCCCATTGCCCAATTGTCCCCCGGCCCCGATGGCACTGCCAGACCCCAGTGTCGGGCTGGCACTGCCACACCCTATTGTCCAATTGTCCCCCGTCCCCGATGGCACTGCCACACCCCATTGTCCAGCTGGCACTGTCCAACCCCATTATCTGGCTGGCACTGCCACACCCCACTGTCCAGCTGTCCCCCTGCCCTGATGGCACTGCCACACCCCACTGTCCGGCTGTCCCCAGCCCCAATGGTATCAGGGCTGCCTGGGGTGTCTGTGCCCTGCTGATGCTGCCCTGGGGACAGCGCTGCCACCCACACACCGAGCGTGGGTTTGTCCCAGCACAAGGATTTTACTGTGAGGGAGAAACCCCAAACTCCAGTTCTGCCCCACCCCACGGTCCCTGCCCTCTGTGAATCACCCCACTCATCTGCTCCCACTTCCCTGCTCATCCCAGAGCATCCCAGCTGCCAAGACAGCAACACCCGGCTCCCACAGGGGTGGCTCTGGGGCACTGTGCCCTCTCCAGTCACGGCAGCATCAGCTGAAGGTGCCAGAAGCTTCCCCAGCCCGGGTGGGACCTGCCAGGAATGGCTGCTCCGAGCCCCATCCTCACCCTCATCACCCCAAGGACAGAACATGTTACAGCACATTCCCAGCTGACATTTAAATGCCACCCATTTCTTTTATTTTATCTCTCAAGGACACAAATTTTTGGTTTTCTCCAGAGCTAATGATGATGTAGAGCTTAGAACAGGCTGGAGCTGCAAAGCCTTTAGGACATGTTTCCATATCCACCCCTGGCTTTGGGGTGTCCCAAAGGTGTTTTGTGTAAATTATTCACCCCAAACAGAAGCAGAAGCCACAGCCAGCCCTGCCTCCCCCTGCCCATCCAAGGCTTCCCACGGGGCTGCACGCTGAGGAGGGAGTTATTTAGTACTGCAGACAAATTAAAAACATAAATAACCTTCGACTGTCGGAATCTTTTCAATAAAAACAAATTATGGGGTTTATGTATGTAAAGCAGTTTCACTTGGTGTGAAGAATCTTTTACAGGTGATTTATGCTGTTATTAAATATGGGGCAATTTTTAGAACCAAATCACTGCTGTCATTTGGGGAGCATTACATTGTATTTAACACAAATTCCTAATGAATATCTTCTTCAAAATGATCTTCCAATGCTTAGATTTTAAAAGAGAAACCCCTTTCTTTAAAAAATGATAATTTTATTTTGTCTTCTTTTTCTTCCTTTCCACTGGGACAAAAAAAATCAGAGAGGGCAAAAGAACAACTGCAGTTCCTATTACTGGGCTGGACAGAGATGCAGCCTGAGACCTGGCAGAGCATTTGAATATATCCAAATTCCTCATCCCTCACTTTGAAACATTTTCCATGCTCAGATGGGTATCCACAGCCTTCCAGCAGGTGCCCATCCCCAGTGTCAGCAAGGATGTGCCTCAGGAGATGGAATTTTGGAATATCCTCATGAATTCCTTGGTAAAAGCTGAGGAACCTTCTGGGTTTATTGTATTTTTCTCAGTGTCTTTACAGCCAGGGTGCTCAGCACTTGGATGTGCAGGGCTGGGCAGCACAGCCATCCCAGGACAACCCTGGGAAATTAGTCCTGGGGAAAAGGAAATCTTGATTTTTATATTTATATTTTAAAGTCCCATCTTTCCCCTCTGCCCAGCACTGCAAAGGGAGGATAAAATATGGATATGCAGGTTTAAATAGTTTCCTGCTTCTTAGAAACTGGAAAAAGTTTCTGGGGATCTGTTCAGCTCTTCCATCAGGAATTAAATATCCAAAAATCAGCTCTCCTAGGCAAGGGGAATGAGTTTGTGAGTGCTTCAGTTCGGCCCTGGAAATTTGGGACAGAATTAAATTTCCAGAAAAAAATATTTGGGTGAGACCCTATAGTCTGTGTCCAGGCTGAGAGGTCAGAAATCAGAAACTTTGGGAAATCCTGGGGATTGCTCCCAAGCAGGAGCAGCTCCTGCAAGTGGTGGTGGAAAGTTTAAAGATTAAACAGGAGAAAAGCAGGGAAGTGCTGTGGAGAGGTGACAGCTGGCATGAAGGGAAGGCTGATTTACCTGACACACAGATTCCTTCACAGCCCATGCAGACACCTCTCAGGTGTTCCAGGATTTGCATGAGTTGGTTTGGGGTGTGGGGAGAGAATGAGGATTAGAATTAGAGAATGAGGATTCATAAATTCCCCTCCCCAGTGCAGATGTCTCCTGTTATTTCAGCTCCTGAAATGCAATTTTGGCCAAAGCCATAACATCACATTAGGAGCAAACAGCAAATTGAGGCTTGTTCAGGAGGGGCAGCATGACAGGAGAAAATGAAAACTTCTGGAGGGCTGGCACAGCCCAGCTCAGAGCAGACCCCTGTGCTCAGGGAACCGTGGAAAATCACTGCCATGGCTGCCCTGAAATTGTGGAGAATTCACTCTGCTCAGTGTTTTAGATCTCCTAATCCTGGCCATTCTCAGAGACTGAAGAGTAGGATATTTTTAGGATTATCTGATTAGAGTCACTTAAAATTGCTTTAGTTAAATTATTGGATATTACAGCTCCAGAGGATGCTGTGGGGATGAATTAGGTGCCTAAACAGTTGAGATTTTAATTGGTCCATGAGTTTACTTATAAAATATAGGATCACATCTTCCAGGTTTTATTTCAGTTTCCTCCAAGTACCTAAAAAGTCTAGCAGGGGCTGTCAGGGAAAAGCAATTAGATTGTTTTCCCCTATTTAATTATGAAATAAATGGCTGGCAGGGAAAGGTCTTAGAGAGGAAGTTTGGAAAACAATTTGGTGTACAGGTGATACACTGGTGTGACTGGTACCAGTATCCTTACACTTCCAAAATAAATTCAGTTGTAGCAAAATATATTCATTTATAGCTGTGAGATCAGACATTTCAAACCAGTGTCATTATCATACACATTTATATGAAATGATACTTCTGTATTAATAAATGGCACCTCAAATCCAAACTTTCAGACACTTTCCTGAGAGCCTCCAAAGCTTCCTCAATGAGCACTGAGAGTTAAATAAAGCTTTACAAAGGATTTATCAGGTAAATGTTATGGATTGCTGTGATTTAATTTATGGGATTAGTTTGACTTTCAATTACCAGGCTTCACACTGAATCACTTTATATTTTGAGCTCTGTAAGTAGCACTCCTTACACTCGATCTTTCATTTGGGGAAGGATTATCAATAATTAGACAGCATGGCCTTATTGATCAACTAATCAATAACCACATTAATCATCAGCAGTCTGAAAACAATTCACTCTTTGCATGAAAAGGAGTCAGTGCAATCAAATTAACATCCTGTGCCTCACCTCCTGCAGGCAGTGCCTTTCTGAGAGAGGGGATCTCTGAACCTGCTGCTGCACACCCAGAGAGGCTTTGCTCTGTTTTTAAACTTCTTAATTCAGTTTGGGGCATTGTTTCTCAATTTTCTGCTGTTGATTTGTCACTAACAATAGCTTTTGGCCCAAAAAATATGTTGGATAGAGTCCCCAAAGGTGCCAGTTTATCCCCACATGGGCAGTACAGAAGGATTGCAGGGTGAACCCCAAGGCTGAGCTCTCCTCTTCATCCCCATCACCCCAAAGCTCAGCAGAGCTGGGGCTGCCCCCCAAACCAGCTGCTTCACATAAATGCCTTTTTCTGAGTTTTTCCCATTAAATCACTCAAACTTTTCCCAGGCATTCCAAAGAATTATACCTGCACATTATCCAAGTTACACAGGCTTTCCTCAATCCAGAGTGGAACACCTGATTAAGTTTGTGTTTGCTGTTCTCGGTCATAAAAAATCATTTATAGCCAAGCCTCTCCATCAATCAGGTGAGACTATTAGGAAAACAACAAACTGCCCAATAAATTATCCTAATCTGCTGTAAAACTGATCTTAGTAATTAATTTAGTCAATTATATTTAACCAGTTGGCAAGTGGCCTAAATAATGTAATCATGTTGGGTTTTTCACGGAATAAAACCTGAGAGAGCTGTAAAAATCATTCAGGGCAACATGGAACTATAATTTTGGTTTGGGATGTGAAACAGAGCTGTGGCTCAGGTGGGCACACAGCCCCAGGCACAACCAGAAATGTTTTTTGTGGTGAGGGGAGATGGGTGTGAGGGGCACATGGCCCCAGAAATGTTTTTTGTGGTGAGGGGAGATAGGTGTGAGGGGCACATGGTCCCAGAAATGTTTTTTGTGGTGAGGGGAGATGGGTGTGAGGGGCACA
>VXBI01001243.1:53960-67182 GCA_013397375.1 Toxostoma redivivum
GAGATGGGTGTGGGGGCCACACGGCCCCGGAAATGTTTTTGTGGTGAGGGGAGATGGGTGTGAGGGGCACATGGCCCCAGAAATGTTTTTTGTGGTGGTACCTGGTGAGGGGACATCGCCATGAGGCCTCCTGGCTTTGCTGGAGCACATCCCCTTCCAGCTGTGTGGGATGGAGGTGACTTTAGGGGGTCCCTGTCCATAGGTGGAGGGGACTCTGTTTGCTCTGGCACCCCTGGAATGGTGTCAAGGCTTTGGCCCTGGCGCTGCTGCTCAGCCCCCACAGCTGAGGGAGAACAAACTGCTGAGGGAGATGCAGATCCGCCATTTTGTGGGAGTTGGGCCTGCAGGCCTCAGCAAGTTTTGTTTGTTGAGAGTCAAACAGCAATTCCTGAGCTGGCTCAGAGCAGGATTTGTGTGTTTTGTGTGTTCATTAATGCTCTGGATTTCCAGAGAAACCAGCAGATTGTGCACATCCAGGTGGGAAGGCCCTGTTGGTTTCCTTCCTCTAAGCAGGCCCTGCTCGGGTGTCAGGGCCTGCTTCTGCACCTGTATCTTGGGGTGGCTTTATGGTGCTTGTATCCCCAATATCTGTTCTGTTGTGTTGACTATTGAGCTCTGCAGCTTTAAGCCTGGTTAAGGAGTGAAGGGGAGAGCAGAGTTTGTGATCACAGGCTGCCCTGGCTCCCCCATCCTTCACACACTGTGCTGTCTGCAGTGACAGCAGCACAGCTCTCCTTTGCTCTTGGTTAGTTTTTCTGCCTAGCTGAGGCAGAGAAGTTCCCTGGACTGTGTTTTTTCTCTTTTTCTTGGAATTGTTTGAACCTGCTCTGGACTGAAAACCCAGCAGAGCACCAGGAGCTCACAGCTGTGTCCCACCAGGCCTGGCCTGGGCTGTGACATTTCCCAGCTCTGGAGGGATGAGGACAGACTGAGTGAGCTGGGCTGACACCCACAAAAAAACTTCTGAGTCTGTCATCTCTTCAGAGCAGTGAGAGGTTTTGCTATTTAGTATTGTTCATTTTAGTGCTGGAAAGTGCTTTGCCTGTTAAATAAACATTTTTTTTCCCACTTCTCTCTGAAAAAATATTTCCCCAAACCAGTTAAAACAGAGACTGCTTAAATCTGTTTCCTACAGAAACCCCATTCAAAAGTTTCCTCCCAAATTTACCCTAAATGAGGATAACCTGGAAACACCAGCAGCTCCTCCAAAGGGATTTCAATGGAGACTTGATGGATAATTGAGGTGAAATCCACATGCTGCAATTTATGGAGTTAAATAAAGGCTGTGCTGATGGTCAGGAAGAGAGAGTTTGCTATGATGCCTAGAGGAGCTGGAACAGAGGCTAGACAGAGTTAAGAGAAATAAAATTGATATTTATTGAGGGGCCTTCAAAGGCCACAACCCTGGCAGTGCCAGTGCCACAGGTGTGGCCCTGCTTGGATGGCTCCAGGATGGAAGCAAAACAGAGCTTGGTCACGAAATCTCACATTTTTATAGGTTTTAGTCCATTTGCATACAGAAGTCAACTGTTCAATTAATAGCCTCAAATCATGAAGTTTCATCCTCCTTGCTTGCCTGCCCTCCTCTTTTTACTTTGTTTATGCTCAGGGCCTGAAGTTTGAAGAGATTGTCCTCAAGTCCCCAGCTGGAATAGAACTGGTTTGTCTTCACCACCCTGTGAAAAGATCCTAGTAATCCTTAATATAAAACTAAAAGCTGCACACCCAAGCAGAACAGAAAAACTTTAAACTTAAGGCATCAATTTCCCCCCTATAGAGGCTCGACAAGGCCTCTACCTTGTGGAGTCTCTATTCTAAATATTTACTGACAATAAGCATTTAATGACAGATAAGTGTCTAACAATAATAAATATCCAACATTAGGTAGATAACAATGTTAGGAAAGCCTAACAATGCCCTGTTGGTGGGGTGGACATTGGGGAGTGCCCTGTGCAGGCTCCACCACCAGAACCACGTTCCCAGTGCTCCCCTGAATGCCACCTGTGCCACTGGCACACAGGGAATACCCAACACGGCTGCTCCTGCTCCTTGCCAGCACATTATCCTTGCTTCCCAAGGAGAAAAACATTTCTTAATCACATCTTCTCCTTCTTCATTCATGAGGGGGCTCATTCCACACTCCCCTCTCCACAAAAAGCAATCAAAAACCTGGCAAAGCAGCAGCGTTTGTTCCCCCATCGTCACCGAGCCTTGGATTTAACCCCTGTGGATCCAGCCTGGGCACGGGTGGGACATGGGGACAATGGGGACTCTGTGTGATGTCACAGGATGTGCCACCATGGTGAGGGCTCCAACTGCTGCCGTGGAGTGTTTTAACTCTGAGGAGGAAGAAGTTTTGCTCTGTGAGGTGGCGGCAGGGCTGCTCCTCACCCAGTGTGGTCCTGGGAATGCTGCCAGGGACACAGATCCTGTCCCCTCATGAGGGAACAGCCAGTCCCCTCCCAGTGCAATTAGTATTAGTTACCTCAGCTGTTTATTAATAGTAGTTGCAGTAATATAATAGCCTGCAATGTGTACATGATACCCATATCCACACTCTGGTCCACACATCCCTGATTTCTTTGCTGGTGACTATGAACCAACCTGCTGTGCCCTGGCAATTCCTCCTGCTCGGTGCAGGACATGGAATCATGGAGCCATGGAGTTGTTAATTTGGAAACACCCTTCGAGATCAGGGAGTCTGACCATCCCCAGCACTGCCAAGGCCACCAGTGACCATGTCCCCAAGTGCCACATCCACACAGCTTTTAAATCTTTCCAGGGATGGGAATTTCACCAGTGCTCTGGGCAGCTGTGCCAGGGCTGGACAACCTTTTCCATGAAAAGCTTTTCCCAATATCCAACCTACATCTCCTCTGGTGTAACTTGAGGTTGTTTTCACTTGCTCTTTGGGAAAAGAGACCAACCCTCACCTGGCTGCCCCCTCCTGTCAGGGAGCTGTAGAGAGGCACAAGGTCCCTCCTGAGCCTCCTTTTCTCCAGACTGAACCCCCCTAGCTCCAGACCCTTCCCCAGCTCCATTCCCTTCTCTGGACACTCCTGCAGCAGCCCACACCTCCAGCAGGCTCCATGCCTCCATCCACCCTTGGCAGGTCGGACTCTCAGCACGTGCCGGGGCTCACGGAGGAGCAAGAACCCCTCGACTCCATGCCCAGGGTGACTCCTCCCTGCCAACAGCACAATAAAGCCTGGCTTAAAAGCCCCATAAAGCCAGTAATTCTAAGACACAGAATGATCTGAGGCAGGGCTGGAGCAGAGGCCTCCTGCCTTTGATGTTTATTGCCACAGCGGAGCAAATCGGAACAATGCCGGGCTCCGTGAGCCCTTCTTAGCGCTCGGAATTTCACATTTGTTTCCAATTTTACCAGTTGCCATTGTGGGCTTTCCTCCTGCCATTGTCTAAGGGGTGGCAGTTGTAATTTCTCTTTTGTGCTCCGTAATTCGGAGCAGTCCAGGCCAGGCAGGAACATCTGCATGGAGGTGCCTGCCCTCCTGCACCAGGCCGTGTTGGAAGGTCACTCTCCTCATAAACTTCGTTATCGCTGTTGGTTTTATTCATTATATTTGACATATTAAGCTTCTGTATCTTGGCATAAAGGACACAATATTGCAGCATATTGGCAAGCTCATTTGCTTTTCACAGCCAGTGTTGTGTCCAAATAGCAGTCCCTGGGGAGCAACACGTGGATATAGACTGCAGGAAAATGAGCCTCAGCAGCAGGTGGCCTTTTGCAGCCTAATGAACACGGCAATCTGTTACCAGCACGGCGAGGCTTTTCACCAGACAATTAGGCAACTAAGCATGTAATTATTCAGGCCAACAAGAAGAGCCTCTTCTCTAATTTCATCTTTTCATTGCTGTTTACTCACCCACACTCCCCTCATTAATGAGAGATTTTCCAGTCTATGCTAATTGGTTTCAATAACATTCATTTCAGTTGAAAGGGAGCGATTCTGTTAATTGGGAATCGAAGGCGTCTTTTCATTTCGAGTGCGTCCTGCCATGGAAATCTGAACACTCTCAACAGGTTTGAGCTAATGAAATTAAGTTACACAGCCACTGGTGCTGTAATAGAAATAAAGTAATTTATTTTCACTGAAGCATGTGCTATAGGTCCTGAGCAATTAATCCAGCTCGTTGGGGAGAGCCATCGGAGGAGCTGATTTGGAACAAACAAGGCTGCAGCTCCAGAGCTGCCGCTGCAATTCTCAGGGTGGTTTCACTGCTGAGCTCTCCAGCACCACCCAAAATGTTTAATGGCAACGAGGAGCAGTTATGGAAACACTAATTCTTTAAGAGCTGTTTGGGAAATAAAGAAGCAGAGCGCAGAGCTTGCCAGCCTGTTAAGTGTGAGGGTGGGTTAAAGCACTGTAAAATAAATAAATGGGTGTTTCCTGAAATTGGAGCCCTCCACAGGGCACGTGGTGCTGAGAGGACTGGGGAGCTGTAATCAGACTTCTCCAGTGTTCAAGACCTGGAAAGCAAGAGAGAACTGGAGCCCAAGAGTCAAATATGTTTGGAGTTTTTCATTGACCACAAGTATGAGGAATTATTTTGAAGGAAAATTGAGATTTTTGATTCTCGACGTAACTTCTGGTGTTCAGGCTGTAAGGAAAACTTCAGCTCCCTCGTTCCAGCTTTAGGCTTGGAGCTGGTTGATTTTTAAGGTCCCTTCCACCCCAACCCAGTGCAGGATTCTGTGATTCTGCCACAGATAAACCTTAGAACATCTGCAGGGAGCACCAAGGAGGAGGAGGCAGCTTGGAGGTGTCTGAGCATCCTGGCCCTGCCCTGTCCTTTCCTTGTCATGGAAACCCAAAACAGTTTGGGTTGGAAGGGACCTTCAGGATCATCCAACCTCCCACTGGACCAGGTTGCTCAGAGGTTGCTTGTCCTGGAGGGTGATCCCAGCTGCTGCAGGTCACTGCAGTGGCCGTTAATTAATTAAAAATAAATTTGCAGGCTGAGAACTACAGTCTCCAAGCAATGCCAGGGCTAAAGGATGGCTTTCCATGTGGGAAAAAGAAAACTTTGAAAACTTCAGTGCTTCAGTGTCAGGAGACCAAAGCTGGAGCGTGCCTGAATGTTCTCTGGAGCTGAACATGAGCCAAGGGCAGAGGGAGATGGAATTCTCTGCAAATTCCGATGTAATTTTCTATTTTTCAACTGAGATACAGTATATATTTAAACTATCTTTTAGACATCCAAATTACATATGCACAACTGAGCAAAAACTACCCCAAACCATACATTTTCTTAACTTCATCAACTTTTAAGGGAGACGTTCAGCTTTTCCCACCTTTTTTTTCCCCTGGCATTAAAGCAGCCTGATGAATTTAACACAAGTGAAAGGCCAGTGTGCAACTTTTGTTTTTATCCAACCTGATCATGGGAGCTGCTGTTCCAAACCTTTGTGGATGACCCATTCCTCCAGCTGGAATATTTGCTTGGTGGGAGATGCAATTTCCACCAGCAGGAAGAGGAGCCCTGGCTTGTTGCAGTTGCTGCTTGTGTTTCATCTTGGGTTTATTTATAAGCATTTATGCCAGCGTGGGGGATGTAAATGCTAATGTTGGTTCTTTTAAAACCTGGCTTCCAAAATGCATAACAGGCAGAGCCTTATAAAATAATACTCTGCAGCCTGTTATGAATATTTCAAAGAATTATTTCTTTATTTTGCGCAGAGCTCATCGGGCTGACGTTTGATTCATTGCTGCACAAGCGTACCTGGGGTTGCTAAGGTTACCCAATTTCATTCACCCATGGATAGTTGAGATCTACATAATCCCATCAGATCTTCACTGCATTTCCAAGTGCTATTGATGAATGGGGCCTTGCTCAGATGATGTGTCCATTTACATGTGATATATCTCACAAGTCCTGTCTTCAGGAATATTGCAGCTGATGAAATTTCCCATTATGTGCACACACAGAGAGCAGAGGTGCGTGGGTTTATTCTCAGCTTGAACAGACCCCAGAATTAGGAGCCAAGGAGGGTATTTTGTGCTTGAATCTCACTTTTCCTGCCCAAATGGAGAGTATTGTGACTGTGCTTTGGTCACAGTTCTCTGCAGCGCTACCACCTCCTGGTTGCCACCAAAAGGCTCAGCCCCTCACTTCACTGAGCCACAGCTCAGTGACACCCTCATCACCTCTGAGTAGGAAATATCACATGAAAAGTGAGCAGTTTTTCCAGCAGAAGCTGCAGACCCTGGGGAAGGCCCAGGTTGGGGCCATTGTGGCTCTCAGTGGTGACAGGAGCCAGGGGACACTGGGGCAGGGGGGAAGATGCACCACAGACACAAGTCCTGAGCAGTGCCCTCCCCTTCCCACCTCCCGAGGACACAGATGACACACAACAGATTAATCTCTGTGTTACAAAGCCCAGCCAAGCCATAGGTGCCCTTTAATTTGAATTTACAAGGGCTCAGCAGCAACCGTCGGTCCGGAGTGCTGGGAGACAAGGCTTTAACTCCAACCAGCCAAATCCAAACCCAAATCCCTCTCCCTGTGCCCCTTTTCCTCAGAAGCCCAGCCCAAACCACATCACACAGGCTGGGAGGCACTGGAACTGTGGTCTGGGTAGGATGGGGTGGGCTGGGAGGCGCTGGGGGAACCCCCAGGAGCCAAAGTGAAATGTGGGTGCAGCAGGGTGGTCATCCCAGGGTGCACCCCTCAGTGCCCCGGTGCTGGGACACAGGGGAACAGGTCCTGTTTGCATAAAAAGGGGAAAATCAAACAGATTTGGTGCGAGTGGGGTGAGGACTGACAGTCCCAGGTCATTTATTCCCAGAGCAGAGCTAATCAGCAGCTGATCTCCAAAACCAGAGATGCTGGTCCCAAATCTTCTCAGAGATACATTTGTAAGTGGAAGGAGGAAACTGTTATTGAGGCAATCTGAGGCTGGAGCCTGTGCAGCCCTGCGAACCCACGCTGTATTTCATCCTTTAAAAGCTATCACTTTACTTAGCAAGCTGCTTACTACAATTATACAATGTTTTTCTTGGCCCCCAGCTACATTAAACATCCATTTTACAGCGTTTGCTGTGCTCCCCTGAAAGCCTGGCTCCCCAGGAGGGGGTTGTAAAGGGTGATACTGTAAAAAGGGACACGGGTTCCTCATTAATTTTATAGTTTTACTGCCTTGTTTTGGGGCACCTTCCCTTCCTCCCCTCCTGTGGCTGGTACACAGCTACTTTACCCAAGTGGATTTGGCTGGGAACGTTTTCCAGCAGCATCCTCTGTTCTTGGCTGCAAAGCCCCTCCTAAAGTGGATCCAAAGCTCCTCCTATCAAAGCCCCCAGGCTGTGCACAGAATCATGGGATCCTGGAATCATAGAATCCCAGAATCCCAGAGCCACAGAATCATGGAATCACTGAATCACAGGATCACAGGATTACAGAATCACGGAATCTTGGAATCACAGAAGCACGGAATCACAGAATCACGGAATCACAGAATCCCAGGATCACAGAATCATGGAATCCTGGAATCACAGAATCATGAAATTCCAGGATCACAGAATCACAGAGCCACAGAATCCTGGAATCCCAAAATAACGGAATCACAGAATCCCAGGATCTCAGAATCACAGAATCCTCGAATCGCAGAATCCCAGAATAATGGAATCCGAGAATCCCAGAATCCCCAAACCCCAGAATCCTTGAATCCCAGAATCTTGGAATCACACAGTCATGGGGTGGTTTTCGTGGGAAGGGACCTTAAATCCCATCCAGTCCCAACTCCTGCCGTGGCAGGGGCACCTTCCACTAGCCCAGGTTGCCCCGAGTCCCCTCCAAATCCTGTCCCAGGACTCTCCCACGGCGGCTCCCCTGCTATCAGCAGTGAGGCACCTCTGCAGCGGCGAGGGCAGAGCTCCCTCCAGAGCCGCCCGCCGCAGGATTTATGTTTCCCACACGTTCCCAGGCCAGCTGGACTTTTTTACACCCCTGCACATTATCGAGACAGGCAGAGCAGCCGATTAAATCATGTTTGAACGTGCATAAAACCTGTCCTCGTTCCTGCACAGCCTGGCCAGGCGCAGGCTCTGCCTGCTGCTAATTATAGCCGATAAAAGTGCCCGGCGCGGCGGAGCCCTCCCGGAGCAGACAACGTCTCGAGCTGTTGATTATTTAGCTCTATTATATATTGATAGGTTAGGATTTATTCCTGAAAGCACAGCCCAATAGCTGGGGCTCGGCTGGCGCTGGGCTCTGGGGCTGTTAGCCCGGGGTAATCTATCAGCAGCAGGAGGAGGAGGAGGAGGAGGAGGAGGAGGGTGCTCCAGCAATTAGGGAACAGCAATCCCGGCGATGGGCTATCGGCAGCATTATAGAGATAATGGCTTTTACTGGCCAGGCCGGGCACGGGGCTGCTGGGGAAGCAGTGACATGAGATAAATAGAGAAATGCTCATTAAAAGCTGCTGCGAGCGCGGGCGTGAGGCACCACGGTGTCTGGATGGAGCAGATCCTCCCGATACGGGCGGATGTTGCAGGGAAACCTAGATGGCTGCGAGTTTAAGGGCATACATTAAGCTGGTGTTTGTGACAGAATTAAGTTATTTCCAGCCCAACGTGTTTCTTATTACAGCCCCCACCTCCCCACGATACTATTTTTACCGCCTGCGCTGTGAGATGCTCTTTTTCCCCAAAAGTTTTCTACCCCAAAATGCGAGATCTTCCCCAAAACTCCCCTCGCCAAGGTGGCCAAGGGCAGCTGAGAGCTGTGGAAAGCTTCACCTGCAAGGGGACATCTTCTCACTGGGGTCAGATGTCCATCAGCCACCAACAGCGCCGCTCAGCCAACATCGGGCAGCGATCTCTGCTCCCTGGGACAGGCACAGGAGCCAGGGAATGGCTGGAGCTGGGCCAGGGGAGGGTTAGTTTGGATATCAGGGAAGGGTTCTTAGAGGGGCTGGGCACTGCCCAGAACCAGGAGAATTTGGATTTCAAGGAGAATTTGGACACCAGATATGCCCAGGGTGGGATTGTTGAGGTGTCTGTCAGGACAGGGGCTGGACTGGATGATCCTTGGGGGGTCCCTTCCAGCTCAGGAGATTTTGTGATTCTCTTTCATGGACAGCCTCCAGGAATGGTGACCACCCTCTATAGTCACTTCTCCATATTTTTCCCAGTCTGGCTAAACAGTTCTGATCCATTAAGGATTGGAAATAGGCTACAAAGGCTGGACTCCATATAAATGCATGATCTGTTCACACCAGGAGGGCTGAGCCTGGAATAGGGAAGCAGATTTTGAGGGAAGCAGCTCCCCAGAATGAAAATGTGCTTTACCTTCATTAGTGTTTAACCCTTAAACAAAGACCCTGGGTGCAATAATTAACAGGTGAATTATGAAGCTCACACCCAGGAATAAATGAATATTTTTACTACAAACCCCTAAAGATGAGCAGGCAGCAAAGCATGCAGGTTAATCAAGTGTTCAATAATAAATAAATTAATGTACTGGTAATAAATTACCTCGTTTTGTCATCACCCAATTTGTGAACCACAAGGTATCAGAGAAAAAAATTCATATTGGAGTTGTGCTGTCTGAATTAATGGAAGAGGCACAGGGTGAGCATCATTCCCTGACCAACACCACGCACATCCCTCTGCTCTGAAAGGAGGCAGCGAAAGGGTCCGGCTTGAAGATTTTCTCCTTCTGAATATTTCAGTTTAGCTGAATATAAATAAATCAGGCACTTCCAGACTCAGCAGGATCCTACCTCCTGCGATATTGCTCTGTCATCCTATTCCTGCCCAGCCTTCCTTCGGCAGCAGCCCGGCTGCATCCTTTATTAGTTCTGTGCTCGCGGATCCGGTTACCGGAACACCCAGCGGCAACTGGGAGCATTCCCACTCACCAGTTTGGCCTCCCAGTGCCCAGGGAAGGCTGGGAATGGGCTCATCCCAGCAGGGACATCCCTGTTCCCAGCATCAGCTCCCCCACCCGCAATGGGATCGGATCCAAAGGGGGTGCACAGGGGGTGCACATGGCCAGGGAGCAAGGACTGTGCCCCTGGGGAAGGGACTCCACCCCTGGAATGTGCCAAATCCCACTCTGTCTGGGCAGGGAGGGGTTTTTGGATTTTCTCTCCTCTCTGACTTTGAGTCAGTGAGCTCAGGCCTTTCCTGAACATCCCTGAAGAGACAAAGTGCTGGAATGAGCTGGGAACTGCTGGGATGCTGGGATGTGCTGGGGTCAGCTGGCACGGCTGATGGGCAAGGGTGTGCTGGGATCAACTGAGATATCCTGGCATTTCCTGGGATGAGCTGGGATGTGCTGGGATGAGCTGGCATGAATTAGGATCATCTGTAACATCTTAGCACTTGCTGGGATGTGCTGGGACGAGCTGGAATGAGCTGGGATGTGCTGGGATTTACTGTGATGATCTGTGACATCCTGGCCCTTGCTGGGATGAACTGGGATGTACTGGCATGTGCTGGGACATCCTGGCACGTGCTGGGATGTGCTGGGATGTACTGGGATCTGCTGGGACATCCTGGCATGTGCTGGGATGTACTGGGATCTGCTGGGACATCCTGGCAGGTGCTGGGATGACGTGGGATGTTCACCACCACGCTCAGCTCCCTGATCCACACCAAGGCTGAGTGTGAAGCACACGGGCAGGGCTCTGTGCAAGCTCCCCCCTCTCCCAGCATCTCTTCATTCCCAGTCGCTCTTCCCACAGGCACTGCAGGAATCAGGCTGTGAGTGCTGCTCACAGTTCCAGGCAAAGGGAGGGAAGCAGGAATCTGCCAGAGCACCCTTATTTTGGGAACTCCAACATCACCATCAATCACAGCACACAAAACATCGGACTTTTACAGCAACAACAATCTTGGTATTATTTCCTGAAGTTTTTCCCTGTATTTCTCTGAAGATTCATGGGATCAGGCTACATTTCCCAGGCAGGCTGAGTTTTACTGGCGAGTTGTGCTCAGCAGAGGAGCGAACCCGATAGCTGGGCCAGCAGGATGTATTGATCTCAGCACTGAGAGTGCCTTGGCTCCGGGTGGATGAGGCCATGCAGAACGCAGATTGATTTTAGACAGAGCTGCCAGGAAGAGCTGGGATAGCTCAGGGATGGCTGAGGCACCCGTTTCATCCCTCAAAGGTTTGTCCACAGCCGTGGACACAGCCAGAGGACACTGCTGCAGGGGAGGGATGGAGCTGGGAGATGCTGAGATGCGTGGCCTGAGCACCCCTGGTGGTGATGGGGCCGGGGAGGGGGGGATCCACTCATCCCGTGGATCCTGGTGGGGTGGGAGCATCCCCCTGTCCTTCCTTGGGGTCTCTCACATCCCCCACTGCACCAGGCTCAGGGGTCAGACTTGATACTTGTGGGTCCAATTCGGGATATTCTGTGATTCCAGGATTTTGTGATTCTGGGATTCTGTAAATCAGGGATTCTGTGACTCTGGGATTCTGGGATTTTGAGGTTCTGGGATTCTGGGATTCAGGGGTTCAGGGATTCAGGGATTCTGTAAATCAGGGATTCTGTGACTCTGGGATTCTGGGATTTTGAGGTTCTGGGATTCTGGGATTTGGGATTCTGGGATTCTGTGATTCAGGGATTCAGGGATTCAGGGATTCAGGGATTCTGGGATTCAGGGATTCTGGGATTCAGTTTCTGACCCCTTCAAGCTCCATTAAGCCCCTCACAATTCCCCATTCCTGCTCTTCTCCAGGCTCTGATTTGCTTTCTCTTCTCACATGGATCCTGAGGACATCCCAGGGAGATGAGGTGGAGCAGGGGCAATACAAAACCCCGACTTTGGAAGCAGCACCAGCCATATTCCTTCAGCCACACACTCATTACACCTAATTTGCATGTGCTAATTTCCAGTGCACACAGAGAACGTGGTGAGCAGGGCACCCTCAAAGCTCAGGACTCCATCCAGTCCTCCCAGACTGCTGGGAATTCTCTGGGCATCAAAACCCAAGGGAAACAACAACAAGAAAAGCTGTGGCAGTTGTTAAAACGTCTTGTGTTTCTTTCCTGCATGAGAGAAACTATTTAAACTGGCACAAAATAAATTTAAGGAGCATATTCTTGGAATTACATAGAAAAATACCCCATACATTTTGGCAGCAGCTAAACATATCCTTAATGGAATTCATATGGGGCCTGGAGTGATCACAATGTTTGGAGAGGAGCCAGATAGTAAGTAATTTAAACATCACAGGAAATTAAATTTTAGAATTCAATTTTGCATAAAGTTTTCTGTAATGAAAATGTCACACATAAATTATGAAGTCTGATTATATTCTTTTTTGACTTTTTAATAAAATAATAGAGGCACTTGACAGTCAAGAACAAATGCATATTTTATGTGAGGAGCATTACGTTAAAGCAACGTCCTGTGGAAATAATGGAACAGATGTTAACACTGCTCTATCAGTTATCAGGTGCTCTGTTCAACAGCTTCAAACACAAGTATTTATTAAAAATGCTAACGGGATTGTCTCCCAGGGTTATCTAATTGTGGGCTTAAAATGGAGGTCTTTAATATAATTAATTATAGCTGTGGAATTATAGAGTTAGGCCATAATTTATTGGATATGTGGATGTGTCCACATATAAATTATGTGCTGCTGTTAATATAGAATTAATTTGGGGCTGGGGGAGAAGGACTTTGGTGAAAACACAAATTTGGTCATAACAGAGCCGTAAATCAGAACTAATCCAAATTGTCCTTTTGTTTCCATGGAGGGACTCAACACTGGCATGTCTCATTCACCCACCCTGGGGGCCATCAAAGCCCCGAGCTGGGCTGAGACCTGGGGGGACACAGGGACAGCCCCGAGACCCTGCTCCACTGCTGGGCCTGCGGGGTGGTGGGCATCCCGGTGGGAATTGTGGTGGGCATCATGGTGGGAATTGTGGTGGGAATCATGGTGGGAATTGTGGTGGGAACTGTGGTGGGAATCATGGTGGGAATTGTGGTGGGAATCATGGTGGGAATTGTGGTGGGAACTGTGGTGGGAATCATGGTGGGAATTGTGGTGGGAATCATGATGGGAATCTCAGTGGGAATTGTGGTGGGAATCGTGGTGGGAATTGTGGTGGGAACTGTGGTGGGAATCATGGTGGATATCCTGGTGGAATTGTGGTGGGAATCATGGTGGGCATCATGGTGGAATTGTGGTGGGAATCACAGTGGGAATCATGGTGGACATCCTGGTGGAATTGTGG
>VXBI01001243.1:77023-93611 GCA_013397375.1 Toxostoma redivivum
TCCTGCACAGTGTTTGTGATGGATCCCTGTGAGCAGCTCCTGCACAGTGTTTGTGATGGATCCCTGTGAGCAGATCCTGCACAGTGTTTGTGATGGATCCCTGTGAGCAGCTCCTGCTCCAGACCTGCACAGGGTTTGTGATGGATCCTGCTCCTGACTGCACAGTGTCTGTGATGGATCCTGCTCCAGACTGCACAGTGTCTGTGCAGTGCCCACAGCTCTCGAGTTTCCATATTTCCATGTGGGTGTTGATGGGGATGAAGGTTGCCTGCCAGTCTCCCTCTGACAGGTCAGCTCTCGTGGGATGGAGTCTCTGTTTTGGTGCTTCCCTGTTTCCTGGGTCTTGTCCTGATGTGGCAACATCGACATCACTGCCACCGTCAACACCAACATCAGTATCAATTCCAGTGCCAGCACCAACACCAATGCCAAAATCAACACCAAAACCAATGCTGAAATTAACAGCAAAACCAAAGCCAGCACCAATGCCAAAACTGGCACCAAAACCCAAGCCAACACCAACACCAAAATCAACACCAAAACCGACACCAATGCCAAAATCAACACAAAACCCAAAGCCAACATCAATGCCAAAATCAAAGCCAGCATTAAAACCAAAACCAACATCAATGCCAAATCAATCAGTGTCAACATTGATACCATGATCAATGCCACCACCACCACAATGGCCTCCTCCAGCTCATGGTTTTTAACTCCTTCCAGCACTCCAAACCCAAGCACAATTAAAGCCACTGCGCCTTTTTAGTCTGTTATTTGTCTATGTGACTCTTCAGCTCTTAAAAATACATGAAAGAATAAGGATTGTCCCCGAGGATAATGGAACAATGGGAAACAGCAACGATTTAATGAAAATAAATAAATTAATCTGTATACACTGGTGCTAATACAAATGATTTGTGAATGGCATGAAAGATTTTGCATTATTTTCAAAAAAGCACAAAACCCTTTTCTTTTGCACTAAAACCTCAATTTAATTTTAAGTCACGTGATAAATGTCGGCAAATGGAACTTTATTATGAATTCATGAATGCAGTTTAATACAATTGTTCTTTCTGGCCTTTGTGCTTTGAAGACAGTCCCTTCTGCCAGGATGTTATTTTTTTAATTCAGCCACGGTGACCTGTGGTCTCCATGGCTCGTGGGTGCCAGCGGGGTTTGGTGCTGGCAGAGCCGTGCTCCATGTCCAGCACCGTGCAATTTGGGATCATCAACTTTGGAACAGCTTCTGCTGCCTTCCCATCCACCCTCTGGCTGGGCAGGACAGGCCCTGATGTGGAGAATGACGGGGGAATTACGGAGTGGGGATTATTTTTTGAGACAATGCGAACTCTGAGGCGTGAATGTGAGAGCAGCAGCGCTCCAGTGCGCAGCCTTGGCAGCCTTGGCAGCAGGATAATGGCACAGCCAGCCTGGTCTCCAAGCCAGGCTCCAGGGAGCCAGCCCAGAAAACGCCAAGACGTCTCATTTTGGGCCCTGAATTGTTCTGTTCCCCCATCAGCCTGGCCAAGTCCTCCTTATCCCCCTCCTGCCACCCCTCAGCAAGGGGAGCTCAAGGACAGCACTGAGCTGTCCCTCCCGTCCCCTCCTGGCTGCCCTGTGCTGTCACAACGTCCCCATCACAGAGCCACCAAAGGAGGTGACATCTGCACATCCAATATTCACCTGCTCTGAGGAATATTAAAACTCCCACTCCTTTGGGTGATTAACGGGAGCCGTCATGCTGGCTTTTTAACAGAATAAAAGATGGACAGATAAAAATTATTGAAATCATGATGGGGATTAAGTAGATCTGTGCAAGGAACAGAAATGCAATTTGTGGGTGAAAAATCTGTGTGTACTCTGTGGGCAGAGCAGAGCAGAGCATGGGGTGCAGGAAAGGGACGCCCAGTCCTGAACTCAGCCCCAACTCCAGCACTGGGCTGAGATTTCTCGCAGAGACTTTGGCAGTAAAATAACCACAGTTACTTAGAAAAACTTTTCCTCTTCTTGCTGGATACCTCCTAAATTTAGAAGAATTTCAGATGGACAAATTAAAAAGTACATTTGAGATAAAATACACAGTCAGACGCAGATTTGAACTCCAGATCTAACTCCAAAACCACTTGCAGCTTGACATGGCACAATGATTTACTGTGCTCATGATTATATCCTGTAGGTAGCAGCTCTGCAAGTGGGAAATAATTCAGGCAGGGATGTGGAAAGGGAATAACTTTTCTTCTGACTTCAAGAGCAGCAGCACAAAGCCAAAGCCCCACAGTTTCCAGTACTTGAAGGGGCTTATAAAATAGAAGGGAAGCAACTTTTTATACAGTCAGATAGTGATAGCATAAGGGGGAATGGCCTCGAAATAAAGGAAGAAAGATTTGGATTAGATGTGAGGGAGAAATCCTTCCCTGTGAGAGTGGCAGGTCCTGGCTCAGGGTACCCAGAGAAGCTGTGGCTGCCTCTGAATCCCTGGAAATGTCCAAGGCCAGGCTGGACATTGGGGTTTGGAGCAGCCTGGGGCAGTGGGAAATGTCCTGCCCATGGCAGAGGTAGGGATGGATGAGCTTTAAGGTCCCTCCAATCCAACCATTCTCAGAGATTCTGAGCAATTCCAGCAGCAATTCCACTGGAGGCTGTTCCATGGCATGGAGGTGCTGGTCCCTATTGCACCCCTCCAGCTGCAGGGATGAAATCTCTGCTCAGTGACTGGGGGGAATTAAACAATTAACCAGCAGCAGTGCAGGGTGGTGATGATGATGATGGGCATTTGGGATCCTGACCCCTCAGAGAGATTTCTCCCCATTGTACACTGAAAATTATATAACCACACATAAAATAAACTCTCCTACCCCCTTCCTCCATGCACCAGAAACGTTCTGTGAAGGCCCTTCATAAACAGCCTGTCCCACCTTCTCAGATTTAATTAGAAAAATACTTGAAACACAATAGTCCTTCACATGCAGGGCTCATTTTCTAATCGAGTTTTGATATGGATACACACCCAGGAGACCCTGGGCTGATGCACACAACAGATGGAGGGACCAAGCCCTCTCTCCCCTGTCCCTGAAGCAAAGGAGGATGTGTCAGATGTCCGGGCTCATCTCTGCAGCCCCTCCTGCCCAGCAGACATGGAGCTGGTTTGGGGGCATGGGACTGGCCCTGAAATGTCCCTGCAGTGGCCAAGGGGGCAGTGGGGCAGAGTGGGGGCTCCTGGGCAGTGCTGCACCCATCCCTCCCTGGCAATTATGGAATCATTAATGGAATTCCCTCCATGGGAATTATGGAGTCATCAATGGAATTCCCTCCGTGGCAATGATGGAGTCACTGATGGAATTCAAGCCTCTGTGAGCGACCTGTCACCCACACTTCCCCTCCTGGTTAGGCAACACTGGCAAAATTAATTCTGAGAAAAGGTTCAAAGGCTGAATTAGGAGCTGAGCCAAGCGAAGGCAGGAGTCCCCAGCGCTGGTGGGCAGCACATCAAGGGGGGACGACACCCCAGTGATGAATTACTCACTGCTCTAACACTGCCCAGCTGGAGTGGCTGCAGCAAGCCTTAATTTACTATTTATAAACCTCTCCAGCTGTATTTTCCTAGGCAGAGCAGCTGGCTCGTTGTGGGGGTGTGAAGGAGGGGATGTTAACAGGTTGGCTGGCCGGACTCTGGAGGGCGTCTGCAGGGGAGGGGTTCATGTGCAGGACACTCTGCAAACCTTCCTCCAGCCAGGCCAGGCTGCAACCCCCTGGGGCCAGCCTGGACAGGGGGATCTGGGCAGTTCCTGCTTCAAAATGATATTCCTGTGATGGTTATGGGGAAAAAACAGCTCAGGAAGGCTGCAGCCTGGTGCCCTCCACGTGGATGGGGAAAAAAACCTTCATTTTTCACCCTCACAGTGCTGGGCAGCCTCTCCCCATCCTGCTCCTGCTCTCCCATGGCACCCAGCCCCAGCAGGGACTCAGGGAACTGGGAGCTTCCCCACACCTCGCCTGCCCCACTGGGAAAAACCCCAGAAGGGGAGCAGCAAAACCCAGCAGAAACAGAGGCACACCCCACCCACAGCCCGGGGTGTGCAGCTGCTGAGCTCTGTGCTGGGTGACACATCCCCACACTCTGCATAGGCTTCTCCTGCCCCTGCTAATGCAAACATTTAATTTTGATGATTTATGGCACAGCTATTAAAAAACTCTGGATTACGCTTTGGAGTCAAGGTCTCAGCTCCAGAGCACATTTTTATAGAGTCAGCATCTCTGTTTTTAAAAGTTATACTTCAATATTAAATATGACTTTTTTTTTTTTTTCTAGCAAGTCAATAAAATCCCTTTGGAGCAGATAATAAACTCATTTCTTCTGGGCTGGCTATTGTTTCAAGCCTGGGTCATATCCTGAAGCCTTTAAGGCTGTTCTTTGGCCTCTGTGATGAGGAATTTTGAGTTCAAACCCTCCCAGGAGCAGGAGCAGACCCCCAAACCAAACCTTCCATCAGTCAGGCTCTGTTCCTCAGTGCACTGAGGTTTGCAGAAGAAATCACCAAGCTTTGGTATAAGAAGTTCTCCAAGCTCTGATCCCTCTCCCAAGGCTGCTGCACATCCCTGGGCTGCAGGAGGTGCCCACAGTGGGGGTTTGATGGTTCCAGTCCCTGCAGGACACGATGGAATCACTGTGGAAATGCTGCACAATAAAGCACAACTTCTGCCTTTAAGGGCAGACAAGTGTTTTATGTTTTTACAGCTCTCAGAATTACCCTGTAATCTTATTTATTTTCTAATACAAGTTTCTGCGGAAAAGGGTATCACAAGATAAATAGAAATTAACTGATTATGAGGATTGTCATTCTTTAAGTACATATTTATCAGGCCATTTGCTCATTCTCTTCTAATATCTTGACATAAGAGTGTCAAATTAAACACTCCCCAGATTAGGATAATACCCAGCACTTTTGTAGCTTTCCTATCTGATTTGCAAAGCTTTCTTCTCCACAAATGCACTTGAAGTTGGTGCTTTACAGGGCTTGATAGAATTCATTTCAGGATTAATAAGCCTTCTCTGAACCATTTAACAAAATCTCTGCAGCATCCTCGTCTTGAATGGGGAATAAGATTCCAAAGAGCGCTTTAATTAATTTGTCTAATTAACGGAGGGGGAAATGGAAGTTGGTTCTTTGCTGCAAATTGGTTCATGTTCACGGCAGCAAATGTCAGCTGAGTTGCAGGGGTGGCCCAGGCCCAGCTCCCAGCTCTGGGGTTATCTGGGGGGGTTCAAATTCGGCGTCTGGACCCACGTGAGCCCCTAATTACTTTTGCCACGTTGCCTTTGTGCAGCCATTCATCCCCAGCCCGTCCTTATCTTGTCATCCCCCGGTGTCATTAGCGATGTTTGAATGCATTAGTGACCCAAGGCAGGTTGGGCAGGCACGATTAGAGCAGCAGGGCCTGAGTGGTGTTTGAAATATTGGAATTGTTCTGCTGCTTTCTATCCAAACAGGAGAGTGGGGCTGCTCAGAGGGGGTTTCCCAATTAACCCCCCGTTAATGAGGCTGTGGTGACAGGGGACACGCGGTGCTGTGGCTGCAGAGCGTTGTTGGAACAAGCAATGTGCAAGGACAGCAGTGTCACCCCCCCAGGGCTCCCTAAAAGCTGCTGCTGCTGCTGCCAGGGTGTGCTGCACACAGGAGCACCCCAAAATGCACCCCCAGCCCCACAAGGGTTTGGGTGGGGGCCCCTAAATCCCATCCTGTGCCACCCTGCCATGGGCACAGGGACATTTTCCACTGTCCCAGGCTGCTCCAAGCCCCATCCAGCCTGGCCTTGGACACTTCCAGGTCACTCTCACAGCTGCTCTGGCACCCTGTGCCCACCCTCCCAGGAAGGGATTTCTCCCTAATACCTAATCCAAATCTTCCTTTCTTTTTCTTCCTTTGTTTTAAGGCCATTCCCCCTTATCCTGTCACTGTCTGCCTGTGTAATTCCAATGGGATTGCTGCTGGAATCACTCAGAACCTCTCAATCCCAGAATGGTTTGGGTTGGAAGGACATAAAGCCCATCCAGTGCCTTGGCAGGGACACCTTCCACTGTCCCAGGCTGCTCCAACCCCAATATCCAACCTTGGGCACTGCCAGGGGTCCAGGGGCAGCCACAGCTGCTCTGGGCACCCTGTGCCAGGGCTCACCACCCTCACAGGGAACAATTCCAAAATCCCATCCAGCCCTGCCCTCCATCAGTGTGAAGTGTTCCTGTGGCAAGCCCTGCTCAGCTCAGAATCCTCTTCAAGGGAGGAGGAGGAACCCAGAGCTGGGCATGGATGAGAGGGCAATCCCACCAGGAAAAGGAGCTTTCCAGGCTGGAGGACATCCCTAACCCAAGAACAAATCTGTGGAGTGTCTGTGGACAGAGTTTGAGTCCTGCAGCATCCACACAGACACTGGGGAGTGTGGGGAGAGGAAGGGAAAACAGCCCTGGGGGCTTTGGATCGGGCTCAGATTCCTGGAAGGGATTCTATCCCATGGCTGCCTATGTACAGAGCATTCTCCTGCCCCAAAGCCACAGTGAAATCCCTGAAGTAGGAATTGTGTGCTCCCTCCTGGCTCCCACGGCAAATTAAATCAAATACTTGGACAATTAGTACAATGCTCATGTCAAGGGAACGGCCTCCAGACACAGCAAACACACTGCATGTTTGATAGATCTGAAAAATCTTTATAGTCAAGATATTTTACACTGAGCCACATTGATTTCCCGTCCATTTTTTTTATATCAGTGTGTGCAACACCGGTCCAGCAAGGAATACAATAAATACCAGCAGTGATTTATCTGAATGGCATTCAGCAGGCACTTTGCAGCCTCTCAGTTCACAGCCTCAGCATAAATAAATCAACACCAAAACAAAAGCCAGCACGTAAATCCCATGTACAACCTGCACCCTTCCTGGGGTGGAAAACCCAAAGGGAAAACAGAACCATTCCTGCCAGAGAAGCTGCACACATGGCTCCCCTTGCTCAGTGAATAATTTGATTTTCTCCTTTCATTATGTTTTGCAAAGATATTACAACATTTCATCTGCCAGTCCTAACAGCAAAGGGCCCCATTAGCCCATGAATTACCTGGGTCCTGTCTCCTGGAAACTCAGAAAAGACCAGGAAGGAACAGATCCAAAGAGGCACAGAAATGTTCTGAGGGCTGGAAATGGGCAGGAGGAATTGGGAAGGCTGGAAATTAAAAACACTGGTACTGAGGGGAAGGAGAAGGAGAAGGAGAAGGAGAAGGAGAAGGAAAATATGAACAAAATTCTGCTATATAAACAAAACATTATACCATTTGAACAAAATAGATATGCTATATAAAATATAGAATCACAGGACCATTAATATTGGGAAAGGCCTTGAAGACCATCAAGCCCAACAATTAACCTTGCACTGACACATCCATGCAGGTACAGTTAATTAATGCCACGGTGGTGGATTTCAGCTGAGTTCAAAGTGCCCACATTCAGTGGTTCATTTACCCTCTAATATTTAAGATATTGCAGATGCCCCATTGCAGCAGATGTTGGTGCTCCCACAGTTTCCTGCAGCTGTGCATGGAAATTACTTTTTCCAATTGATTTTCTAGTTAATTTAAAATAACAAGACTAACGGCCTGTGTGCTAAATTCAGTATGGGAGTGCATACTTTAAAATGGACTCAAAGCAATTTTAACTCACGATATTTCTTCAGTCTGCCTGTAGGAAGAAAAAAAAAACAAATAAAATCAATCCTAATTTGATTTGGAGGCCACAAACCAACTTCCCCATTCACTGCTGTGAGGAACACCAAAGGCTGGGTTTGCAAACAGGATTTGGGGCAGGGAACCTGACAAACCTGTGGCATATCAAGCAATTTTAATTTCTGCTCCTATAAAAGTCTGATGGTTCTGATGTTCCCGGGGATCCACAGGGATCACCAAAGTCAGTTGCTGTTTCAGGGCAATCCTAGAAACCCTGGAGACTCCCTAAAGCCCTGTGGAAGTGCAAAGGATTATTAGGATCAGATCAATGCTCGTGTATCTGCTCTGTTTATTGGCTGGGAATTGGGATCAATGGGTCCATCCCACCCACCCAGGGATGCCTTTCCATGAGAATTTTGGGGTCCTCAGGCTCAGCAGCACCTCAGGGTGTTCTGAGCCAGGGTTTGCACCCCATGCACAGCCCATGGGCAAGGAGACAAAACCCATCGAGTGCTGGCTCTGTGGCCAGGGCAGGGGCAGGAATGGGGAATGGTTTTTTTTTTTCCCTCTTCAAGAAAACAAATTTTTTTTCCCCCAGTTCTGAATGTGGAAGCTTCTCCCTGTGTGCTTTCCCCACAGCTGCAAGGAGGGAGGTCAGTCCTGTCTGCAGCCTGCAGCAGGGAAGCAGAGATCCCCAGTTTATTTCCTTGCCCAAATCAACCCAAGCAGGGATTCCAGGGATGGGCAGTGAAAACCCCAGTGTGAGAGGTTTTCCAGAACTCTCCACCTCATTATCACAGACATTGTGCTCCAGCTTGTGGAGCTCCAAGTGGGACAGGGCAGCAATGAGGAGCCATCAAACCCTGTTTGAAATGAACTCACAATAAAGCCACCAGGCTGGGGGGGGATTGAAAAAAAAAAAAAAAAAAGGAATAAAAATCATATAGGAAACTCAACTTTCTACTTTTCTTGCTCTGTCAGAATTTAATAAAGCCTTGTCCAGGTCTAGCATTGCTGAAAGCCACACGAGCCCCAAGCAGCAAGGCAAGGTTTATTAAAGCCAGGCCTGGGGAAAAGCTCATGCTCCTGCAAAGCTGAGTCCCAACAGAAGCTCCCAACAAGCTCCCATCCTGAGCTGGGGGGATTTTTAGGGAGGCACATCCCTGATGTGAAACTGGGGGAAAAGGGGAATGGCTCAGGCTGGAGGTGGCAGCTCTGATCTCGTGGTGGTGCCAGGGTGGGACTGAAGAGTGACCAAAATCCAGAGACCACTCTGACAGGGTGGGTATTGATGATGGCAAAATGCAGGTTTAAAACAAGCAACCCCCATTTTTCTTAACCTTTTGGGGAATTTTGTTGTTTATTTTTTAATTTAACTGGTAGAGGTTCTGAGGGTTTAATAGGAAGAGCATTCTGCCACCACAGCAGCCCTGCCCTGTGGGGTTTGAGACCAGATTTGGGTTAAAGCTCAGGTTTGGTTTGGGTTTGGGTTTGTGGAGGAGTTTGGTTGGTTTGGGTTTAGGTTTGGGTTTGGGTTTGGGTCTGGGTTTGGGTTTGGGTTTGAGTTCGGGTTTGGGTTTGGGTTTGGGTCTGGGTTTGGGTTTGGGTTTGGGTTTGGGTTCGGGTTGGGGTTTGGGTTTGGGTTTGGGTTTGCAGCAGAGAAACATCCAGGAGCAATCCTGGAGGGCAGGTTGGGTTGTGGTTTGTCAGAAGTGGTGACACAATAGAGGGGAATTTGTGCCCTATTAAGAAAANGTTGGGTTTGCGTTTGGGTTTGGGTGTGAGTTTGGGTTTGGGTTTGGGTCTGGGTTTGGGTCTGAGTTTGGGTTTGGGTCTGGGTTTGGGTTTGGGTTCAGGTTCAGGTTCAGGTTTGGGTTTGGGTTTGGGTTCAGGTTTGAGTTTGGGTCTGGGTTTGGTTGGAGGTTGGCTTATGGCTGAGTTTTAGTTTGGCTTGGGCTCAGATTCAGGTTTGGGTGTGGGATTTATTTGGGCTCAGTTTTGTGTTTTGATTGGGCTCAACTTTGGGTTAGGTTTAGGTTTGGTTTTGGGCTGGGATTTGGGTTTTGGTTGGGTTCACATCAGGGCTGGGTTGCATTTAGGTTCAGGTTTGGTTTGGTTTTGGTTTTAGTTTTGGTTTTGGCTTTGAGTTCTGTTCATGTTTTGGTTTGAGATCACGCTGGGTCCCAGTCCAAGTGCGAGCTCCAGTCTGGGACAGGAGTCCAGGCCCCTTTCCAGAGGGTCTGGAGCTCGCAGTGGGACAAGGATCCCGCTCCTGCTGGGATGGAGGGTTTGCAATCCGAGCAGGACTTTCCCAGGGCACTTCTGAGCCTGTCAGAAGATGAGTTTTCTAATTGACTTTCCTAACTTCTCTTCTGGCTCCCGTTGGTAATTGGTTCATTTCCAGGTACTTGCAAGAATGTAAATATGGAATGAATCAACTTTTTCCACATTTTCTTCAGCAGCCCTTTTATGAAGAACAGATTTTCCACAGAGGAAATTAAAAAGTACATAAAACTGAGAAATCATGGTGTTGTTGAGAACAGCATCAGCTTTCAATGTCACTTTGTAACTGGCAGCACATACTGTATTCCAATGGCATTAATAGAAACTACAAAGTTTGTTTCAATTAACTTCATTTTTCTTTCAGAAAAGGAATGATCATAAATCCCTGAAATAACATTTGTCCAAAAAAGATGTGTAGCGTTACTTTAGAAATCTTTTATGTCTGTTTTTAAATTACACTTCCTTGTAAAAATGATTATACACTGATTTAATAAATGCACTTGATTTGTGTATATTGCTGAAATTAAAAAAAGCCACGACACAGCTCTGATTTCCTGTACAAGGCTGTCAAACAATGTGGTAAATTCTGAGAGGAGGCTCTTGGAAACAGTGAGGAGAGGATGGGATTTGGGCAGATTCTTTTGGAACAGCTTCTTAAATATTCTTCCTTCCTGGTGCATCTGTCCTGGACCCTGTGAGGGTGATGGGTGAGGACAGCTCAGAGGGTGGCACTGACCAACCCAACCCCACACCTGCATCCTGCAGGATCCTTCTGCTGGATCCTTCCACCTTTTATCCCTCACAGGTCCCCAGGCTGTGGCACAGAGCGTGCCCAAGCACTGAAAATAATCTTCCTTCGAGAGTTTAAACAAAGCTTTCCTTTGGACTCCATGCCAGGGAGAAGCTCAGAGCCAGGTAAAGGGGATTTTTATATCTCATGGTCTCGGTTGTGGGGATGATTTGCTGACAGCTTCAGTGGGAAATGCCCCCACATAAAATACACTGCATGGGCTTGTTCCACACCAAACAAATACAGGCACTCGTTTTTGGGGTGCAGGAGGCAAACCCCAAATCTCTGCGCTGTGGGAGGAGGCTGGATGGGGTGGGAGGAGGTTGGATTGTTGGGAAGGATCTCAAATCTTTGGGAAGGAGGTTGATGGTGTGAGAGGAGGTTGGATTGTTGGGATGGAGTTTGGATGTTTGAGAAGGAGGTTGGATGGTTGGGGAGGATCTCAGATGGTTGGAAATTATCTCAGATGTTTGGGAATGAGGTTGGATGGTTGGGAATGAGGTGGGATGGTTGAGGAGGAGATTGGATTGTTGGGAAGGAATTTGGATGGTTGGGAAGGAGTTTGGATGTTTGAGAAGGAGGTTAAATGGTTGGGGAGGATCTCAGATGGTTGGAAATTATCTCAGATGTTTGGGAATGAGGTTGGATGGTTGGGAATGAGGTGGGATGGTTGAGGAGGAGATTGGATTGTTGGGAAGGAATTTGGATGGGGTGGGAGGAGGTTGGATGGTTGGGAAGGAGTTTGGATGTTTGAGAAGCAGGTTGGATGGTTGGGGAGGATCTCAGATGGTTGGGAATGATCTCAGATGGTTGGGAATGATCTCAGATGGTTGGGAAGGATCTCAGATGGTTGGGAAGGAATTTGGATGGTTGGGAATGAGGCTGGATATTTGGGAATGAGGCTGGATGGGGTGGTCACTGTGTGGCTCCAGCCCCGCTCTGGGGAGGATGCACAATTGCTGGGGGGAGCCTGCTCTTCATTAAAATCCCCCAAAAGTCTCTCCATGCAGCTGACAACAGATGTGATTTATCTTGTCAGCTGTCCCCACATCAGAAGGGCACTCTTGGAGCAATAGTAATAATGACATTAATAAAAATCATCCCTGCCCAATGTGGAGCGAGCTGTGGCTGCTCCCCTGCCTGAGCCTGCCCTGGTGGTGCAGCAGCTCCGGGCTCTGCTCCCAGGAACCCCCTCACTATTCCTGCTCCAGGAAAAATGGATTTTCCCAGACTTTTTGTGACTTTTCTCAGGAGTCCATCCCATATTCCCTGGGCTCACACACACCCCCTCAAACGGCCCTGCCCTGCACTGGGATGTTCTGGGGAAAAGAGCAATAACTGTACATTTGCTGGGAATTACACAGGATGAAGACAATTATAGGATGAAGACAATTAGGGCATGAAGCAGATCTGATCCTGTTTCCACTCCCTAAATCACATTTCCGAGTTTGCTTTTGTGGTGCTCAGAGTCCGTCTCGTGTGAAGTGCGGCCCCCCCGTGTCCCCATCTGGGAGCAGAACCAAAACTCGCCCAGGGCTCTCCAAACCCAGCCCCTTCCTTTGGGTTTCTCCCTTTTTACAGCGGGAGAGGACAAACTCCTCCCTTCCCCAGCCTTTAGAAAGTTTTATCATTTAAATCACGGCTGAACTTTTGGATTTCACTTCCAGGCGAGCAGGAGGACGAACCCCACGGGCACTTGGGTTGCGTTCCATATGGGATTTTTCATCACCCCTTCCCCTGCCTCCATCGCCTCTTCTCCAGCGCCCACCGCAATTATCATGCAAGCCAGCTCCTTAACGCCTTTCAAACCCGAACTTCTGGAAGTTCTGGGGGGTTCCAGCACCGCGCTCCCCGTTCGGCAGCGTTTCCCCCGCACACGAACGCGCAGGGGAAGGCGCAGGAACAGCAGCGCCGGGGATGTTTACACGGCTCTTGCGCCGCGCTAATTTATTCCTGTCCCTTAAATTCTGTTAGCAGTTGTAAGGCAGTCGGATCCCACCCATGGGAGCGTGTGCCCTCATGAAACACAATTACAATGAGAATATCTCATTATCTCATTGGCTTTAGCTTACTCTTCTGTTACCATGGTTTCAAATACACAGAGGAGCCTGAAACTAAGCGCGCTGCTAACAAAGAACATCTCCTTGTACAATGACATCAGATCGTGTCAGACAGAGCAGACTTAATTAAATACCCCCCGACGCAGGGCAGGCACAGGAGTTGGGGACACTTTTTAAAGCCGGCGCCTCCCGGGTCGGGGGAAGCTGCGCCGGGTGGTTCCCGTCGGAGCGGCCAGCACGGACGGTTCTGTAAGAAAATAGAGCGAGAACAGCGAGAAAATTGTTTTTAAAAATAATCTTTCCCCTCCCTGAGCCCTCTCCCACCTCTCCCCGGCCAAAGCACGGCGCTGTCCCGGTGCGGGTGACACCGGGTGACACTTCAGGTGACACTCTGGTGGTGTCCCCCAGCCAGCCCCGTAACCTTTTTATTGTCCCCCTGTTTTCCCAGCCCTGTCCCCCGGGGATGGGCAGAGCCGGGCAGTGCCCGGGCGGCTCAGCCGCGGCTTTTCCAGCATTAAAAATTCCACAAATCATTTATTTACCCTGGAGTATATCCGGTGACATAATGTGACAATAATGACATCCCTAGTGGTGTTAATTGATTTTGTCCTGGTAGAGGAGGTAATTTGGCGTCCACAGCAGCTTCTAGATCACGGACCTACTGATTGTCTGCCGAGGTAATATTCCTGTTAATGAAGAGAAAACACGCTTTCCTCTTTAAAAGACAATATGCTAATTAGGACAGACAATAGAGAGTCAGGGGTCATTTATTATTTTTAAACAGAGAGTTAATGCCAAGCGACTGGCATGGAAGTGCAAAACGACTGTAAATTAATAAGTGCAATTCCTGGCTCATAAAATCCATCGTCGCTGTTAAATAAAAAGAAGGGCATTCATGAAATATTCCGATCATCGGAATACTTGAAGGTGTGAATAATTAACAGCCACAAGTTAACATCCACCAGCTTGTAAAAGGTCTGATTAAAGGCAGTGTTCATCAGCCACCAAACTATCACAGCTCGCCGGGTCAACATCTCCTAATTAATGATTTCTTATTAGAGAGATAAAACGTGTTTTCTGAGGAGAATTATTTTTTTAAAAGGAACGAGTATTTTCAGGGTAATGTGTGGAATAATTGAAACTCGTTTAATGGGGCTGAGCCTGCCTGGGTTCCTCAGGGGGTGCTGCTGTGGGCACCGGTGGCTCTTGGAGAGGTGCCTGGGCAGATGCTTCACCTGGAGCTGAACCCTGCTAAAAAAAACCCAGCCCCAAAATCCAGATTTGCAATTTTCCTGGAAAATACAGCAGCACCCAGCTCTGGCTGATTGGGGAACCAAGCGCTCATTCTTGTTCTAACCTCCCCAGCTGAATTTGTGTATTTATTTATCTGTTTGTATATTTATTTATCTCCGGAAACAGGGACTCTTTGCATTCACCTGTTGCAAAATTCTCAGTAGCAGAAAGAGCTGCCATCATCCCAAACCCAGGATCACCACTGAGGCGTTGTTTCCCTGACTTCTGCTCCTTTTGCTGCTACATTAATATAAATAATCTTATTTTCAAAAATTATTTGGTTAATGGTTGTGGGAATGGGTTTGGAGCTTGTGATTTGTGTTTAGGATAGTGGTTATAACACTGTAACCCATTTTTATAACCCTGGAAGGCAATACCCTATAAATTAGGAATATTGGTCACTGGGACGCTACAAACCATGTCAACCTGAATATTGAAGTTGAAGAAATACAATTTTAGTGCACTGGAAGCCATCACAGCTTGAGTAAACACCTCACGGGATGAGCAGGTCCTGCTGAACCCCTCCTAGGGATTTTAGGGATTTTAGGGTGAGCCACATCCCACAAACACCCAGCTTGGAAGGGTTTGCTCCAGGTCATCACTGGGAGCAATAACCAGCCCCAGTGTGCCCGGTGAGCCACGTCCATGGGGTTGGACAAGGAAAACCAGGAAGGGAAAGCAAGGAGAGTTCCAGTGTCCCCCCAAACCCTCTGGTGTCACCAGGATCAGAGCAAAATGAGTTGTGGCACACCCGGGAATCGGGTGTGAGCCCCCCTGGGGAGGGGGTGCAGCTTTGTCACCACCAAACAACAACAAAGAGCTCTGCTGACAGCGTGGCCCCTGAGCTTTGGGGTTTGGGGCTTTAATTTACCTTTTAAACACCGATTTCTGAGCGGGGACCTGCGTTAAAAGCGTTGCCTGGTGCTCATTTGCATTTAAAGAAGAGGAGTTCAAGCTCTTAAATCTCCAAATTCTGCACGAGGCAGGGGCTGATGAACCAATATTTACTCTGGACTCATTTTGGGGCCTAAATGGCATTTTAGGAGCGGTTTTAATGAGGGAGCGCTGCGCATGCCCCCGTGCTGCTTTGGACTCGCTCTAATGATCTGGAGGCGTGGCTATGCTTTAATGATCCGCTTTAATAATTTATCAATAGCGTTTGTAAGTGCTAATTTGCACTTTTAGGTGCACATTCTCCTTTTGAAGCCGCCACGCAACCCCCCATTAATGTTAATGGCAGTTGTGCTCACATTAAAAGGAGATTATAGCCCTGAGGTGTTTAACATCTGACTTAGGCAGGGCTGAAAGCGCGGCGCTGGATGTCACTGCTTTCATTTCGGGACGCGGCTTTTGGCTGGGCTGTCACCGGGCAAAGACAGCTTCAAACGAGGAGAAAAACTGGGCAGTGCTAAATCAGCACAGCAGCCTTGATTTCTTAATCTCGGGTTTAAATCCAAGCGCAGGGCGGCGATGGAGCGGCTTCGGAGAGTGGCGGTGTCACCCAGCGCTGTCCCCAGGGCCACCGAGGTGTGGGCAGGGGTTCATCCATGCCCAGGAAAAGCTGGAAGGGCCAATAATGTGGAAAACAGATTTCCTCCACCAGTTTAGGACAGGCTCTAATCACTTCTGGGGGCAGTTTTCGCTGTGGCACGGAATCGCGGCGTTTATGAATTGACATCTAATTAACGGGAAAGAGGTGAGGGCCTGTATTTATCTCCTGACTTAACAAATCACTTCAGCACAAATTTAAATCCTATTTACTGCGCTGGAATTAATTGGGTTAAATGACACGGCCAAGGATCGATGCAGAAGGGTTTCACCTCTTAACCCTTTCCGCAGCCCACACCTACCAGAAATTTGAGTTTGGGCGGCGAATGGAGCAGCAGGGAGTGATTTGGGTGCCGTGGGGTTTGCACAGGGATGTGTTGGCTGACACAGAGAGCGGTGTGTGGACACGCACAGAGGGATAATTAATGACTGAACCCCATCTTCTCCCCCAAAAATGGTGTCAGAGCTGCCTCCAACTCAAGATTGACTCTAAACTCCTTCAGAGGGATTTGGGGAGGGATCAGATGATATCCCTGGGGTCAGCCGGGGTCAGCTGTCCGGGCTGGGTCCCCCAGCTCCTTGTGCAGCAAAGCCCTGGATGCTGTGTGAGCCCTGCTCAGCGCGAAACCAGCGCTGGGTTATCACAAACCCCATCCCAGCCCCTGTGAGGAGCAGTAACTGCCACACGTTCAGCAGGAGCCAGGCACAGCGAGCTGATGAATTATGCATTTGCCCCACCTGGGAGTTCATATTTACCATATCTTGCTGCAATCCATTAGGAAGAACAAACATTGTATTTATCCAACACGCTCCAAAGCCGTTCATTTGCATCCCTGCTGTGAGGAGAAGGAGCCGGGGCGGCTGCCGGGGTCTGGAGGGGCCTGTCCGGGCTCAGCCCCGGCCGGGGGG
>VXBI01001243.1:93653-131996 GCA_013397375.1 Toxostoma redivivum
GCGCAGATCCAGCCCCCGGAGAGCGCAGGGCTGGACACGCCTGGGAACCTCCGGCTGCAGGTGCCGGGCAGGGACGGGGGTGGAAGGGCTGGGACCGGGCTGCTGCACCCCAGAACCCCCAGAAACTCCAGAAACCCCAAAACCCCCAAACCCCCAGAATCCTCAGAACCCCCAGCATCCCCATTATCCTCAGCATCCCCGGCACCCTAGAACCCCCAGAACCTCCAGAAGCCCCAGCACCTTCGGAATCCTCAGAACCCCCAGAAACCCCAGAACCTTCAGAACCCTCAGAAGCCCCAGCATCTTCGGAACCCCCAGNCAGCACCCCATAACCCCAGTACTCCCAGTAACCCCCAGCACCGGCAGCACCCCAGCACCCAGGGGTGCTGATGCCCAGCTGGGTGTGTGGGAGGGAGCCCCCCCAGCCCCCCCACAAGCACAGGCCGGTTTTGGGGAGCCAGGGAAGCAATCCTGATTTGCCAGGCTCGGTGTGGCGGAGGAAGGAAGGGGAGGCCCGGGCTTTGAGGAGAGCAGCGCATCTCCCGCATTTCATCTCCACCTCCATCTCCATCCCCGGCCGTCCCTGCAGGACCGCGCCTCCCGCACTCCGGCGTTTCAATCGCTCTGCCAGCGCCGTGTTTGAAGATGTCAGGGGACAGCGGGGCTCTCTGTGAAGCGAGCTGCAAGAAAAGAGGCTCTGAGCGCTGTCCCTGCTCAGGGACGAGCTCTTGGAAGCCTCCAGGAACGCCCCGAAGCCGCCCCCGTTCCGCTCCCTTCCCGGAGCTCCGTCCCTGCTCTCACCGGCCCCGTGCTCCAGCAGGGGAGCGAGCGGGGCCGGCAGGCTCAGGAGACCACAGGAGCACTCCAATAACCCTCTCCATTCTTTCTTCCTATTCAGTAAGGGAAAAAACAAGAGAATTTCTCTTTTTTTCTGTCAGCTAGATTTTTTTTTTTTCCTCGAAAGCTGTGGCAGTGTTTCCTGCAGAGCAGGAGCTCCAGCAGCCCCCAGGGTCTCCTCTGCCCACCCAGGTAAATCCCGGGCAGGAACGTGCTGGGCTGAGATAATTCCCGTCCTCAGCAGCCCTGGGGTGTCTGCAGGGGTGGAATGCAGGGAGAAAATGGGAAAACTCCTTCCCGAATAGCTGGGATGAGCCATGACTGAGGTGGAGGCTCTGTATGGGAATGGCTTCACATGGAGAGAGGGCAGGGATGGGTGGGATGTTGGGAAGGAATTCCTGGCTGGGAGGGTGGGCAGGGATGGCACAGGGTGCCCAGAGCAGCTGTGGCTGCCCCGGGATCCCTGGAATGTCCCAGGCCAGGCTGGATCAGCCTGCGACAGCGGGAGGTGTCCCTGCCCTTGGGACATTGGATGAGCTTTAATGTCCCTCCCAACCCAAACCCTTCTGTGATTCTGCGATCGATGCTGCTGAAAGAATAAGCCAAATATTGATATAAATATTTAAACTTCACTTAGGCCCTTCAGCGTCTATTTACTCCAAAGCATCCCCTTGGAAAGTTTTGTCGGACATGATCTGCAAATTAAACAACTTTTCAAAGGACACTCCAGGGGCCGCACAAAGGACCCAAAGTCTCTGTATTGTCGCGGGTTTGTGCTTTAAGCCGGGTTTAAAGGGGTGGGGAGTGCGGGGCGGGGCAGAGGCGGGGGCGGGTGGCCGGGTGGCCTTGGTGGCCCCGGCTGGGCTGGCAGCAGAGCTGTGGTGGCTCCCGGCAGGGCTGGGCACTCGCCACAGCCCGGGGAGACAGCAGCACATGAAAGCCGGGCTGGATTTGCCTTGCAATGACAGCTGCATATTAATCTAAAGAATTTCTGAAAAATCAAAAAGACATTTTTCAGCAAAATACACCCCTAGAGCCTCGATCCTAAAGCAAGGGAATAAACTTGAAACAGGATTGATTTCATCTTAAAGGGAATGGCTCTTTGAAATGCTACCAGCTGCAGTTGTCTTATTTGGTTTTCAATACTATAACAAAATTGTGCCATATTGTGTCAAATAAGGAGATAATATAACAGCTTTAAACAAATTTTGTAATTATGGGATCAATCAGAAATGAATTAAATCCGTGTGCATTAGGTAAGTGGTGCCACTGAATACTGAGTAGCTCCAAGTGCCAGCTGCAGTGGCAGCCCCAGAGTGAGGGTTTGGTGACACCAGCCAGGGGACACGGGGGATGTGGCAGCCCCAGAGTGAGGGTTTGGTGACACCAGCCAGGGGACACGGGGGATGTGGCAGCCCCAGAGTGAGGGTGTGGTGACACCAGCCAGGGNACAAGGGGGATGTGGCAGCCTCAGAGTGAGGGTTTGGTGACACCAGCCAGGGACAAGGGGGATGTGGCAGCCTCAGAGTGAGGGTTTGGTGACACCAGCCAGGGACAAGGGGGATGTGGCAGCCTCAGAGTGAGGGTTTGGTGACACCAGCCAGGGACAAGGGGGATGTGGCAGCCTCAGAGTGAGGGTTTGGTGACACCAGCCAGGGACAAGGGGGATGTGGCAGCACCAGAGTGGGGGTTTGTGACACCAGCCAGGGGACACGGGGGACCAGCCAGCTTCGATGGAAAGCCACTCTCCAGTAAACCTGAGTGCCCCACGGAGCCACCACACTCTTGGGATTTACCTTTGGGAGTTTGGGATCACACCAGGAGCCATTCCTGGAGAATTACCTTTGAGTGTTTGAAATGACACCGGAAACCAAACTCCTGAGGATTTACTTTTGGGAGTTTGGAATCACACCAGGACACAAACCAAACTCCTCGGGGTTTAGCTTTGAGTCTTTGAAATTACACCAGAAACCAGACTCCTGAGGATTTACCTTTTTCTGGGTGTTTGGGATCCCACCAGGACAGAAATCTTCCCCAGGGCAGCCCTGTCAGAGTCCATCCTGTGGGAAGGGCTGTGGCCAGGGCTGCCCTCCTGCCCCACCCCGGTTTGTGCTGCCCAAACCCCGGGCACTGATATCAGCACTGATAAGAAACACAAACCACGGTTCTGGTGCCCCACAGAGATGGTTTTACAAAAACATCACACAGGGGCAGGGTTACCAGGAGAAGCTCCTTGGCTCCTCCACCACACTCTGCCCATCCACGGCAGCTCAGGGCTGTGGGGAACCTCACTCCTGCCATTTAATTACTTGTTAATGAACTTCTTATGCAAATGAAGCACCGAGTGGCCCTTCCAGGTGTGATGTCACCCTGGCTGCTGCACGGAGCAGGATTGGATCCCAGCAGGGACTGATAAAACTATTAGTTGGAAAAGCTTTTGCATATTTAACATTCTTATATAAACTGGAGCATCCCAAATCAGGCCTTTCTGCTCTTTCAAAGAACGAGGGATGCTGTTAGGGAATAATACATTAAGAGCTGAGATGCTGCACACACTCTTTTCTGAGGCTGTTTCTGCACCACTTGAATAATTCTGTTGATTCCTCCACTTGAACATCAAATTTTATATTTGAGCTGCTCTCTTAGAAGCTGCTGCCACAGCTGGAGCTACAGGAGGAGTGAAAACAAGAATCTGTGAACACAGGCAGCACAGGAGGGGGGGATTGTGTGCAGGAGTGCTCATCATCCCTCCCCAAAATTGGGCTCTTCGTTTCTTTGTACTCTGTTTGATTTCCCTTTTCCCACACTTCCTTCAGATTCCCGTTTTCCTTCAGGGCAGCAGCGCAGAGCTCAGCTGGGACAGGATTTGTATGAGTATCAGGAGCCCAAGTTTTGCGTGGCTGGGAAATGCAAACCCCATTTTCTCTTCTGGAAAGCAAATTCCAGCAGTGGGAGGGGCCAGGAGCTGAGAAATTTTGCAATCCCTGAAGTGATCAATATAATTATCCAAAAAATCCCTCTCCCAAAATGGATTGCTCCCCACATCCTTCACCCTGAGCAGAATCCAGGGACCCCAAACTCCTGGAGATGTGAGGACTGAGGGAGCACCACCAGCATGGAGAGAAGCAACCATTCTCCTAGGAACTGGAAATTTAATGTCTTAAAGACCCAAAATGTAATTTTTTGATTGCTTTCTAGAGGACTGAACAGTTTTTCCTTCCATCCTGGGCAGGTGTGGGCTCCTGGGCACATTTCTGGGCACACTCCTGGAGCTACTCCCCAGTGCTCCAAACATCTTGGAGGAGAATTCTGAGAGGAGCTGGATCTTTTCCAAAGGAATTTCCAAATCTCCTCCTCCATGTGTCTTATTGACTGTGGCCTTATTATCTGAAAGGATTTATGAGGAATTTGGGCTTGCTCCTCTCTCAGCAGCACCTCCTGAAGATTTAATAATGCTTCTGAAGACAAACCTCGATTCCATTGCTCTGTCATCACTGCTCTCTGGCTGGTGGCTCCACATCCCCATTTTCACTTAAAAACACAGAATTTCCAGGAAATGCAGTGCAGGGGATGCTGTGAAGGGAATTCTGGTGCAGGGAATTTTGTGTAGGGAATGCAGTGCAGGGAATGCTGTGCAGGGAATGCTGTGCAGGGAATGCTGTGCAGGGATTGCTGTGCAGAGAATTCTGTGCAGGGAATTCTGATGCAAGGAATTCTGGTGCAGGGAATTCTTTGCAAGGAATGCTGTGCAGGGAATGCTGTGCAGGGAATGCATTGCAGGGAATTCTGGTGCAGGGAATGCTGTGCAGGGAATGCATTGAAGGGAATGCACTGCAGGGAATGCATTGCAGGGAATTCTGTGCAGGGAATTCTGTGCAGGGAATGCAGTGCAGGGATTGCTGTGCAGGGAATGCATTGCAGAGAATGCATTGCAGGGAATGCAGTGCAGAGAATGCAGTGCAGGGAATACTTTGCAGGGAATGCATTGCAGGGATTGATGTGCAGGGAATGCAGTGCAGGGAATGCTGTGCAGGGAATTCTTTGCAGGGAATTCTGTGCAGAGAATTCTGTGCAGGGAATTTGGTGCAGGGAATTCTTTGCAAGGAATGCTGTGCAGGGAATGCTGTGCAGGGAATGCTGGAGATGCACACATGTTTCACATGAAGGGTGGTCACGTGCAGCTGGTGCTTACAACGTTTTACACGAGTCCGGATTTTCCGTCTGTCATGTTGGCTGTGAAGTCTCCCTGGATTTCTGCACATTCCCTCTTCACTCAGGGAAGTAGGGAAAAGCAGGGCAGCTCCCTCCTCACCCCAGCAAGGGACCCTGATATCCCAGATTTGCCCTGGCAGACCACACATCACAATCACTGTGTCCACTCCACCACGTAAAACAATTCCCATTTATTCCGTACAACAGATCCTGTGTCATTTAATTAATTTGGGCTGAATGATCAAGCATTCTCCAGAAACTTCACCTTTGGGAGTGGCAGTGAGAAACCCTTGTGCTGTGCAGTGGCCAGAGCCAGGACAGCATTCCTGGAGGGAAGTTTTGCATGGAGAGGGAAGTGTCCCTGTGCCCCTGCTGCCACCAGGTCACCGTAAGGACAGCAGTGAGCTGAGACAAGCAATGCTGGGCTGGCAGGAAAAGTGTGAGGGACACAGGCTGGTCCCAAGTGAAAAACCTGAGAGAAGCACAAAGCAAGGGCAGGACAAACCCAGCCAGCTGCCAAGGAGCTGGGGAGGTTTTCCATCACTGTCCCTGCATCCCATGAGGGTCCAAGTGATCCCCAGCGCTGGCAGCCAGAGCTGCTCCTGTGTCCTAAGGATCTCCTTTGCAGAAGACATCAGTAACTACAACACAACGAAAATCCCCCCTTTTTAAGGGTCTCATCACACTGAAAACTTGCTGGGGTTTGTGACAGCACTTTTACATAAAAATACAAGAATTCAGATTTTCTGTGCGATGCAGCCGCAAAAATCACATTAGCAGAGAGTTGGAGCGAGAAGATCAACATTTATTACATCCCCATCATCCACCTGCTTTTAAGTATGAAATGGAATATTGAATAAAGAGAGTTTAAAATCAAACCTGTCTCCAGCTTTGTGCCTGGGGCAAGTTCTTGCAGCACCAGCACTGCCAGGGTCGTGTTAAATTTGCTGTGGGGATCCAAAACACAACCCAAATCATTTGTCTGTCGTGGTTTGGGAGATGGAACTGATACATGGGGGAGACTGGGAGGAAGGACATTGCTCCATCTGGATTCGATATCAGAATCTATTTGGAGTGCTCTGTGTGAGCAGCAGGGGTGGCACCCACAACCACCTGGAGGTGGTTTCTAAATCTGTTTCTAAACAGTTTCTAAATCCTAAATCTCAGTTCCTGTCAGGGAGATGTGGATTTTACCCAGGGTGTGGATGGGCTCAGAATCACAAAACATCCTGAGCTGGGAGGGACCCCCAAGGATCATCCAGTCCAACCCCTGGCCCTGCACAGCACATTCCCAAAATCCCACCATGCCCTAGAGCGTTGTCCAAACACTCCTTGAGCTCTGGGAGGCTGCTGGGCAGGGGAGGCACTGGTGCTGCAGGTTTTGGTTGCGCTGAGCAGCAAGGATTGCACTTTGGCAGCAGCTGGATCAGGACTGTCCTGCCCAGGGAGCACAGCAGGGGCCTGGGGTGACTCTGCCTGCCTTTCCTGCATTTCCACTGCCAGGAAAAGGCAGCAGGAAGGCATGGGAGGGCTACCTGCACAAGCAGGGGTGGGATTTGGTGCCAACAGCATTTTTGGGACATTTTTTGTAGCAGTATCAGCTCGATATTCAAGCATTTCACCTCCCAGGACAAGCCATGCCCCCTGAACTCACCCTTTGCAGAAATTCCTGCAGTTTTATAAGCACAAACAGGCGAAGGATGTTGGTTTTCTTTGGAAAAACTTCAACCCTTCAACCCCTGGCTCCCCACCCATCCCACAGCACCTCCCACAGCCCCAGCAGGAAAACCACAGGGATTATCCACCAGGAGAGAGGGAGAAACATCCACATGTGTGCAGGGAGAGAAAGCAATAAATAACAAATGAGATCTGATTATGTAACACAATCTTATTTTCGATGTGCAGATGAATGATGCAATAATAAATCAAACCTTTGTGTTTCACCAGATCAGAGCCAGCTCCAAACTGCAACATCTGGAGCTCTGGCTGGGCCTTCCAAATTCTGGGGGTACCTGGACCCCAAGGTTCAGCTCCAGCAGAGCAGATGAAAAATGTGAAGTTTTAACCCTCGTGGTTATCACAGAAGTGGCAGCACACAGGGAGAAGGCATCACCCCCATGGAAACGTGCAGCCAGGGCAGGATGGGGTGGGATTCCTTTTTAAAATTAAATTTTAAAGCAGAGTAGGGAAAAGGAACATCTCAGGGAATTGTTCAGTTTGGAACAGCCCTCTGAGATCATCGAGTCCAACCATCCCCAGCCCTGCCAAACCACACTGACCATGTCCCCAAGGGCTGTTAAATCCCTCCAAGGATGGGGACTCCACCACTGCCCAGGGCAGCTGTGCCAGGGCTGGACAATCCTTTCTGGGAAGAAATTTTCCCAAAATCCAACCCGACCCGACCCTGGCACAGCTTGAGGCCGTTCCCTCTCCTGCTGTCCCTGTCAGGGAGCTATGCAGAGCCACAAGATCCAGGAGTCAAAAGGTCCAGGAGCCACAAGGTCCAGGAGCCACAAGGTCCTGCCCCAGGTGCCAGAGCTGTGCCAAGGTGGCTGCGTGGGCATCCCCTGAGACACCCCCAATCCACACCTGTTAAGCCTTGCCTAATCTTTGATCACCTGTTTGATATTTTGGCTAAACCGGGTGAAAAGTTTGCTAAAAAAGCAGCGGCCCCGTGCCCAGCTAAAACCTGGCAAAGCTGGGAAATGACGGGCACAGCTTGGACACGCTCGGGAAGCAGAGGCTGCTAAAACCGGCGAAGCGAAGGAATAAAGCAGTTAAAGGAGTTTGGTTGCCGTGGTTCCGGGGCAGATTTACACCCGGGAGCAGAGCAGGAGCAGCGGCTCCGCGCTGCAGCCGGAGCGCCGCAGAGTTTGGGATTCACGGCTCGGCAGCGCTGGAACAGCAACTGCTCCATCTGCTGGGAGCGGCTCCGGCCGGGAGGGGATGCGGGATGTGGGATGCGGGATGGGATGTGGGATGTGGGATGCAGGATGAGATGTAGGATGCGGGATGGGATATGGGATGCGATGCGGGATATGGGATTCAGGATGGGATGCGGGATGTGAGATGTGATGTGGGATGGGATGTGGGATGCAGGATGTGATGTGAGATGTGATGTGGGATGTGGGATGTGATTTGGGATGCGGGATGGGATGTGATATAGGATGGGATGTCGGATGTGGGATATGATGTGGGAAGCAGGATGTGATGTGGGATGTGATGTGGGATGGGATGTGGGATGTGATGCTTCCTCACATCCCAGGGAGAGCCCTGAGGGACAAGGCTGGACTGCAGGACTCATCCCTAAATTAATGATTTTGGAACTGCTCAGATATTGATGGCTCCATGCATTTATCTGTCCTGGGCCAACTTGAATGAGCTTTCACCTCAGAAGGGATCAAAATGCCCTTGGTGATATCAAGCCACCTCAGAAGGGATCAAAATGCCCATGATGGAATCAAACCACCCCAGAAGATTAAAATGTCCTTGGTGATATAAGACTACCCCAGAAGGGATCAAAATTCCCCAAAAGGGACCAATTGCCTGGCTGTGGGTGCTTAGATGTGTGATGGGAGAGGTGGCCCAAGCCTGGCCCTGTGGCCAGGGGCTCACAGGGGTTTCTGTGCTATCCAAAGTGCCTGATGGATATGGAGACACCCAGGCATGGATGTTGGAAGAAGAAGGGAAGAAATACTTCCTTGCTTTCTAAGCGTGGCATTTTTGTACCTCAGCAAATCGACGTTGCTCCCACTGGCAGTCCTTTCTTTAAAATATGGGCATTTCTCTGCTGGAAATGCTTTCCTGCACTATTTCCTTGACCTGAAAGCTGGGAGTGTCAATACATCAGCGCTGAAGTCTGCTGAGTGCCTAGAAATACGGGGATATCATCTCCAAAATGAGTGCCCACCAGGCTCTGTCAGCTCTGCCAGCACGGAGCAGCTCTTTGCAACTTTGATTTACTGGCAATTGTTGGAAAAGGAGCAAGCAAGGAATGAAAACCCAATATTTCCATTACCGTTTACTTAATAAAAAAATATTGTAGGGAAGTCAGACATCATAAAACGCCCATCCTCGCTCTGTATTTACAGGGTCATCCAATAACTTGAGCCAGACCAGTAATCAATTTGAAAAAGCCCTTTGCAATTGAAGGCACAGACAAGTGAGTGCTCCATATCAATATTCCCAGAGCAGAGCAGCAGCCACGCAGCTCTGGAGCTCCCCAAACACGCCAGGCTGGGTTAGAGCCCTCAGAGGGATGAGGAGGCTCACAGGGAGCACTGGAGGGGGAGGATTCATTTCCAAGGAGCCTTTTGGAACACAGAAATTCCTTCTCCAATGTGCCCAAGAGCTCTTCTGCATCATCCACTCACAGAGCACCTTCTCTTGTTAATGTGGAGGGGATTTTTATCATCAAGCTCTGGGATTCTGGCTGACCCACAGGGCAGAGTCTTGCCTGTGGCAAGAAAAGGTCAGTCCTGACGAGGTGTTCCTCCTGTCCCCCCTGCCCTGGCTGCTTCTGGTCCTTCCCATTGTCACAGGGATGCTTTGGGCTGGAAGGGACCCCAAAGACCCTCTGGTTCTGGTTCTGAGCCTGCTGGCTTTGGGGCTCTCTGGTGTCCAGCTCAGAGCTGAGGCTCTGCTCGTGGGCAGCTCCCAATGTTCAGCTTCCTCAGAGCCACTTTGGGCCACATCTACAAGAACTTCCTTCGAGAGGAGAAACCTCAGGCTGCTGCTGAAGAAATCCAAGCTCAGTTCCCAGTGAGGGCTGTTCTCTCTGAATGTGTTCCCACCCTGGAAAATGTCCTCCAGCAGAACAGGGGCTGGGCTGCAGGCAGGAGAGGCTGACCAAGGCAAGGCCACACAATCCTTTCCCTCCTGCTGTCTGCAGCCACCCTCCAAAGCCATTCTGAGATAAAATGTGCTGGTTTGGGAGCTGCTCATTCTGAGGCTCCAGGAGAGCAGTGCCTGGTCCCTGAATCCCCAGGGAGCAGCAGGAATTCCAGGGAGCAGGAGGGGCCCTGCTGGAAAGTCAAAGCAGCGTTTATTCCAGAGTCACCCGGCATCTCTCATTTCTCAGTCCATGGTTTAATCTATTTTAATGATTATCAATACTGATGGTGAGTGTAATCACCTTGTCTGATACAATTGCTAGAATCTAAAAGTCAACTTGATTTTAATGGTTTATCATTAGGAGTATTATTTAGTCGGATTAAACTGATCTTAATTCCTCTGCAGTCATTATTTAAAAGCTGTTTGGAGCACATTAGGGCGACCCCCCTCATCCTGGAATGAATCAATGCCCTGTCTCCATCCCATATATTTCCAGCAGCCTCTCACGAGCAGCCACACGATGGACACCGAGGCACTACAAGCTGTTAATATTCATGAATCCTCCCTCCTGCCATGAAGGTTCCCTTCACACCCCCCAGCAGGGGCTGGATTTCACTCTCTGGTGATGGGGATCCTTAACCCCGCGCTGTCCTGTCGGCAGGAGGGCTGGGGAATGCACGGGCTGGGATTTGGAGAAGCTGCAGCAGCTTCCAGAGCCTTTGGAGCGAGTGTTGTGCTGCCAGGGAATGGCTGAGTGCACCCCTGTCACCTCCCAGGGCCAGGGGACACAGCCCAGCAGCAATCCCAGCTCATCCCAGCGCGGAGCAGGAGAACTGGGCTGTTCCAGCAGCAATCCCAGCTCCTCCCAGCACGGAGCAGAAGAACTGGGATGGTCCAGCAGCAATCCCAGCATGGAGCAGGGGAACTGGGATGTTCCAGCAGCAATCCCAGCATGGAGCAGGAGAACTGGGCTGTTCCAGCAGCAATCCCAGCGCGGAGCAGGAGAACTGGGCTGTTCCAGCAGCAATCCCAGCTCCTCCCAGCATGGAGCAGGAGAACTGGGATGTTCCAGCAGCAATCCCAGCATGGAGCAAGGGAACTGGGATGTTCCAGCAGTTCATCCCAGCACGGAGCAAGGGGACTGGGATGTTCCAGCAGCAATCCCAGCTCCTCCCAGCACGGAGCAGGAGAACTGGGCTGTTCCAGCAGCAATCCCAGCTGATCCCAACATGGAGCAGGAGAACTGGGATGTTCCAGAAGCAATCCCAGCATGGAGCAGGAGAACTGGGCTGTTCCAGCAGCAATCCCAGCTCCTCCCAGCATGGAGCAGGAGAACTGGGATGTTCCAGCAGCAATCCCAGCATGGAGCAAGGGAACTGGGATGTTCCAGCAGTTCATCCCAGCACGGAGCAAGGGGACTGGGATGTTCCAGCAGCAATCCCAGCTCCTCCCAGCACGGAGCAGGAGAACTGGGCTGTTCCAGCAGCAATCCCAGCATGGAACAGGAGAACTGGGATGTTCCAGAAGCAATCCCAGCATGGAGCAGGGGAACTGGGATGTTCCAGCAGCAATCCCAGCTCCTCCCAGCATGGAGCAGGGGATCTGGGCTGTTCCAGCTGCATGGATGCTGTCCCAAGGCTTCCTGAGCCCAGGGATCGCTGTTCTCCAGCCTCTGCAGGGATCAGGACCGTGTCCAGTGGTGGCTTTGGGAATAAAAGCAGTGGATGTCACGCCGAGGCTCTGGAGCAGGAGCAAGGCTGGATCCTTGGCTGCTGGGTGCCAGGTGCAATCTCTCCTGCAGGGACCCCAGCCCTGCCCTCCCCGAGCCCTCCCTGTGCAGGGCAGCCCCTTCCCAGCCTCTGGCCTGGAGAACAGGGCAGGTTTGTGCTGCTGGGAGTGTCCCAGGGGCTGCAGGGACCCTGCTCGGTGCCTGAGCACATCCCATGTCCTTTCCACATTATCCATTCTTTGTACAAAAAAAAAAAAAAAAGGTGGGAACAGTTTTTGTTACTTCCAGAGGACGCTGAGGTTGATGGGGACAGAGGGAATGAGAGGCTGGAGTGACCAACTGGGGCTGTGCTGCTCCACATTTGTGCTGAACCAAGTTCCCTTCCCAAAAACACCAATTTGGAGAGTGGGAATACAGGGATGGGCTTGGGAAAACCTCACATTCCAGGAGAAAGGCAGAAAGTGCAAATAAAGAACAGTTTTCTTATTCTGGACACATATTTACATCCCTTTTGAATAAGGGATCAAACCTGGGATGTAACAACCAGGAGTAACTCCAGTCTTGGAGGAGTCTTCTGACAAAGAACTGTGGTGTGAATTTGTTTAAAATGGGATTAATTTGTTTAAAAATAAAGCCCTGGAGACATTTTAGATGTTTCCTTTAGTTAATGAGATTTCCATGATAGTTAAAACAATGAAATTAGCAAACAATGCCGTTAATCTCGGATTACAAGAAGCACCAGGGAAGAATTAGTAAAATAAATCAAGAAGATTTAAGGCACTTTGCTCTCCAATAAAGTAGCTGGGATGGGAGCTCTGTGCTGTGTTTTCCTGGGATAAAGGAAGAGGTGATCAGGATGTGCCTTTCACCCTCTAACCTGGAATATTTGAACATGGAAATAATATTTTCTCACGCTTAAGATTTGATTTAACCCATATAATGCTTACTTATATATGACCTATAAGTAAATAACTGCACACAGCTTCACATTTAAAAATTCAAATTATTTTCAACCAAAAGCCTCAAATTAAATCACAGCAACTTTATACACCCCACATTTGGCTGTTCTAACCAGCAGTATGAAACGGGGATAAAAGACATCCCAAAACAGGATTACACAGAGCAGCAATAAAAGGAAAAATAATCTTTGAAGAAATGATGGAAAAACAAATTCTAAGGGCATTAAGAAGGAACAAGTCATGGTTTCAATCACAGCCAGGCTGGAGGTTGCTAATCTCATGTGTACAGGAGATAAATCTGGGAGGACAACAAATTGTATTTTAATTTATGGACCGAAAAGGTTAATTTTTAATTCCCTCTACTCACTCCAGAAATCTGGGAAATACTGAAACTAATAAAGTAATGGAGTTCTCCAAGGTGGATCTTCAAAAACACAGGGACAACATTTCATTTTCAGTGTCTGCTTTTGGCAGGAATTTAAATACAATCCGTTGAATCCATTAGTTTATTATTTAAAAACATTTATTTTAAATTAATTTTAATTATTTAAAACCAAAATTTATATTGTCCCTTTAAGTTACCTGAAATCAAAGAAGCTTTGTGATCAACCCACAAATGTATAAAAGGAGAGAAGAGGCTGGTAAGGAGAAAAAGTTGTTAGAAATTATTTCAAAAGTTTTCTTAGCAATAGCTCAGCAGGGCCTGGTCACAAAACACAATTCTCATCTGCAAAACTTCCAGGAAGTCAAATTTCCAGGCACTGCCACTCAGACAACAAATGACTCAATATTTAGAGCTGTTTTCAACACAAGTTGTGTAATTAGATGTAATTATTTATCCCCATTGTAAAGCAGAGCATCGAAACACTGCTCATCTAAAAAAAATGCTAAACTGCCAAAATACTGAATCCAGGAACTTTCAGAGCTCAAGAAAGAGCCCAGAGTGGAGGAGACAACCAAAGTGAGTTCCAGGGTAAAATTTCCAACAGCCACTGAGCTACTGCAGCAAATTTATTCCATGAAATTAAACAATGTACTGGCTATTTAAAAATCTGAGATGAGTTTCAAAACTGAGTTTAAAAACTGGAGGCAACCCCAAGCATTTACAGGAGTGCAGAGAAGTTGAATGTCTGGCTGGGAAAGTCTCCTGGCTCAGTTGTTAGGCCAGGCTTCTATTTTTAGTCCAGTAATTAAATTTCAGAGCCTGGTGTTTTGTGGAGGGATAGAAAGGATTGCAAAGGTGCAGGAGAAGTCTGTGTACAGCAGCTTGGCTCTTGCTGAATAAACTCAGCCTAGCCATGTTTAATGAAAAGGAAAACATGTGGAAAAGCTGAACACAATTCCCTCACAATAGGGTGATGTCAAAGCAAAAAAAAAAAAAAAATCTCGGTGAAGGGTTTTTTCTGAACTAAACACAAAGCAGAGTTGTTTGGGTTTGGAGGGAGCAGGGGAGGAAGGACTCAGGGGAGGAAATAAGAGGAAAGGATGAACTCTTCCAAAAAAACTTGCACTAGGTTCAGGCTCTTAGAAACTTCAGGATGGTGCTGCTCCAAGCCCAAGGGCTGGATTGATTTAGGACTTGAAAACGTGTAGGACTGCAGCCCTGTGTACAAGGGAAACATTAAACAGCCATGCACAGAACATAAAGCTCTACCAAAACCCAAACCTGGATTTGACATCTCTGACAAGCTCCAGAATATCTCGAGGAATCCCAACCATCTCCTGCTGCAAAGTGGGAGGGAACACTGCCTGGAAAAGGAAACTGTCCAATCTAGAATTCAAATGTGCAGCGATGAAACTCAGAGTGAGCAGGAGGGCAGCTCATGCTGTACAGACAATTGGACACTCCCATTAATTAAAAAACTGGCTTTTTGTGCAGCTAAACCCCTCAAAGTGCAGCCACCAGAGCTTTGGGGTGAGGGTGTTGTTCTGCTGTTAAACCAGGCTGAAGGATTTCCCTGGAATCCTCCTCCTCCTGAGCAGAGCCCATTTGTTTCCAGCATTAGGCAGTGGCAGATGGAAGCACAGGGATAGTGCAGCAGACACAGAGTGAGTGAACTCCTAATCCTGCCTTGGACCTTGAGAAATGAGGGTTTATTTTCCACCTAATGAAACTCTGGACACAATCAGGAATAAAGTCAACCAGAATTAGGCAATTTCTCCTCAAAACAGACTGTTACACAAATAGCAATGATGAAACACCTCCCTCTTAGAAATTAGGACTTTGGGGCTGAATTCCTCTTTTCCAAGAGCCAGGTGAGCCCATCCTTTGGTTTCTGGGCTGAAGTGATGGATAAATTTGTCAGATTTTTATTTTCTTGCTTGGCAAGAGGCAGCAGTGAAGCTCTTTTGAACAGCAGTGCCTTCCTTACCTTCAGGGCTCTCCAAGCAGGAGGTCTGCTTTTGTTTTCTCTTGATTACAAATACTTCATCCATTCCCAACCAACACTTTATACTTGACCAGATTCCTGTAAGCTCCTCAACCTGATCTGGAAGCATCTGTTTGCAATACAATTTGAACTGGAGCACTATTAACAAGATTGGATTCAGACCCCAATCAAGGCAGAACCCAGGAATTGCTGTCATGTGCAGGCTGGCACTGCAATCCCGGGGCAGGGAATGGAGGGGGGGAGCTTTGGGGGCAATAAAAAGTTGATTTTTAGAGTCTATCATGGAAAAGCATCTGCAAATCTGTACAGAATGTACTGTGAGGGTCGTCAAAATCAAGTTCTGGGGGGTTTTGGGTAAATAAGTGCTGCCTGGTTTATGTTTCCAGCTCGGGGCTGGAGTAGGAGAAAGTCAGGACTTTGTTCATGGAATAACGCCCTGAATCCCACAATTGCTCACAGAATGCACTGTCCCATGAAAGATAAAATCAGGATTTGTTTCAGGTCCCACAGTTCAGTGTCCCCACCTCAGTGGGGGACTGTGTTCCATGGTGCAGAAGGTTTTATCCAGCTCACAGTCCAGGGTTTGGGAATGCTGCTGGAATTTTGGGGCCCATCCCGAGGCCAGGGCTGTCTGGTCACTCCTCTGATTGCAGGGCCTTCTGAAATTCCTTTAATCAGAAAGACAGCACCAATTGGAATCATAACTAACTCCTGGGAATCATAACTCCTGGAAGAATTCAGGGTAAATCTGGTGAAGAACTTGCTTTTATTCTGGAATGGATTAACACAAAATGCCTGGAATCCCTCCTTGCTCCATCCTGGTTTATGGCTCCAGTTCATGGAGTGAAGCACTGAGATGTTTTCACACACAAATCTACAATTCTTCCTACAGAAAAAAAATCAGAAAATATTCTTTTTATTCTCTTTCAAGTGCAAATCCAAGCTCTAGTAACAAGACAGGTGCCTGTAGAGCACAATCCTAATCCAGCCCTGTTAACCAGGTGTTTAAATCCAAGATTTCTCCACAGATTTTGCTTTTCATTTTTTGAGCACAAAATGCCAATGCTCCACCTGAAAAGAACATGACTAACAATGACTACTACACTAGGTATGAATATATTAAATATTAAAACACTCCAGCACCATGTGCAACCCCACCCAGTTTTTAGTGTCTGCTTATTGTCTCCAAGTTATAAATTAACCTGTTCAAAGTAGCTTTAATATTGGTATTTTCTAGAAACTTGCTATTCTTAGAATTATCATTATAGAAAGAGTACAAACTATTGTTCAGCCAGAAGATTTTATTATCAGAAAAAATGTGATTTAAAAAAAATCCACTTCACTTCTGATTTATTTATTAACAAGCCTACCCAGAATATTTAGCTGTAACAGGAAAATGATACAAAAGAAGAAAACTCCAAAGCTCCCAATGAGCCAGGGAAGGTGGTGAACAAAGCAGAGGACCTGAGAACTGGTCTAAATACCAGTTCTGGAACTAAATACAAATTTGATGCACAAATTATTAAAATACCAGTTTTATAAACACAAAGAAACATTAAAATGTCCCCACAGCAGACAGTTAGAGATAATTTGGGCATTTTGTGGTATAACTCAAAGACTTTCAGTCTTTGTCCTGTCCTCCTGGGGCTCTGAATTTTCTGAATTTCAGCACAAATCACTGAAAATTCAGGAACTGTTACAGTGCTGAGGTCCCTGGTTAATGCCTTTATTGTGGCTGGATAATCTGCTCCCACATGGTAACTAATTTTTAAGAAACCTGTTGCTGTCTATTTAGCAGATCTTTTTGAAAATACTGTGGCACTCCAGGTAGACAAGGAATATGAATAGGCTTAGAAGTTAATTAATCACTTCATAATCAATTAAAGTATCTGTATATAATTGACAAAGCAAAATCTTCTGGTCTTTTGATGTGTTTGTTGGGGTTTTTTAAAATATACTGATAGTGAAGAGGCTGTGGTGAAAGGAAATAGCACCTTGGTGAAAAGGGGCTAAGATTTAAAACTAATTTTCCTCTAATTCTAACTTTTATTCCCAGGATGGAATAGTTTGGAGAAAGAAAAGAGGGGATTCCACTTGCTCAGGACAATCATTTAAAGCAGATTTCTGCTGATAAATCCAGCTATAAATATTCCCTTCCTCTTCCTCTGCCAATCAATCTTTTTCCAGCCATCCAAGACCAGCATTTTCCTAAAATTCTCATCTGAATGGGAAAAAACTCCCATTTTTTTCAGTCACCAAAGTGAAGTGGGGGCTTGAGTTGAGGAAAGCTCAGTGTGAGGGACAATCCAACACTGGGAGAAACAGAAAATCAAATAAACATCAAAACTGGTGCCAGGCTTTGGGATATGACACTGATAGCAATCCAGTCCTCCTGCTAAAAAAAAAAAAAAAAGCCTGGGCACAATTACTCAAACCAAAAATAAAAAACTGTAGCTCGAGCCACAAGAAAAAAAAAATAATAATAAAAAGAATCATCCAGTCTGGAGAAAGCAAAATACTCATTTTTCACAGTTTAAGAGTTGCTGGTTTCCTCACCCTGGCTGTGTTTTGAAAATGAGCTGCCTCCCTGCTGGGCCGTGCTGCTGGATTACAATTATTTCCCTGGCATTAGCAGGAAGGCCATCAAACTGCTGCAATGGGCTGTGAACTTTCCTGCTGCACTGCCAGCAGCAGGTACAATGGTGATTTTCCACTTTTATTGATTTTTTTGTGGTCTCCACGTGGATGTTTACAGCATTTCCCACAGGCAGAGACACAACATTTATGTTCTGTTAGTTCAGAGCAGAGCATCCTCAGTGCCCAAAGGACACAAGAAGCCTGGGAAGCTGCTGAAAGAAGTAATTTTATAACATCTTTATTTTGAGATGGGTGGGAAAAGCATCCAGGAAAAGCATCCACATACACGATTGCTAAATCCTTGTTAAAAAATCCTTTGGGTATTTTTAAAGTACACAAACTTTTCAAGACACTTCTGGGTGAGATTTTTTTTTTTTTTAATGGGAAAAAAAGGTAAGAATTGACATTATTCCTTGGGATTGCTGGACTGTGCTGCTGATTCCTGAGGAGCAGCTGACAGAGAGCAGCGGCACTCAGAGCTCCACACCCCACAATCCAGACTGTGCCCAAATTCCTCAGGCTGGGACTGCCTGGAATGACACACAAACAAATTAGCTGAAAAATAACATCTGCTGTTGATTTGAGGTCACTTTTGTTTGCAGTACAAATATGCAAATGTAAAGGTAGAATTTCATGTCTCTTTTTCTTGGCAGCAGTGGAAGTTCCACCTCTTTTTTCTGGGCTCTGTGCCCACCCCTGCTCACTGTTGTAGTGCTGAGGGTGGCAGTGGAGGAACTGCTGGGTGGGCATTACTCCTGACAGGAAATGTTCTTCTCACCTTCTCACTTATATTATAATTATGTAATGATATCTAATTGATGATTAAATAACAGCTAATGAACAAAACTGATGAATAGAATAGAATTTCTTTCCACACATCTTGATAAAAACTGCAAAAGCAGTGATATTTGGAATGTGAATTACTAAAATCTCTCTAAGATATTGATAATTGTATCATTTTGGACAGGCAGTGGCAGTTCCATGCTCCAAAGCCTGGGTTTGTTTCCAGAGGAGCAGCAGGAAGGAAATCCCTCAGCACTGCCCTATCTGCAGGTTTATTATCAGTTCCATATTGAATCTGCTTTACCCCCATTTAGTCTGGGGGAAAGCATCTGGTTTACTTCAGCTTTTTGTTACCTCTAGTGTACCATGGATTTTCTTTCCTATTTTTTTTAAATGGATGAGTTCATGGTTCTGATTTGATACAATATGAAGAGAGCAGGCTTCCATTTCAGACAAAACAGTAGTCCTTGGGCAGGCTGAACATTCCAGCCACTGCCAGGATTTGCTCAAGCACAACTCCAGTAATTTCATTCCCTGGAATATGTTTTTTAAAATGCATATATTGAAACAGAACACATGAAGATATCAACATATTTTATGCCATAAGCAAATAAAGCCCACTTTCAATCAACAGGGAGGAAACCAACTGTACCCCACAAAGAAATGAGGCTTGGTTTCAACTCTCACATACTTCCACAAAAACCATGGAATCAGTGAAAATATGGAACCAGATTCCAGAAACCTATTGCATTTTAATGTCTGTATCAAGTGAAAGTACTCCATGGAAAATATTCACAGATGTGTGTGGGTCAGAAATGAGAAGGAAGGGAAAACTGGAGGCAACAGGTCTCAGAACTTCAGAATTTGTACATCCTATTTTTGGATCCCTCTGAAAAAAAATGTATTTGGATGCTGTAGGAAAATCTCTCAGTAAAGACTGTGCTACATCATGGAGAACATTTTATTGTTGTAAAAAACTTACCTTTTGCCACCTTCTGATTCTTGAGCTTACAGTAAACAAATCGTGAAATCATAATTAGGTCCTTGTTCACATAAAAAGCAGCAGTGACAATGTGAAAGAAATGAAACATTTTCTTGTTCAGTAGGCAAATAATTTGAAATACCTCAACTGCACTGAAATGTTGCTTCATAATCATAATGTGAATGACAAACACTGCCAGAAATAAACATCAGTGTAAATATTCAGGCAATGATGACCTGGTTTATAGATGGCAGAAATAAAGAGACCTTTCTGATAAACACAGAAGGGCTCAGAATGAACACAGAGTTCACAACTCCACTTAAGCCCCTAAATTGGAGAGCTGTGATTCAGATTGACAGTGAGGACTAGGGAGCAATCCCAGACCTGACCCCCTGGACATGCCTTGCTGAATTCTGTGCTCACAAACATGACAGTTTGAATGTAAAGCCTCTCTCCAATTAATATTTCAACTCACATTTCTGCAGCTCAACAGCTGAGCAAGCGTGGTTTTATTTCACTTGATTTCCACAGCCCTTTTACCAGGCCAGTAAATTATATCTCACTTATGGGGACAGACTTTGGAGTCAATCCCATTTTTTCCCAGGCATTTTTAGCTGCTGAGATCATTCCCCCTTTTCCTTTGTCATGTCCTACCTGCAGGTCTGAAAGCTGAAGGCAGTGACCAAGTGATTCAGCACTGTGCAAGTGCCAGCTGCAGCGCTGCTCCTGACCTTTTCCCAGCCCAAACTGAATTGGCAGGGCAGGATTGGTGGGAAAGCACGGGTTTAAATAAACCTTGAGCCAGCCTGAGCTGCAAGTGCACACACAACTCAGGGTAGAGAAGATAAGAGAGGAGAGGTGATTTATTCTCATTTGCTCTAAGTGGCAGAGATTAGTGTCAAGTCACTACAACAGCACAGTACATCAAGCTCATTTGTCAACCACCAAATATTTTTGCAAACATGAACAACATGCTTCTCTGGCATATTATTCTATCTGTATTATGCAGATAGAGGAACATATCCAGGATAAAATTAAAAAAAAAAAAAAAAAGAAGAAGAAGAAAAAGGCAGCTTTTGCAAAAGGCTTCAGGCAAGATTACTCATGTTTGAATCTGAGAAGTGCTTAAGACTTTCAACTTAGGGGAGTGCAGCAGGCAGCGAGCAGACAATGGCAGTGAGCCCTGAGACAAGGCTCCAGCACTCCCACACAGCCCTGGCACAGCCTTGCAGGAGCTGCCAAATCCAGGCTCCATTCCTGTCCGAGCTCCTGCTCTGTGCTGGGGAGGTGCTGAGAGCAGCTCAGAGCCATCACTCCTGCACGGAGATCCAATCCCAGCAGTTATTTCTGCCCCCATTCCCACCCCGTGCAAATCCCCAAATCCGGTTAGGGATGCTGAACATCCTCTGTGCAATGCCCTGCACATCCAGCAGCTCCAGTGAGCCTCAGTCTCCCCCAGGAACCTGCCAAATTCCAGGGAATGAACACATTCCCTGTGAGCCAGGCATTACCCACACAATGCTCGCTCCTGTTCACTGGTTACAGGCACAAACTGCACTTCCAGGAAGGAAAAATACCTTGTGGATCCAATATGTAACGCTCCAAATTTATCACTGCAGCGTTTTAGTCTGAGCTCGGGGTGGATGAGGTGGCCAGTGACACTGAGGGGAAGAAATCTGCTACAGATTTAAGACTAGAACTTGGATTTTTCATGTTCAATGTGATGTTAATAAATTCACAGTACTTTCCTTAGAGGTACTTACCCAGATTCTGAACATGCTGCTCACTCTTAAAAATATATATTTATATAAACTATTTATCTATTTGTTGGTTCCATGCAATTAATTTGGAGCGAATGCTATGAACAAGAAGTGAGTTATGACTCAGATTCCAGGTGAGCTTTAAAGTCACTAAAATCCATCCAGCCTAATCAGTGACTCAACACAGTGTCAAGCACTTTGTGTTATTTAACACACCACAGGAAACATGAGAAGCATAAAAAACTTGCAGAAGGCAAATGTAGGGTGACCCTGACCCCAAAATTCCATAAATGATGCCACCATTATGCACCAAGCTCTTCAAATCTTGAAAAAGTTTCAAAATTTGTTTTCACAGAGCATCATTCTCTGTAAAATTCGGAGTTGCTTTGCTTGTTGGCCAGAAACTCCTTTTTCTTTCTATGAGACTTCAGTTTTTTGTGGCTTTAAATGCTGGAACAAGTTTCCTGCAGGAATTGGCTGCCTCTCCAGAGAACTGTCATCATTGGACCTAAACCAATTAAACAATAAAAATACAACATACATTTATAGACTGAGAAATCACCTGAGCCTGGAGGATATATTCAGTTTATTCTGCTTAGACTGGGGAAGTTATAAGACTTTGTAGCCATCTTTGAAAATAACTTTTAAAGTTTAAAAAAATGTTGCAAGTAGTATTTCAAGTATTTTTATTCCATTCTGGCACTGTGCAGCTGAGCAGACTCACTAAAACAGGACATGGTATTTAAATTTTATGGTTTTGGGTTGTTATTATTCAATATTTACGCAGCAGAATATTTGTGTCGCCAGTCCCTGAGACTATAATTTTAGTATTACAAAAATTGCTACTTTTCTTAAATCCCTGGCAAAATGTCCTGTCCCAGGAAGAGCAAACCCAAGAATTCCACATAAAAAGATGATAAGGACACTGCCAAAACATTTCTTTGCTTCCTGTAGTATTAAAGCTGTCAGTGATGAGAAAAGCATAGAATGGTTTGTGCTGGACCTTAAAGATCATCCAGTTCCAACCCCCAAATTACAAAATTCTATTAAAAATGGTTTATGTTCCTATAACAATTCTTTGCCTGTAACCTCATATTCTTCCTTGGATTGCTGCTCAAATGCTGGTTACTTCCACATGGAAAAGCTCTAGTGAGGGTGTGACCTTGGACCTTTGGCATCATCCCCTTCTGCCAAGGTTTAATGCTTTGTCCAGCTACAAACCACACTGTTGTGGTCCAAGGAATTTAGAAATAACGAATCAGCATCATGAGCCTCTTGTTTGGACACTTTTTCTAATTTTAATATTTTCCTCTGGAGGGAGTAAACAGAAATAGGCACTGGTTTAGAAGTGAAATCCACGTGCTTGGGAAGAGCAGACAAGGAAATGCAGGTTTTTATCCCTGGGATTTGGGAGATTTGCCACAGCTCCTCTGCCTCTCCAGCTTCTGTGAGCATCCCTGTGTGCTGGATGTCAAATAACCAGGGCTGCAAGTGATGTATGAGGATGTCAGATGTGTGTTTGGCTGGTGTGCAAGGTCTTTAAACTGCACTGAAGAACAGCTCAAGCCCCAAAAGGGGTTCAGTTTTACAGTGTTCATCATTTAATTCCTGCTGGGGGAGGAAAAGGTGGAGCTGGGCTGTGCAATAACCTGGGCTTCTGCAAGCGTGTCCCAGTGTTAACCTGGTCACTGGATTTTGGCTTAAACTGTTCTCTGGAAGCGTTTTAAATGCTTTAAATGCTTTCTCTTGATTGGGAATTCTGCTTGGCCAGATTTCACCTGGAAAGCAAGGCCAGTTCCCAGAGAACAATCCCAGTTTATCTTAACCTGGAATAGTGGAAGGTGTGCCTGGATGAGCTTTACGATCCCTTCCAGCCCAAACCAACCCGGTTATTTGATTCTGTCATCTAGGAATTTATGGTTTTATTAACAATAATAAACTGAACAACAGAGCAGAAGGAAGCGCCTTTCTGGAGAGCCCAGCATCCCATCCCGGGGAGCCGCATCCCTGAGGGAACGGAGATCCCGGGGCTGCCATTCCCCTTTTCCCTGGCGGCTCCTCGGGGGATCCACGGGAAGGGGAGAGGCAGGACACGGGAATAACAGCCGGGAACGGCACCGGGAGCGGCCCGGGGCACCGGGAGCGGGGCGGGCACGCATGGATCCGCTGGGCCGCAGCACCCAGCGGGCTGGCCTGAAGGCGGGGAGGGAGGAATGGCGCACCGGGGAAAGCGGGATAGCCGGGATGCCCGGGATAGCGGGATAGCCGGGATAATCGGGATAACCGGCATGAGCGGAGCTGCGCCATCCCCACAGCCCCGGCCCGGCCCTGCTTTTCCCGCCCGCCGCCGTCCCCTCAGAGCGCGGGCCCGGGGCGCCCCCTGGCGGCGGGCGGGCGGGCGGCGCTGCGGGCTCAGCCCTCATGAGGGCCCTGGGCCCTCACAGCCCCAGCGCCCCGCCAGGGGATGAACCGCAGCGTTTGTGATAAATGTCTGAGCAAAATTGTGTTTAGAGCGATAGGAGACAATTGTTACAGAGTGAGGAGGAGGAAGATGGGTGAGACAGGGTGAAGGACATCTTCCAGATGTTGGGAGTCGAACAAGGATGTTGGAAGGGGTAGTAGAAGGATGTAGGTCTGACAAGCAGCACCTAGAAATAGAAAGTTTTGACCTTGAAATGGGCGAAAATGGTATTATTCCAGGAATGGGATGCAATTAAAGTCTTGTTATGGAAAAAATCTGCTCAGTTACATAGTGAACATGCACTACCTGCAGGTCACACCTCGGTCATTGATGAAGACGACGAGCCTTCATCGGAAATGAGACCCTCAAAAGGATGAGAGACCCCCTAACTCATTAGTAGAGCCATACAACATAGTGATGTAGGTTTTAAGAATAGAAACTAGGAGGAGTTTTCTAGAAATTTCTGTAGCATATAGTATATAAGTGAGATTGTTAGCCTTGATGCTTTGGTACGAGAGGAAGGGCGAGCCCCTCCCCATACCCCCAGTTGGTTTTGCTTATGCTTTATACAAACCTCAATTACACTAAATTACTTACTGCCAAATTTTGTGTATTCTCAAATATATGCACTTTGATTGTATTCATCTCCAATACTTTAATTGTATCCATTTATATTAAAAATTTGCTGCTACATTTAATCTTGTTTGATAAATCGGAAAAATAAAACATCATCCATAACAATTTCATCCCTCAATGCCTGCCTGGGCAAGGCTGGAAGGGCTCACAGCATCCAGCTGCTCCCTGCAAGGCTGGGCAGAGGGGCAGGATCACCCCCTGACCTGAGAGAAATGCCATGACACCTTCCCAGAGCAGCACCAGCACACTTAAACACATTTAATCTGATCACATTTAATCTGATCAACACAGATAGCAATATATTCTAAACATCAATCCTGGGATCTTTGTCATTTTAGAAATAAAATGGTTTGGGTTGGAAGGATCTTAAAGCTCATTGTGTTGTCTCCCTGCCATGGCAGGGACAGCTCCCACTGTCCCAGGTGCTCCAACCTCAATGTCCAACCTGGCCTTGGGCACTGCCAGGGATCCAGGGACAGCCACAGCTGCTCTTGTCTTTATTTTCCTATTTAAAATTCCCTGTTGCAGATATTTAGGATCTTGAGAAGAGTTTCCTAAGCTGCAAAACGCAAGAATTGGAACTTTTAACAAGCTTGAAAGTTCTGAATACTGAAAAAAAATATTAATTTAGTTGCTATGCAGGTTTGATTTCATATAAAATTTAAATTTTTATCAATTTGAAGTGCTTGTTTTGAATAGTGGGAATTNGCTCAAGGTTATTCCCCCTTGTCCTATCACTCCAGGCCCTTGTGAAAAGTGCCCCTCCAGCCTTTGCAAGCCCCCTTTAGGTCCTGGAAAGCTGGACATGAATATTTCACAATATTTTGATAGGGAAGAGTGTTGTATAATTTACTGAATTTTTAATACAGTTTTAATTTTTATTCTCATAGAGGCTGATCATGTCAGTGGTTGCTGCAGCCTAGCTAATTAACAGAGGGCTGGGGGAATGATTAAAGGCAGGCTCTGGGTATCTGCATTGTTCTGGTGTAATTGCTGCTCAGGCAATGATTCAGTGTTGGTTTTGGCAGTTGAGCTGCTTTTGTCTGGCACGGTGAAATTCCCTGTTTTGTCCATGACACTCCTCTGTTAGGGATGAGCAAGAGCAGGATTTGTATCTATACTAGAGGCAGGCTTGTGGAAGGAATAGGAAGGAAGACAAGGCTGGAGTGAAAGGTGTCCCCTCCATCCCAAGCACTCCAGGATTCCGTGGTTTAGGAGGGGAGCTCCTGGACGGACCCTTCATGCAAGCACATTGCCCTGCCAGCCTGAATCCATCCCTGTTTCCTTTGGATCTGTGCTCTAGCCTTGTCACAGGTCCTCTTTCTCACCTTGTCTCCTTTTGCTCCTGAATATTTAAAAGCTCATGTTAACCATAGTGAAAAAGGAGCAAAAAAGCAATTTGTATGTGGGAAAACAGTGTAAAGATACCTCTAAAATCCTTCCAGAGACTAAAAAAGAGTTTTCAGAAAGAGAGACTGAGATTCCTGGGTTTATCCAGGCCTTTTGCTGTCCCTGTTCCTGAATAAACATATCTTTGATGTCACAAGCTGCATTTTATGACACTCCCTTAAAAAATAAGTGACTAAAGAGAGGATAATGTGGGAGACAGCCGATTACTCCATAAATGTAAACGACATTAAAAGTGGTGTGTAACATTATATATTTATGGCTACAATTTTGTTCTGCTGTCACATTACCAAATGAATAATGCATCAGTCCAAGAACTTGTCATTAAGTGAATTTCTTTGTTGCCTTGCTATGAAAATATAAAAATCCTTGGTGTGTGTATGTGTGTGACATTAACCCCTTCTGGGAGCAAAATATAGTGTGAAGGCACTGTTAGATTTTCTCATTTTATCATTTTACAGGTGAAATAATGTTAGGGATTTGAAGACATTCAGGAAGGTTTTTTTTTTTCTGTGGATGAGAGATGATAAATGCATTTCACCTTTAAAGAGCAAACTTCTCAGTACAAGAAGGACAGGGATGCACTGAATCCAGGGGAGAGCCATGAAAATGGTTCAAATTCCAGCTGGAGGTGGCCCTGCTGGGGCTGGACTTGATGGTCTCTGCACCTTCCAACCCCACTCTAAGAGATGGGACATGGAATAAATAAAAAGATGAGACTGTTACTCAGATGGTTAAAGTTAAGCTGAAGAATCTGCTGAGCTGAGATCTGGAACATCTCTGAAGTTCCTGGTCTCCACCCCCAGCTCCTGTGGGTTTCAATCTCTTTTCCAAGTTGTCTTCCTTTAATCCTTGTCCTCCCGAGGGGAGAGGGGAGCAGCTATTTACAGCCTGACAAGGGAGACCAAAGGGCCAATGGAACTTCTGATTAGGAGAAAATTGCCTTTATGGTTGAAGTCAGTTACACTGGATATGGAATTTCAGGCCCCAGCTGAAATCCTCGTCCTGCCCCGTGAGTCCTGCCGAGGGAAAAAAAGGAAACCCTAATTCAGTTAGATGAGGGTGAAAAACTGTTTTGGTGTTGTGCCTTCCAGGCTCCTCCATGTAGATGCACGTGATGAGTTTGCACCTCTCAAAAGTAAGATTAAACTTATCTGAAATACCATTTATCTCAGAATGCATTAATCTGATTTTTTTTTCTATTTTCTCCTATTTCTCCCTAACGTAATTGACAGCAAAATTGAATTGCTTTCCTACCAAGTTGGACTTGAAAGGTGAACACTGAATTTTCTATTACTTGGTTTTAATGCAATGTGTACACCTCAGGATCTGATAAATTCAGACCTGCTGGGGGAAAGCCAGGAACCACATTTTGGACACAAAGGATCAGATCTTGTTTTATTTTGCAGGAACTATTGGTTTACATTTTGAAGTTATGAGAGGAAAATGGTTTCTCTGCAAAATGTGCTGAAAATTCAGGGAGTTGGTTTCTGGAGCAGGAGGTTCTCAGGTTAGGGAGGATGTTGGAGGAAAAACACAACAGATACAGTGATACCACCCAAAAACCCCAAAACAACCACCCCATAAACAAACCCAAACTATCAAAACCCCCAAAACACAGAGAAACTGAGGAAATGAAAACTTAGTGAGGATTGCTCAGGAATAGGACAGGACAACATGAGCAGAGTGAGAAAGAGATGAAAATAAAGAGATGAAAATAAAGAGATGTTTCCTTCAACAGGAGATACTTGAGAGACCAAAGAATCATTAATTCAGACACCAGAACAAACCAGTGATCTGGTGTCCTCTGTTCCTAATGGAGTAGGGAAAATCTCTGGCTAATGAGTAATCTCCTAATTGTGGAGTGTTGGAAAGCTTTGCTTAGGGAAGCAACATCAGGACAAACACCAGGTGAGCCTAGACCTGACAGCTCTTGCCTCAACAGGTTTGGTAAGCTCCAGGATTTTCCAATCCAACATTCTGCAGTTTCATGGTTATTTATACAAAGAATTCTACAAATCTAGCAAACAAAACTTTGCCTGCCAAGCCACTTCCACATCAGTGCTGGTATTAATTAATTTAAATTGTGTTTCCTGTGAGGTGCTGCCTCTCTTCTGTTTTCCCCTCTGGTTTCTTTAAGCTCCCACGTAACTGCTGCTGCTCAGCTCTTTGTGAAATGAGGTGCTGGTGGAAGCCTGCTCCCCTTTCAAAGCCTTGTGCTCCTATGAGGTGCAGCGTTAATTATGGAAAGCTTATTCAGCAGATATTTTAGGGTTTTTAGTGCCTTGCTGAGGCATCTCTCCGTAGCCAGGAACAAGGCGTGAGCAGGTATTGCTCCTCTCCCGTGTAACTCAGCACAAATCCCTGGCTTCATTTTCACTGCTATGGATTAGCTGGTTTCATTAGCAGCTTCAGAGGCTGGGTGATTAATATTAATGACCTCTGTTAGCCTATAGACTTAATTAGGGTGAGAAACAGCTGGATGCTGTGCGGAACCAGCCCCGGCTCCAGACGCGGTGTCTCTGCCCTGATTGCTGAGCTCTTAACTCGGGCAGCTGGGACCGGCAGGTCCTCACGGTCACCTATCAATAAATACCTCCTCCTTCCTGCTTCTAGGACCCTGCTAAAGGCCCCTGGCTCCCACCCAGCACCTGACAGCGTGGTCAGAGCAGTCCTTGGAGTCACGCGGGGTTTTTCTGTGTGGGAATAGCCGTTTTTGCTCTCCTGGGTGAGTTTTGCTCATTGCTGCTTTCAGGGACAAAGCCCAGATTCCTTGGGCTGGCAGCAGCAGCTTCCTTCGTTTCATGGCTCTCCTTAAATAAATTGTGCCAGCCTTCCCGATGTCCCCTTGGGGTATTGCTAAAACCTGCAGGGATGTTAGCAGCGAGGAGCTGTTAAAGCGCTCCTGAGCTTGCAGAGCTGCAGCTCCAGTGGCACCGACCCAGCGCTCGATGCTGGGTCGGGTTCAGGGTCTGGAACCCCGGCAGCAGCGGAGTTATGCAGCTCAATTAGCGCAGTTCATCAGCTATGCAGCTCAATTAAGGAAGCCCTGTCCGTGGAAGGAGATGTCTGAGGTAATAAAATATGCGTTCAGTGGGGAAATGATGCAGGTGGTTAATGAAAATGTTACCTGAGATGTGAATGTGTGTGGAGATGTAAAAACGAGCCTGCGTGTGTTTGAGTTTGTCCAAGAGGAGGCTGAGGTGACTTTTTGTTGCTTGTGAGTATTTTGGAGACCTCGCTGAACCAGCAGTGGTTATAAAGAAATGAGTATGCGAAGTTTCCCTATTTGTGATAAACTTTATCGCCACGATGGCGCAGCAGATGTTGGGTTTGTGATGCAAATGAGCCTTTGGAGCAGGCAGCTGTTAATGAGCTCTGAGCATTGCACAAGGCAGTACCCACCTGCAAACCCATACAGCTGGGCAGGGTTCGGCTCCTCCAAGACCTGGGTCATAATCCCAGAGTTTTATTCAGGGAAAACTTCTTTAAATTTCCACAGGGGCTGTGACTGTGGCTGGAGGATAAGCAAGACTTGGTATGGAAGCGAGGGAAACTTTTACATGGTGCTCGAGGGGTTTGTGTCCTGGCTGATTCCATCGGAATTAGGAGAATGTTGTCTGATTTTAAGAATATTGAATGGATTAGGGGAACATTCAGCCTTGGAGTGCACATATTAAAGGCCATTAATAAGTGGTGCCCTGTCCTGGATCTTTCCTCTGCCAAGGCCACCCCAGCACAGAGCAGGATTTGAAACTCGTTTATCCCATTCCAAATTTCAGCCTCACACCCAGACAATTATTAACCAAACTGAAACCCTCTGGAGGTGTGATCTGTGATTCCTGCACAATTCTCCTTGATTTTCCATGGCTGATTCCTGGCGTACAGCAGGATTCTGGCACTGGGACAGGCTGCAGGGACATAAACCTGATTTTGCCTTTAGCCTTTAATGTTGGGAGGGGAGCGAGTTCCTATGAATACCTGAAATTAAAGGGACTCCAGCCTGACTGTGAAGTTAATAGAGCTATCAGCCCCCCCTCTGCCGTTATACAACAAATGTTAATTATTTACAAGCAAACTTCTGCAAGAACAGTATTGTAGCTGTCGGCATTGTCGTAATTAAAATTAAAACACTTTGTCTGGGTGGAAGATAACATGAGTCATTTTGGTGAAATGCAATGAATATGGAATATTCTGTTGCTTTTCCCCAATTAGTCAGAGGGAGAACAATAGCCTGTCTCTTCCCTAACAAGATGTTTGTTTTTAAAAGTCTAACAAAATAAATATTTTCAGGGCTTTGCTGAAAAAGGGCGTCATTCATCGTAGCTGTTATAATAAAAGTTAAAATAAATTTATTTTTTTCTAATATGGGAAAAAACTACATAAACTGAGTTTTCTTTTTTCAGCTGGGGAAATATGTGTGTGAACCTTTTTGCTTTATTAACTCAATATCTTGGTTTGTCTTATTATTACAGCAAAGACTTTAAAGCTCATCTTGCTCCTCCCCTGCCATGAGCGCCTTCCACTATCCCAGGCTGCTCCCAGTCCAGCCTGGCCTTGGACACTTCCAGGGATGGGAAATCCACAATCTCTGGGTGATTTTGGTTGCTATTAGAAGTTAAAGTGAGGTTCATGGTGAGCAAAGGAAGCTCTGAATTTCTGCTTTACAATGGATAAAGTAGTTATCAGATGCAGAAATAAAATCCAACCCCCTGTCTGTGCTCTCCTAGTCAGACCACCCTGCCCTGTGAAATTTATTATATTAAAATCTCTTGTTTAGAAAATTAATTTCAGAGTGAGAGTATTTCTGTCCTGCCATCATCTCACAAGCTTTTTTTACGGTCACATAGATGTGGGAGAAAAGCCTGCAGTGTTCCTTTCATTCCTGAGCAAAAGGAAAGTGTAGGAAACACACAATTGGATTTCCCTTGAAGAACAACAACAACAACTTTAACATCGTTAAAAGAATGTGTTCACCCCCCATTAATTTTGTATTTGATTGCCCGGGCTGTGGTGCAATGAACAGGAGCAAAAAAAAAAGCCATTAGGAGGAATTGCCATCAAAATTGAGGACCTGTGTGACTGAATGAGGATCCTAGGGAGCAGGTTTTTTTAAAAACTATAATTTATAAACTCCTTCAGTATTGCAAACGCCCTAACAAGAGTTGTACAAACGTTTTTCCTCATTATCTTTGGGCAAACAGGCTTTCCTTTCTCCCAGCAGCTGCCCAAGGGTGCTTGACCTTACACTTGGCTGTTCCCAGTTGGTTCCTTTGATATTTCTTTGGCTGTTATTAGAAAAAAAGTCCTTGCTGGGACACTCCCAGTGGGGGCTTGCTCCTGTGCTCTCCCAGGAGAGGAGGACACAGCCAGGCTCAGATCCATAGGGTCGGTTTTAGTTAAGCTTGACTTGGTGGGAATCTGGAGTTTATTTGTCAGAGGGAAGTTAAGGGGGAAGGTAAGGACAGGCTTGCTGGGGAAGGATCAGGTGTGTGTGGAATGCCTCTGGAATGCTCTGGAGATGATTTCTGTGACAGCTGCCAAGCTCTGGAGGTGCTCAGGTAGGTCCTGGGCACGGGTCCCACCTGGGCAGTGCCTGTGGAAGGGCTGGCTGAGCCCCAGGAGCTGCTGGGATGTCACAAGTGCCAGCACAAAGGCTGCTCCTCCTCAGTGCCCTGCTCTCCCCTGGCTTTTCCTATGGCTGGAGTTCCTCCAGAGGCACTGACAGGCTCCAGCCTTGGAGAAGAGGCCCCATAAGTAATATTAACTTCTGCAATTTCCTTGTTACTCTTAAGCAGGTTATTAATTAACTGAATGTAACCACTGGCTGTTGATAAATCCTTTTAACTAATTCAAATTCCATATCGAGCTGGGAGCGCTTTCACTCGAGCTGCTGCCCGAGTTAAGCTGGGTGAGGAATTATTCCTGATGTGTTTTCCAGCACTGGGGTTGGGGCAGAGGGAGAGAAGATATGTTTGCTTGATTCCACATGACAACTCCAGGGTAACTGAATAGACTGAACGCTCGGGTTGACAGGGCTGAGCACCCGCCAGCAGCCTGGCTCACATACCAGAGCCAGGGGGATGGAAGGGGCACTGGCAGCTGGGATGGAGCCCATCCCAATTTCTCTGAAAAGCACCAATTTGCCATCAATTATTCATGTTTTTCCGAGGTCTCGCTTCTGAGAGGTATGAATAACTTAAATACGTGTTCATGTAACAGTTTGAATAATGAATAAATTACTGTGAGGAGGGGTTTGAGGAGCAGGGCTGAGTGTTAAATAATGGAGGAGGTTTTGGAGGGAGTGTGGTCGTTAGCAGCCTGGCTGTTCTGGGTTTCTCTGACTGCAGGAGCTGTGGTTAGGAGATGTAGGAATGTATTACAGTGATGCCTGTGGGAAGTGCTGGGAGCTGCAGGTGCCAGGGAAGGAAGAAGCAGTGTCTGTGTGTGGGACATGGACCTGCAGCCCCCCTGGACCTCCTGGGGCTCAGCTGCCTCCTTCCCCTCACTTTGTCCCTGGGCTCCAGGATTAAAACTTTGCTTTGGGGGGACCCTGGCACACTGCTGGTCCTATTAAATCACCAGCTGGAGAGACACTGGGGTGGATTGCCAGGAACCTGGGAGGAACTTCAGGACATTCAGTGCTTGTCTGGTGGCTGCTGCTTCAGGAGACTTTGAGGTTCAATGATTTTTTGCATTTATTTACTGCTCTAGTCCAATTTTCCCTGCCAGACTGGCATTTTTCATGACAGGGTCCCTGGATTCTGACCCTGTAGTCCCTCATGCTCTGCCCCATTTCTCCCTTCACTCTGTTTAGACAGAAATGCACATTATTCCCTTTGTAAAATTTTAAACCAAATTCTTTTTCTGTAACATCACCGTGGTCTTGAAAACAAGTGACAGATCTAAAAGCTCGTTAAACAACCCTTGAAAATGAGCAGCTTTTGACAGCATCATTGTGGCAGTGATTAGTGTTTGCTATGAAGCAATTTATTCCATCTTAGCACTGTGTTGTTTAGTTTACTCTAATATTTAAATAGAGATATTTAAACATGAAATTCTTACAAATCTGCCTTACTGATGTTAAAAATGCTAAGTCTTATGAAGTGTTATGTAAAGCATCAGAGTGTGCTGAACCAGCAGCCAAATATCATTTCTTATATATTGAAAATCAGAGGAAACTGTCTTGACAGCACTCAGATTATCAAGTAATTTATTTATATAAAAAATTGATCAAGCTGTCTGTTTGCAGCAGTAGAAGCTGGCAAGTTCCTAAGCACATTCTTGCCCCTCTGCAGCAGTGGTTTCTGCATGGGTTGTGCAGCCAAAAGTTGCCTTGGAGCTTGGTGAGATCTGGTTCAGTTCAGGCAGATTCTGACCCATAAACCAGCTCATCACAGGGGAGAATATTCTCACATCTGGAAGGACCCTGAACTGCCTTCAGGCTGTGAGTGGTGGCACAGCCCTGGAATTCTGGAAGGAGAGATCTCTTCAAAGGCTCTGAAATTCCTGATTGTCCTGCATAGGGACACAAGTGCCTTGTGTCCAAGAGCTGGATGCTGAGAGCAAGTCAGCTCCCAGCACTGCAGCGAGGTCTTCCATTAGTAAAAACCAGTTCTAACCTCTAAAATTAATTTTAGGGATTAAAATTAATTAATAGACTTCATAATTTATCATTTCATCATCTGGTCCAGTTCAGCATCCATGGGATTTCAAAGGATGTGAAGTGTGGAAACCTGTCCTGACAGAGAAAAAGAGAGAGGCTCACAGGAAACAATGGTTGTCTTGTGGGAAGATTTTAAATATATGCAGCTGATCCCATGGGAACTGCTGTAGTCTATTCACCCTGTGTGAAAATGATGCTCTCTCAATATAATCTTTAATTCTTTTCTTTCACTGAAAAATGTGAGAACTTTATTTCCAAGTTTTGAAAGAATGCTCTGTTTTAGGGAGCAAATGCTTTCCAAGCATAAAAATAAAATAAAGTATGATTAGTGCAACACAGAGGGGAAAGGTTCTCTGAAATATCTTGTAATATTCTGTCCATGAATTGCATATGTGGATGTTCTTGGGAAATGTATCCAGACTTTTTTTCTCCCTGGGTCAGTGCAGGGGGGTGGAAGGAAGCATCCAGCAGTCTTGGCAATATTAAAAACTTCTGTAATTCCTTGAGACAGAAATTCCACAAAAGTTTTTCTTGTAAGACAGGGAAGAGGAATTTCAACAGAAGGGAATTCTACCTAAAATTCAAATTTTTCTTTGAAGATGATTCTGATCTTCCTGCTATTCATGAAAAAGGAAACTAAAAGTAAATGTGCAGTTGTTAGAAACATTTATCCCCAGAGCATGGGAATGCAAAGCTGCTCTGCTCCCTTCATGCTTGTGTGAGGAACACCAGCCCAGGGCTCAGCACAGCTCTGCTCTCCTGGCCTTGAAGGGCTCAGTCCTGAGCATTAAACCCTGTTTGGTGCAAACCAATCATTCCTGGAGGAGTCCTGAAGGGAATTTTAGTCTGGAAAGGCAAAGAGTCACTAACACTTTCCCTTCTGTTTTCCTGCAGTGCCTTGCATCCAAGCCCTGTGTGGAACCCATGAGTTTAGCATGGCAGCACGGTGGGAGGTAAGGAAAGGGGGTTTTGCTTTCCTTTTTCAGGTCACTCCAAGCTCTGGGCTGTTGTGCCCAAGATGACCACGATAAAACAGCTCCCAGTTCTCTAACACCACTCTCTCCAGCTCCAGGGAATTCCCAGATCACTTTCCTCTCCCATGGAGTTTACTGGACACTTTAAGTTACAGTTTTGTACCAGATGCTCATTCTATACCTTTTAGATTTTTGGAGATTTTGGAAAATGAGCATGGCCTTGTGTTTAGCAGAGTGCTCTGGCAGCTGTGGTGGCTCAGCCTTTCCATGGGGAATAAGAAATTCCATGTGAGAGTTGTGCTGCAGCATCTGGGAAGATCCATGGTGTGGTGCCCATGGCAAACTGGGGTCACAGGGAATGAGGACTGGTAATTAACTGGATTTCCTTGGGAACCCTGCCTGGGAGCATCCCTGTCCTCACTGCAGCTCCAGCAAGAGAGAAACCAGAAAATCCTGTAAAGGTTCACTGAACACAAACTCCAGAGGCCTGAGTTCCCTAAAAATCCTTAAAGAGAGTGAAGGCTTTCCTGATGATGTTGTGTGGCACAGAACTAGATAAAAAGTCATTGCAAAATTGTTTGAAGGTTGTGTTTCTGTTTCCAGTGGGATAACACCCAGGAAATCAAGCAGCTGGATTTACATTTCAAGTCTTTAGGAAGTTAAGGAAATTATTTTCTTGTAGAATTTCCTTCACTGTAAATATAAAAAAAATTCTCTTTTCCCTTCCTCTTTGGTTTAAAAGAGACTTTTTTCCTGTCCTTCTAATGCCATTCTGCAGAAGCTGAGCTCCTGATAAACTGTAAGGCTCAGCCTTTCAGCTCAAGTTCAAATGGCTTTTGGATGCCTGTAGGTCCAACTGCCCTTTTACATGGAATTTTTATTGTTAATCTTCTATTATTGGGGGAATTATTTTGCAAACAGACCAATTCAGTAGTTTCAAGCCCTGAAACCTGTCAGGCTGGCTTTTATTCTGATTGCTTCTGATAAGGAGCTTTGGTAAGAATGCTGTGCCTGCAGCAAGTGGAGAGATTCACCTTGGAGGGAGCAGCTTCAAGGTCCCAGGGTAAGGGTGGCTCTTTCAGCTTGGCATGAAAAGGGAAAGGAGGTGTTGAAAATCAGATCAAACCTGGGAATTGATGTGGGACTGCACCAGAGCCAATGCAAGTGGTTTGTGTTATAAGCTGAGGGGTTTTTTCTGCATAATGATGACTTGAAATTTGTTGCAAGCGCTGGAGTTGCTGCTTTGTTCCCCAAGTTCTGGCCTTGGAAAGCTGCAGATTCCTGCTGTGAATCCCCTCTGAGGCAGCACCAGGGGGATCCAGGCAGGATGGACAAACTTTGGCCAAACCCTTTGCCTTTTCCATTCCTTCTGTGCATGGAACACAAATACAGCAAGTGAGAAAACTCTGATGGGTGGTGTGGAGTCAAGCTGATACAGATTCAAGGTGATGAGACACCTCAGGAATTACACTCTGAAGCAATTTTATTGCCCAGCTTGACCCTTTAAAAAAAGAACATTTAAAAATGACATTTTTATAAGACACATGATTTGTTTTCCCTCTTGCCCAGTGCCTGCTGCCTATTAATAGCAAATCTTGTAGTGAGCAAGGAAATGCTTAAGGAACGATTCTCTTTAATGCTGATGCAAGGAAACTATTTCCAGCACTGTTACACAAAGTAAGCATTAAGAGGATTTGCTATAATTCCATTTCCAAGAGCTCACAATAAAGAAATGTTTTTCTGCATTATCCTGAGTATTGTCTATAAAACTCACATAAAATTCTCTGTTCAGGTAGAGCTCAGGATCTCTCTGAGAAACTCCTGTGTTACCCAGGGGAGGATCCTTTGCACCAGACCAATGATATTCTCAAGGATCAGGGAATATCCTGAGCTGGAAGGGACCCAGGAGGGGGATGAAGGCCAGCTCTGCAGGAGGGGCTGCTGTGGCTCGGATCAGCTGATCAAAGGCAGGGCTCCACGGACCTGCCTTCCTGGAGCACTTTCCTGCATTCTTGGGCACGTTTTGTTGTGCTGCTCCCGAGGCTCGTGTTAAAAGGCAGAGCAAACCTCAGACCCTCTTTTGTGCTCATGTAAAGGCTGCAGAACGGCAGCATTTGTTCCTTTGGCCAGTAAATCTCCTCTCCAGCAGGCTGTTCACTTGTTCTCTCTCTTTCAAACAGTGTGAGCTCACTGAGGGCTGCTTCCCCTCCTTGCCAGGGCAGGATAGCTTTTCCACTAACACAGAGACTTCTGTTTCCTCTGTTAAAAACAACTGCCCTCAAGTGGAGCAGGCTTTGTATTTTGCCCTGGAAACAGAGCAGTTCATTCAGAGATAAGGCTTCCCTGCCTTTGGGTTCCTTCAGTCACCTGACAGAGCCATGGCTAACTTTTAGGCTGCTTTATTCTGCATTCCTGGGATGCCTTCCCCATTAATTCACCGCAATTAACAGCTCTGGGATCCCTGCCTGCCACCCTGCCCTGGATGCTGCCCGGGGGGAGAGCAGGAAAAGGGCTCTGGTGTCCCCACAACACCTGGCCCCATCCCTGAGGATGGCCCGGGGGCATCCCGAGCAGGTAAAAAAAAAAAATCTGTTTGTGTCCGTAGCTTTCTGAACTTTTATTTCTGGGATTTGGGAATGGCTGAGTGTGGGTAGGGTGGCAGTATCTGAGCTCAGCTCCTTTCTGCTGCTGCTTGATGAGATTGGGAATGGTATTGATAGAGTTGGGGAAATTAAAACAGCCCTGCCTTGTGGCATTAGCAAGTGCACTGTGCTGCCTATTAAAATAGAGATTTTTATTTCAAGCAGGCAGTTGCTTCCAGAAGGTTCTCAGTGTTTTGTCCCTTCTGTGGATGCCCCAACCCTGGCTGTGCCCAAGGCTAGGTTGGGTAAAACCTTGGGCAACCTGGGCTAGTGGGAGGTGGCCCTGCCCATGGCAGGGGGGTTGGACTGGATGGGCTTTGAGGTCCCTCTCAACTCTTTAACGTTCTGTAATTCTGTAATTATATTTTACTCCTTTTTTCCCTGACAAAAAGAGACTTAAGTAGGGATTAAGGGTACTCTATATCTCAAATTATGAGTGATATATCTTGTGGCTTTGTCAACTCAAGAGAAGAATCCAGAGGAGTTGACACTCAAAGTGAATTGATGTGGGAGCTAAGCAGAGTTTAGGACTCAAGTGCAGAACCCTTCCCAAAGTGTGAGCCTGGCTCAGCCTCTGCTCCTTTCCTCAGCCAAGGAGAAGAGCAGAGTTTCATCTCAGCCAAGGCTTTGTCTTACAGGAGTTTAAAAGATCCTAGAGATCATTTTGGCAACAAAAGTGACAGATTTTTTTTTTGGAAACAAAGCTCATTATCTTCCCAATCTTGCTAATGATGTTTTTCTGGAGTCAAGACACAACAACCCAGAAAACAAAGGAAGAGGCTTCACCCTCCTCCTCCTCCTCCTCCTCCTGGAGCTCTGCTGGTCCTCCTGACCAGGGTAAGGGGTTTGGGACCCTCAGCCCAGACACCAGCCTGCTCAGGTAACATGCACAGAAAGGAAGAAAACCTTGGGTTCAATTATTACTGAAAATTAGTATTTTTTTCTAATCTAATTTTAAACTACTTAGTGTTTGAAGGTAAAAAATTCACAGAGTTCATGAATGAGCTTAAGGATGCCCCTGCCTCAGGGGCTCCTGTCTGATGTTTTCACACATTTAAAAACCAATGCATTTGCTGCTATTTCCTCTTTTATTTTTATTTTCTTTTAGATTGGGTCCAAGGAAGCCTTGAAATACAGCCCAGATTTATCCTTCATATGAAGCTGATCACTCCTGGCCAGGCTTGTCCCCGTTTTGTCCCCTGCTGAGCTCTCTGTGCCCATGGTGCTGCAGGGGGTGGCTGAGCAGGGCCATGCATCATCTCTTCGGGCTGGTTTTGGCACAGAAGGACCTGTCCCGGGCAGGGGATCTCTTCTCCCTGGAGGATGCTGAGATCGAAGGAAGCCTCTCTGAAGCTCTTGAACAGATCAGAATCATTAGTTCAGCTGCAGTCAGTGAAACATTGTCCTTAATATTTTTTTAATTAAATTATATTTA
>VXBI01001243.1:138660-168901 GCA_013397375.1 Toxostoma redivivum
CCGCTCCCGGGGTCCCCCACCCCCCGGGATTTATTCCCGTTCCCGGGGTCACCCACACCCGGGATTTATTCCCGTTCCCGGGGTCCCACACTGCTGGCAGTGCAGGACTGCAGAGGCTTTTTCATTATTGGACCCCAAATTCCCCCCCAAAAAAATGCTATTATTCCCGCCCCCCCCAATAAAAATGCTGTTATTTCAGGTATGAGCTGCAGTGAGAGGAGCAGCCAGGAAGGATTTCTGGAGGTCTTTCTGAGGATTTTCCTTTTCCTGCTGTATTTACGGACATTTGTTTTCGTTTAATGGAGGGCACTGAACAGAGGGAGGATTTGAGAATGGTTTTGCCCTTGCACAATGTTGGGACCCTGAGTGTTTTTGTAACTCTGAGGACCTGGGTTTTGGCTGCCAGAGATGAACAGAGGTAATATTTCACTGCACTGTACCGAAGGTTATTTGCAGATATTACTTAGTGAGGGATTTTTGTCAAGTTTACTGCCAAGCATTTATAACGTAGGTACATTTTTATTGCAGGGTAACAGGAGAAATTCCAACAATCAGAGCAATTCTTTTTCCCTTAAATAAGCAGTGCTGCCAAAACTTTAGAGCAGTATAACTTTTGTATGAAGCACAACCCCCTTGAATGGCACAGGAAAGTAGAAATTACCCTTTTTTACTACTTTTGTATCCAGGCACCGAGGATCTGTCATGGTCAGGAGGAAGTGTGGCAGAAAGAAATTTGTCCAAGTGTGTTCTTAGGATATCTGTAGAGAATGAGAGACAGGGAAGCAAGGGAATAGAGAAGAAGGATGGGCTGCTTCCAGGGGAAATAGGAATTGCTTTGAATAAGACATTCTTCATGATAACTTATTCAGAGGCTTCAACAGGTAGCAAGTGATGGTTCTTGTTGTAAATGGCTGCACACCCAGTGAGCAGGGCATTCATCATTCTCTGCTTGTGCTCTGCTTTCCACATGAAACCCAGCAGCAGCTCCTTGGCTCTGTGCAGCTGCTGCTGTGCTCTGTATCCAGAGCTGTATCCCTGGGCTTGTAGGGGGTTTGGGATTTGAGAGAGAAGAGAATCACTGGCACTGAGCAGCAGTTCTAGCTTGTACAAACCCCCTGAGGGCAGCAAACAAGTCTAAATGTACCTTAAAACCTGGGCCCAGAGTGCCAGGATTGTGCACAGGGTCTCTCTGCTCCTCTGAGATGTTGCTCTTTATGTTTTTTCTACCAGCAGCTAAAACTACATGTTCAAAATGAGAAAAAAGCCCCACTTGGGACTTGGTACAGGATTTTAGTTTATGAGAAGAGTAGAGAGTTTTAGTCTAGTAAAGTATCTTTATTTACAAAACAACTTTACAAAAATAATTTCAATAAAATTATCACAAAGTCAATGTACAATATAATACAGCTGCATTTCCTCCCAATGTAACATCAGATTATGATGGGGAATATTATTTTGATATCAATCTGTGGCATAAATAATGCTTTAAACAAGGAACTAGCTTTCTTAGAGTCTACACATGACTAACAATGATTAATAGACAACGCATTTCTGGACTTGGGTGGTTCTGTAAAATTTACATTAACACTATAGAACCCAAGGATTGGAGGGAGCCTGGAATGGTCTGGGTTGGAATGGACCTTAAAGGTCATCCAGTGTCACCCTGCCATGGCAGGGACACCTTCCACTGTCCCAGGCTGCACCAAGCCCTGTCCATCCTGGCTGGGACATTTCCAGTGGCAGCCACAGCTGCTCTGTTCTGCAGAGCCAGGTCAGATTTTCCTCAGCAGGGATGTCAGGAGCTCCATGTGGCTCCTGCATGTCCATGGTGACCTTCCCTTTATCCATCAGCAAACCCTGCACTGGAGACACAGAGTTCCCTGGCCCAGGAACAGCTTTTCCAGTGCCTTGATCTGTGGGGGTGTTTTCAGGGTTTGGCCAGGACAGCAGGCAGAGATCAATCCCATCTCCACAGTCCTGTGACCTTGCAGTGCTGTTGTTTCTTGGAATTCCAGAGGCAGGGGCTCCAGCAGCTCTGCTGGTTGTAACACTGATGCTCAGCTCTGTGAAATCCATGCCCTGTGCACAGCCCAGCTTTAGGACACGTGCTGGGCCCGGCTTTAGGACACGTACTGGGCTCCTCCGTAGGGCAGCACCTCCGTGACCCCCCAGCCCACCACGTTGCCCCGGGTGCCACAGGTGTCCCCTGTGCTCTGAGCTGTCACCTCAGCAGGGCTGAGCACTCTGTCCCACAGGTTAAAGCCAGTCAGCTTCCCTGAGAAAGCCAGAGCTTCATCAAACCCCCCTCCCACGCAGCAGCCGTTCTTCTCCTGCCCCAGCTGCAGGATGCCCCCGTCGGGGATGGTGTGAGCCCCAGCCACGTCCCAGGCGCTGGCTGCCAGCTGCCCCTGTGCCCACAGGGATGCAGATCCGTTCTCTGAGCTCCAGGTGCCACACAGGTGCAGCCACTTGCCAGGGATCACCACATTTCTGGCAGCTAACTTGTGCTGGGCGCTCCCCACAGCCAGCACGGCCGAGTCCCGGCTCAGGTACAGCTGGATCTCATAGGGGTTGAATTTGGTTCCATAGGAAAAGATGATGGTTTTGTCCAAGGCCTCGGTCACCTTGAGCCAGATGCAGGCAGTGAAGGAGCTCAGGGTCATCCCAGAGGTCGGGTGGACACTCCCAAAGATCTTCCTCGAGCGCATGGGGAACAGAATTGCGGTTTCACAGCCTGGAAAGGTTGAGAAGATTGGCAGGTAAATAAGAGCTGGTTTGTTTGTATGTGCACAGTTGGGACTTTTGGCATGACAGGGATTCATTAAGGTTGGAAATGATCTCTATGGTCACCAAGCTGTGGCTGCACCATCCCTGGAAGTGTCCAAGGCCAGGCTGGACAAGGCTTGGAGCAGCCTGGGATAGGGAAAGGTGTCCCTGCCTGTGGCAGGTGGGATTGGAACAAAAGATCTTTAAGATCCCTTCACCCCAAACCATTCCCTGATTCTGGGAAGTCCAACTGCCAGCCCAGCACCACCAGGCCCTCAAGTGCCACATCCACCCCTTTTTGAGCACTTCCAGGGATGGAGATTCCATCACTCCTCCGGGCAGCCTGTCCCAGTGCCTGAGCCAGGGCTCACTTCCAGCCTTCCCCAAGGAAGCTGAGAGCTCAGCTCATCCACTGGGATGCAGGAACCTACCCCAGGATGGTTGGAAGGAGCTGTCAGAGCTGCTGGAGGAATTGCTGGGCACTATGGCAAGGGATAATCCAGCTGCAGGAACCTCTTGGCTCTTCCTGCCTGCACGGGGGGCACTGTACAGTCCTGTGGCATCCAAAGGGTTAATGCAGCCTGCTCTGAATGGAGCACCACCTCCTGGGAGAGGGGCTCTTTCAGCCCTTTAAACTGGGTAATTCTGCCAGGTAATTGGGTAACCCTCCCTCGGTGCCACTGAAGTGTTGTTTTATCCTCTGCCCTAAGTGTGGAGTAGTGAAAATTCCTCAGCTGTGCTGAGGGAAGGGCTCAGGGATCCCTCAAACAGGTTTGGACACCAGGGTGTTCCCAGGAGAGGGGAGAGGCTGTGCCATGGATAACAGGGCATCAGGGCACTGCAGCTTCTGAAAAGCAGAAAATGTTGGCAGGAACATGCTGAGATGGGCTTGCTTATTTAATTTACATGACTCCCTTTCCTGGCCCTGCCTTTAGGATTTTTTGGTCAGGAGCACTCGTGGGCAATGGTTAAATAGAGGAAATTATGAGACAACTGATACTTTTAAACCAGCTCTTCTCTCATGTCCAATTAATCAAAGTGTTGGTAATAGAAATTAGATTAGTTAAAACCACTAACAGAAATTTATGCAGCTTGGGAAAGCAATTGGTGATCAGTAAAGCCAAGACATTTCTGGTGGTTTCTGTGCTGTCCCCTGGTTGTACCTAAGTTAATATCCAAGGTGACGGGGGGAACAAGCAGCCCCTTCTCCAATTAAGCTGCTTCATTTCCTGTTTAAAGAAGCTGGAGGATCTGAAATGTCTAAAACGTGTGTGGAAATTTCTGCTGCAGGGAATGAAGGACTCTTTGTGCCCTCCAGGACTGAGCTGCTGTGGTATTTCATGGGCTGCTTCCCTCCAGCTTTGAGCAGATTTTACATCTCCCATTGACCCTTTAGAGGAGGGGCAGGGTCAGTGAGCAACTGCTGGGGATTCTCCTTAAAATGCTACTTGGAGCACTATTGTGAAAAAGCTTTTAATTAGCAGGCTTTCAGGCTCTTTTATCAAAGCCTAAACAAAATTAAAACCAGCCTCAGTGAAGAACAAAAAAGTGTGATTAGAAAATCCCTCAAGAGTATGGCTGGCAGTAAGTCAAGATGTGAGAAATTAAAGTCAGTTGCTAAAAATTCCCTTGGAAAAAAAATCCAGAGAGATACTCTGGAAATACTTAAAATGTAGCCTTTGCATTTACAAGTATGGTTGTTTTATGTAAAATCACGTGGGAACCAGTGGAAATAAACCGAATTTCCACTGATGAGCCTCAATGCAGACCGAGTTTGTTGCTCTCACCTGGTGCAGAGTGGCTGCTGGGGCACAGGGAGATAAGGAATGAGAACATGTTCTCTGCAAGGTTTGTGCTTGGGGAAAAGAGGAATATGCTCCAAGACCTCCCAGCACACAAAGATTTGAGGTGTTGTGATAAAGCAGGAGAACAATTTACTTCTAAAGCTCACGAAGGGCTGGGTCCAGGTTAGGCTGTAAAAGCTTTGATGTTGTGGTTGTGTTGGTGCCTTTGCTGCAGCAATTACTGCTCCTTTCTGCTCCCTGCTGTGAGGGCTCGGTCTGGAGATGCTGCACCCACCCTGCAGGGCTAGATTTTGGGGGTTAGGTTGCAATAATTTCTATTTGTGGATAACAGGGCCATTAATGAGCAGTCAGAAGGCAGGCAGTGACAGCTTGCTGGTGGGCAGGGTGATTTCAGTGCACATGGTAATTCTGCACCCACACTTTAAACAAATGGGGGCTGCTCTGCCACACCCGAGCTGCTGCTTTTTTGGGTGTCTTGTTGCACAGAAAAGCTAAGTTTGGATTTGATGTATGAGCTCACCTTTCTATAACCACCTCACTGACCAGAGCAAGTGTTTTGGACTGGGAAAAATCCCCCAAACAACAGCAGCGCTGAGGGTTACCGATTTCTCTGTGCCAGAGGGAATATCCAGGGCAGAATCTTCCCACTGGCATGCAGGGAATGTGCCCTCCCTGCCCTGGAAGTGTGCTTGGCTGGCTGGCAGCAGCACTGGACACTGGAGCTGGTGAGGAGATGTTAATGGAGGAGAGGAAGGAGAGGGAACATGCAGGAGAACTGGAGAGCTCCATGGCTGCAAACACCAGCAGTCACCAGCTGGGAAGGCAAAAGGTGAGAGAGCATCACCTGGCTGTCTAAAATACATTTGCTGCTCTCTGACAGCGGCTTTGATCTGGGAGAGCCTGGAGGAGGTGGGATGCTGGCTGGCTCTGCCCTGCACGATGAAACCTTTCTTGGATCCCACTTTTGAAAAGCTCAGTGCCTCCTTTTCCACGAGTTCTGGGGTTCCCCCCTTCAGGCACAGCCTGCTCAGAGCTGGGCTTGAAGGAGGTGCCTGGAGGGGTTTGTGGAGCCCTGTTTGGAGTGGCCCCCAGAGCTCCGACGCTGGCCTTACCTGCTGGCAGCAGGTGCTGAGCTGCCCATTGCTGTGACACCCTCAGCTCAGCCCGGGTCTGCTGCAGCTCCTTCCACAGCGAGTTCAGGATGGGATTGTCCCCTGTGCTGGCAGCCAGTTTATCCTGCAGGGCTGTGTCCTGTGCCTGCTGCTCGGCCCTGCTGCTCCAGGCGCTCTCCAGCCAGCCCAGCCTCACGGACACGTTGTGGCTCAGCTGCAGGACGTGCTCCAGAACCTTCCCTTGCTCCTGCTCCTGCAGCCTCCTGGCCTCCTCAGCCTGCTCCCTGCTCCTCAGCAGCACCTGCTCCACCTGGGACACCACCTGGGAGGTGACAGTGGCCATGGTGCCCGCCAGGGTGGTGGCCAGCTGGCTCAGCTCTGCCTTCAGGGTCTGCAGCTCCAGCCTGGGGAGCTCGTCCAGAGCCTGCAGCATCATGTTCTCCTTCATCTGCGAGTTCTCCAGCATGATGAACAGCTTGTCCCACTTGCTGTGCTCCCGCTGGCAGTCGCACGAAGCAGCTGCAAGGGAACGTACAGATGTTGCTGTTCCTTTGTACCGACTTTTAAACGGGAGCGTTCGGCAAAATCCGGCGCTGTGCAAGGCTCGTGTCCTCCAGGCTGTCCCAGAATCGTGGACTCGGAGTGGCTGGGGTTGGAAGGGACCTTACACACAATCATGTTCCAACCCCCAGTGCCTTTCCCTCTGTATCAGCACAGAACAGCGCAGGGCTGTGATCACACAAACCCCTGGGACAGCAACAGCGTTTTGCAGGAAAACCGAGAAATAAAGAGCCTAAAGCACAGTCCGAGACATCCCCTCCAAGGGCTTTACCATTATAGCCCATAATAATCTACAGCTACGAGCTTCTCCCTCTGAAAAAAAGTAAATTATGTTTGCAGTAATAACTCTTTCAGAAGGAAGGCAGCTCGGGTTAAATTCACTCACCTTCCTCAGCCGCGGGGGCCGGACCTTCGATCTCGTTATCCAGGTTCACGTACATGAGCTCGTAGTCATCATCTTCATCCAGGGCGGAGCCGGCGGCGCTGGGAGCACAGAGCAGGGCGAGCAGGGAGAGGAATCCTCGGGGCAGCATTTCCCTGCCGGGCCGGGGCTGGGGCTGGGGCGGTGCGGGGCTGGCGAGCGGAGCGCAGCGCGCAATGAATGAGCGCCGCAACCCGAGCGCTCCCGTGCGCCTTTTGGCCGGGAGGGGATGGGGTGGGATGGGATGGGAAGGGAGGGGAGGGAAGGGGGCGGGCAGTTTGCTCGATCCCAGCCCTCCAGGTTCGCCTGCGGGATGCTCTGACTGGCCCAGGGCACGAACGGGGAGAGCCGCGCTCGCCCCGGGGCGGATCGGGGGCTGGGAGCGCTCGGGGTGCGCAGGATGGAGTTGGGTTTGTGGCGTTTGTGTTCCCTGTAAGAGCTGGAGTGAGGGATAGGGGGCTCTTTAAAATGCTGTTTGTTGTATTTAAATGATACAGCAATTTATTTATTATTTNCTCCTGCTCCTGCAGCCTCCTGGCCTCCTCAGCCTGCTCCCTGCTCCTCAGCAGCACCTGCTCCACCTGGGACACCACCTGGGAGGTGACAGTGGCCATGGTGCCCGCCAGGGTGGTGGCCAGCTGGCTCAGCTCTGCCTTCAGGGTCTGCAGCTCCAGCCTGGGGAGCTCGTCCAGAGCCTGCAGCATCATGTTCTCCTTCATCTGCGAGTTCTCCAGCATGATGAACAGCTTGTCCCACTTGCTGTGCTCCCGCTGGCAGTCGCACGAAGCAGCTGCAAGGGAACGTACAGATGTTGCTGTTCCTTTGTACCGACTTTTAAACGGGAGCGTTCGGCAAAATCCGGCGCTGTGCAAGGCTCGTGTCCTCCAGGCTGTCCCAGAATCGTGGACTCGGAGTGGCTGGGGTTGGAAGGGACCTTACACACAATCATGTTCCAACCCCCAGTGCCTTTCCCTCTGTATCAGCACAGAACAGCGCAGGGCTGTGATCACACAAACCCCTGGGACAGCAACAGCGTTTTGCAGGAAAACCGAGAAATAAAGAGCCTAAAGCACAGTCCGAGACATCCCCTCCAAGGGCTTTACCATTATAGCCCATAATAATCTACAGCTACGAGCTTCTCCCTCTGAAAAAAAGTAAATTATGTTTGCAGTAATAACTCTTTCAGAAGGAAGGCAGCTCGGGTTAAATTCACTCACCTTCCTCAGCCGCGGGGGCCGGACCTTCGATCTCGTTATCCAGGTTCACGTACATGAGCTCGTAGTCATCATCTTCATCCAGGGCGGAGCCGGCGGCGCTGGGAGCACAGAGCAGGGCGAGCAGGGAGAGGAATCCTCGGGGCAGCATTTCCCTGCCGGGCCGGGGCTGGGGCTGGGGCGGTGCGGGGCTGGCGAGCGGAGCGCAGCGCGCAATGAATGAGCGCCGCAACCCGAGCGCTCCCGTGCGCCTTTTGGCCGGGAGGGGATGGGGTGGGATGGGATGGGAAGGGAGGGGAGGGAAGGGGGCGGGCAGTTTGCTCGATCCCAGCCCTCCAGGTTCGCCTGCGGGATGCTCTGACTGGCCCAGGGCACGAACGGGGAGAGCCGCGCTCGCCCCGGGGCGGATCGGGGGCTGGGAGCGCTCGGGGTGCGCAGGATGGAGTTGGGTTTGTGGCGTTTGTGTTCCCTGTAAGAGCTGGAGTGAGGGATAGGGGGCTCTTTAAAATGCTGTTTGTTGTATTTAAATGATACAGCAATTTATTTATTATTTAAATGCTGTTTATTGTATTTAAATGATACAGCCATTCACGGGTCGTGGGTGGCGAGCTCAGCTCGCAGCTTTTTCAGCCTCAGCTGTGGGTTTGTCTGAAGCCACTCTAGTTCTGGTTACAATTCATTATATATTTTTTATTACAGAGCATTTTTATACATGACAACCAATCAATACTTTTACTACTACCTATAGCTTATCATAACATTACCATAATCCTGTTACTATTTTTTAATAACTAACAAAAAGTTGGGGTGTTACAATTTAAGCTAGAAGCTGTTTTTCAGTTTTCTTGTAGTGGAAATTTTTGAGATTTTTTTTTTTTTTACTTGCAACATTGGCTTTCTTGTTTGTTTGAGAAAATATTTTTGCTTGGGTAAAAACATCTTTTGTTTAAGGTAGATTTATCCTTTGCTCTGAGTCATAAAAACCCCTTCTAATTCACATGTTAACACATGCTTTGCCTTCTAGTTATCCAGTAAGACTGGCTCAACAATTCTTTTTTTTTCTATATCAAAACTTGCTTTTATTTTTATTTCTTTTCCAGATTCTATATTCAAAAATCTTTCTGTTATACATACACATCTCTAAGACCTTCCTGTCAAATCTTTATCTTTTCCAACAGTTCCCTGCGAATTCAGTTTGTGTGCCAAGGCTCTGGAGGGGATTGGTAGAAAAATAAACATACCTGGAGTTGGTTTGGATACACGTGTCTAAAAGCTAAATAGTGCAGCTTTTCTGGAGAGTTTGGCACTGCTGTGTAATAAATTCTATTGTATACCAACAGTTTATTGCTTTAAGCAATGCAGGAGAACTCTTAAGGAGTTCTAACAGCTTGTTAGGATTCTGCTTTTCCAGCCCTAATTAGCACTTACACCACCATTACTCCGTGGATAATCTGTTAGTGCTGTATCCTGTTTTGGGAGCTGTAAATCTGCAGCTGCACAATCAGAGTTGTGTCTGTTACCTTTGAAAAAGCAAAACAAGGTGCTTTTGGATGAAACATTAATTTAGTCTGAGTTTTATTGGTATTAATCTGGCTTAAATTCTGTAATCTTAATGGTTCAACAGGCCATTAATCGTGTCAGGGATGCTTTGCTGAGGTGAGATTAGGGGTGATCTCATACAAATTATGTATTGGCTATGAAATATCCAGAGAACAACAAAAATCCCCTCCTGCAATTACACCTAACCTGGAATCTGTGCTCCCTTTCCATTTGTGTCTCTGGCTTTGCTTATACAAACCTGCACTACCTTGGACATTGGGGAGAATTCCTCTCTGGGAGGGTGGTGGGGACAAAGTGGGGGTCAGGCACAGCTTGGGCTCTGATCCTGGAGGTCCTTTCCAACCTAAATGATTCCATGATTTTCAAGCAGGTATGTGCCAAAATTGGGTCATCCTGGGGGAAAAATTGCTCTTGGTGCTGGGGCTTTTGTCTGTTGGGAAATCCCTTTGGAGTGAAAATCCATCTGCCCCTGGGACAGTGGGAATGTGCCCCTTGTTCTTCCCAAGCTCTCTGTGCTGCTGGGATGGGCAGAGCTGAAGTTCCCAGGAATGGGAGCAGGGCTGGCACCACGCTGTCACAGCCCTGGGGTCCCTCCCTGGCTCACCTGCAGCCATGGAGTGTCCCCAGCTGTAGGACACTGTGCTGGAATTGTCATTCCCAGTGTGTGGTCTGCTTGGGGAGGGTGAGAAAATCTAATCTGGGAAGAACTGGGGGTCAGGGTGGCAGGGAAGGGAGAGGGAAGGAAGGCGTTTAGGGAGTTGAGTGGGATGTTCTTTCCATTCTCACACAACAAACATTTTCAGGCTCTTAGTTTAGATTGAGGCAGATGAAGCAAGATTGGGAAAAACTGAATTATTCAGAATTCCCAATATCACCTCTGGCTGCCTGAGCTCTGGGAATCAGGGAGTTGGGGAGCTGGGTGTGCATAAATCCCCTCAGAGCTGTAAAGATGTGACAAACAAACAGCTCTGAGTATCCCTTGCTACTCAAACGTGAAAAAAACAGAAAATTACCAACTGGGTTGTGCCTGCTGACCTTTCTTGAGGTCTCTGAAGAGCAGACCCAAACTGGGATATGTGGGATTATTTACCCGTGTGCACTCAGGTTCTTCACTTAAAAGCAATTCCACGTCAGTGAGGTCACTTCAATCTCGCTGCAGGGGGAGGGGGTTGCTCTGATTGCCTTTGCTTTTCATTTATCTTGGTTAGGGAATATCAGCCCAGCAGTGTTTGCTGCAGGAAACTGCCCAAAGCTGTGCTTGCACAAAGTATTTTTTGTTCAGAGAGGTTTGGTGGCTGCAGTCCATCATCTGTGATTGCATCACTCCTCTGGTACACCCCACACTGCAAACGCTGCTTTGCCAGACTAAATAATCACTCTTCCTTTCCAGATCCCTTCCTAGCCCTGACATCCCAGCTTAGGCAATAGCATGGCTCAGGTTGGTGTCTTTCCTTGCTTAAAGCTGTTTTTTTTTTTTTTTGTTACTCTCTCTTGGATTCCTTCCCATCACACTTCTATAGCTGAGAGGAAATTTGCCTGTCCAGGAATACGGGAATTTCATCTTTTGCAATCGTTGCTGAAATTTGACTGGAGTTTAAGGGCTCTGCTCCATGTGGGCAGAAAACTTCCAGTGCAATTTAAGCAAGAGCAAGTGTAAAGAAAGGAGTTAGTGCTGGAAGCATGATGTCATCCGGAGAGAAAAGAATTTTTGGTGTAATCAGTACAAAATGTTTCCATTTTGAACTACGACATGAGTTTATAAAAGTTCCAGTAAACCCACCCTCTCACCTTTTTATCATTGAGTATCCTGAGTTGGAAAGGACCCCCAGAGATCCTCCAGTCCAGCCCCTGGCCTTGCACAGACACCCCAAAATCCCACCTGGGCATCCCTGGGAGCAATGTCCAAACACTCCTGGAGCTCTGGCAGCCTTGGGGCTGGGACCATTCCCTGGGGCAGTGCCCAGCACCCTCTGGGGGAGGCAGAACCTTTCCCTGATCTCCAGGTTCTCCCTCTGGGGGAATTTTTGCTTGGCATCAATCCCATGGAATGTTAGTGGTGACATTTTTAATCCAGATCTGCTGGGAACGTCAGGAAGAGCCCAGGGAATGTGGTTAGGGAATGGCCAGGATGGGGCACTCTGCTCTTCCTCTCAGGGTGATTCAGCAGCAAACCTCTTTCCTTTGCCCCTGGCCTTTGTGATTGTGTAGAACAGAACAAGATCAGTGTCTGTGTCCGTGGGGTGGGGTCTGACCTGGCCTTTGGGGAGCAGCCAGGGATCCTCCAAGCAGGATAAGGTGCAGAAGTGTGGCTGGCTGGAGTGGAGAGCTGCTCCTGAGGAGGATGAGGACCCTCAGGGATCATTACAAGCTGCTGGGCTCAGAGCTGTCTGAACCTGCCTGAGTTATGAGCTCGTTTCTTGGCTCAGGGGGAGGTTGTGAGACCCAGCCGTGTCCTGGGGTGCATTTGCTGCATCTGGCAAGAGCCCCACGTGCTCCAGCCTGAACCCAAATATTCCTTTCCTACCATCCATGAACAGCTCTGCTTATCTTCCACAGTTATCCGGCTCAGATGGAAATGGGAGGAAAAGCAGCAGGCCAGAGAGCTGATTCCTCTTGGAAACCAAATCCAAAGAGGCCGTGAGGACTTGCAGGGGTTTACAGAAAGGAGCCATACTAGGTTGCAACAGGCAGATGTTTTCCATATGTTGCTCAAGTGAAATTTAAATCCATCGAGGCAGGCATGTAGTGCAATGTGAAGTTATATATTTTGGTATGAGCCTGGGCTTCAAACTGAATTATGCACAGACATGTTAGGAAAACGTGTGAGAGAGGGTTTAGCATATCTGTGTCTGTCTGCAGTTGGCTCTCTCTGGCTCCTTTCTATTCCTGGAAATGGCATTCTTAACTATTTCTGTTCAAATGCATGTTCAGTTCTCTGTTAACCAGCTATTCCTTCCATACAATGCTTATTTAATTTGAAAATCTGAATCTCAGCAAAGGAGAATTGTATTTTTGTCTCTTGTTTTTGTTGTTTCTTTGTCTTTTGTTTCTAAGTTAATTGAAATCACACTTAGTTTGGCCTAGGACTCAACAGAGCATCATCCAAAACTGAAAGCTTATTAAGCAATGTTCTCATGATATTCAGAAATAAAATGATAATTAATAGGAATTAGTAGGTTTTTCTTTACACAATGTTGTTATGCTCACAATGATTTGCTCTATTTTGATAATTTATTTGGTTTCTTGGCCCAATATACAATTTTTTACAGCTTTATCCCTCCCTGTTTTGTACTGATGATCCTTCAAGGCCAGGTTGGAGCAACCTGGTGGAAGGTGCCCAGGAAGGGGAGGGATGGAAGGAGATTTATATTAAAAATTCAAAGGAATAAAGCAGGGATTTATTAAAAGCTTTCAAAGGATTCACCTTAAGCAGTGCAAGAGCCTGGCAAGATGGATGCACAATGGACCCCAAGTCACAAATTTTCACACTTTTATAAGTTTTGGTCCATTTCCACATTGGGGTTCATTGTCCAATTCCAGCTCCAGGCTCTGCAGTCCCACCCTCCCAGATTCTCTCCTCAATTCTCTGCTGTTTGCACTTTTTGGGGCTGAAGCTGCAGCGGTGTCCTTGGTTGTGGGGCTGGAAAAAGATTGTTCTGTGTGCCTGAGCTGGGAGGAGAGCTTGCTGATGTGGATACAGGAAAATTATTTCCCAGGCGTTTGAAGGAAAACAGAAAGGAAAGAATTAATAACAAAAATTGCACCTGCGTTGTTTACAGGGTGCATACATGTGAGATGTGATGTTTTGGTAAAAGCACGTTTGTCAGAGGTGTTGTCTTCCTTGGACCAATGAGCTGATCCTATTCTTGGTTCAGTGACCTATAAAATGTGTGTATTTCTATTCTATAAAATGTGTGTATTCCTATTCTATAAAATGTGTGTATTTCTATTCTATAAAATGTGTGTATTCCTATTCTATAAAATGTGTGTATTTCTATTCTATAAAATGTGTGTATTCCTATTCTATAAACTGTGTGTATTTCTATTCTATAAAATGTGTGTATTCCTATTCTATAAAATGTGTGTATTTCTATTCTATAAAATGTGTGTATTTCTATTCTATAAAATGTGTGTATTTCTATTCTATAAAATGTGTGTATTTCTATTCTATAAAATGTGTGTATTTCTATTCTATAAAATGTGTGTATTTCTATTCTATAAAATGTGTGTATTTCTATTCTATAAAATGTGTGTATTTCTATTCTATAAAATGTGTGTATTTCTATTCTATAAAATGTGTGTATTTCTATTCTATAAAATGTGTGTATTTCTATTCTATAAAATGTGTGTATTTCTATTCTATAAAATGTGTGTATTTCTATTCTATAAAATGTGTGTATTTCTATTCTATAAAATGTGTGTATTTCTATTCTATAAAATGTGTGTATTTCTATTCTATAAAATGTGTGTATTTCTATTCTATAAAATGTGTGTATTTCTATTCTATAAAATGTGTGTATTTCTATTCTATAAAATGTGTGTATTTCTATTCTATAAAATGTGTGTATTTCTATTCTATAAAATGTGTGTATTTCTATTCTATAAAATGTGTGTATTTCTATTCTATAAAATGTGTGTATTTCTATTCTATAAAATGTGTGTATTTCTATTCTATAAAATGTGTGTATTCCTATTCCATAAAATGTGTGCATTTCTACAATCAAGTGCTTCTTCTGCCTCTGAGAGAAGCCGTGCTGTTGCTGTTTGGGGTGTACATAGCAATGGAACAGCCATAATGAAACACACAGACATTGTGTCCTTTCAGGACAGGAAAGGGACACTTTATTGTGACACTGCCTTCCTTATGTACACTCACTCCCTAGCCCAAGAACAGAGCACAGCTCACTGGTCAGGGCAAGCAACACCTCCTGTAAGATGTTCTCACTGTAAACAATGCAGTTTCTCATGGTACACACTCTGTAAATGACAGCAGGTGCATCTTTGTTTGAGATTCCTTCCTTTCTGTTTGTCTCCAAGCTTGTGAGAAAGCCTGTGCTCCTCAGGCAGGCCATAGGAAAGCTCTCCTGTTCCCACACAGCTTTCATTCCCAGGTCTGTGCACCCACTCCTGTTTCCAGCAGCTTTCCCAGGTGTGTGCACCCACTCCTGTTTCCAGCAGCTTTCCCAGGTGTGTGCACCCACTCCTGTTTCCAGCAGCTTTCCCAGGTGTGTGCACCCACTCCTGTTTCCAGCAGCTTTCCCAGGTGTGTGCACCCACTCCTGTTTCCAGCAGCTTTCCCAGGTGTGTGCACCCACTCCTGTTTCCAGCAGCTTTCCCAGGTGTGTGCACCCACTCCTGTTTCCAGCAGCTTTCCCAGGTGTGTGCACCCACTCCTGTTTCCAGCAGCTTTCCCAGGTGTGTGCACCCACTCCTGTTTCCAGCAGCTTTCCCAGGTGTGTGCACCCACTCCTGTTTCCAGCAGCTTTCCCAGGTGTGTGCACCCACTCCTGTTTCCAGCAGCTTTCCCAGGTGTGTGCACCCACTCCTGTTTCCAGCAGCTTTCCCAGGTGTGTGCACCCACTCCTGTTTCCAGCAGCTTTCCCAGGTGTGTGCACCCACTCCTGTTTCCAGCAGCTTTCCCAGGTGTGTGCACCCACTCCTGTTTCCAGCAGCTTTCCCAGGTGTGTGCACCCACTCCTGTTTCCAGCAGCTTTCCCAGGTGTGTGCACCCACTCCTGTTTCCAGCAGCTTTCCCAGGTCCGTGCACCCACTCCTGTTTCCAGCAGCTTTCCCAGGTCCGTGCACCCACTCCTGTTTCCACACAGCTTTCCCCGGTCTGTGCACACACTCCTGTTTTCACCCCTCTCCTGTTTCCACACAGCTTTCCTTCCCAGTTCTGTGCACCCACACCTTTTCCACACAGCTTTCATTCCCAGGTGTGTGCACCCACTCCTGTTTTCAGCAGCTTTCCCAGGTCTGCGCACCCACTCCTGTTCCTACACAGCTTTCATTCCCAGGTGTGTGCACCCACTCCTGTTTTCACCCCTCTCCTGTTTCCAGCAGCTTTCCCATGTCTGTGCACCCTCTCCTGTTTTCACCCCTCTCCTGTTTTCACCCCTCTCCTGTTCCCACACAGCTTTCATTCCCAGGTCCGTGCACCCACACCGTGCCCTGTGCTGTCCCCGCCGCTCCTCCAGCGACACGCTGACCCTTTATATGAAGTCCAGAGTTCCACCCCAATGCATGCAGAGCCTGCAGAGATGAAAGCTAAGCCTGAAGGCAGCAGCAGAGCCCTGAGTGACCGTGTCCCTGTGTGTCCCCAGGGAACTCGATGCTGCTGCGGGTGCTGCCCGCGCTCTACGAGCAGCGCCCGCAGCCCATCCTCGCCCGCCTGCCCGACCTGGTGGCACCCATGGCCCAGCTGGACCCTCCCGAGCAGCTCCACCTCCTCAGGCTCCTGCACACCGTGGCCAGGAACAGACAACTGGGGGTAAACCACGCTGGGAGTGTCCCCCTGCCCTTCCTTTGCAGGGTTTGGGTTTCGCAGGCTTGGGGAGGGAGGAATTGCACAGTGCAGGGCAGTGCCTCTGCTAATTCCATTCTTTAATTCCATCCCAAATCCTCTGCCTAGGCATAAGGAGAACAGAGCAAAGGCTCTGCTGGACCAAAAGGTTTGGGTTAAACCGTTTGTCTCCAATGTTTTTGGCTCTTCCTCTGTCAGCTGAGTGTGAAATCCTATAACTGTGTTTCTGTCAGTGTACATGAACTGTATTAAAATCCATGTCAAGGACAATTAACATGATTTAGGAACTGATGAGAACTGATAATCCTCAAAAAAAAAAAAAAGGAACAGAAGAAGGAGTTGTTTTATGCCCCATGTCTGTGTCTGAATGTCTTTTCCACAGATGCAGCAGTTTCCATGAATCCAAGGTAATTAATGTGCCTGTGTATCCTGAATTAATCCCTCAGTGGGACTCACATCCTGTTTGGCAGATGGCTCTGAGGATTACACCCTCAGCCTCCTGAAAACTGGGTTCTTACAAGAAATGACAACTTACCTCCAGCACATTTATTGTGCAGTGAGGGTCTTGCCCCCATTTTTCCCTTTATTCCAGCTCCTGACCTTGTCCCATTGTTTAGTTTCTGGAGGAACCCAAAAATTTCTACAAGAGGAAGGCTGAGTCTTATGTTGTTTTAATCAATAAAATATAGACTGGCCTGGAGCGAGGAAAATATTTGGTAGATGTGTTTTTTTTGTTTTGGTTTGGTTTGTTTTTTTAAATTGGGCATTTCCTTACTTATTTATGCATAACTGCCATATTTTACAGCAGAGCTTACCCTTATTCCATATGTTCACTTGAACTTGGATTGACCTCAGCAATAGCTCCATGCAAAGGTCACCAAGAGTGGAAAACTCTTCTATTGACTCAAGTCTGGTGGCTTGTTTTTATCACTCTGTGGTTGTGTCTCTCTGGTTATATGTTCACAATTCAAAACAGAGATCAAATTTGTTTCTGGTTGTTTTTTAACAGGTGCTGAAAGAGTGTTTGCCATTTTTATTTGGACACCTGAGGGACCCCAACCACAGTGAGGTGATTCTAAACATCCTTCTGGAAATATCCAGCTACGAGCCTGCAGCCTTGGCCCCTTTCCTTCCCTCGCTGAGGGAAATTGGGGAGACTTTTCCCACTTTGATTGGGCAGACAGCAAAGATCTTTGGAGCTGTTGGACACCTCGATGAGGTAAGGTGGCAAACAAAAACAAAAAAAAAAAAAAGATTTGCTTGGGTTTGGGGGTGCTTGTAATCTTTATAAAGTAATGCATCCACGTATTTCTTTCTTCATGGGTAACCACCATGGAATCATGGAATGGTTGGGGTTGGAGGGACCTTAAAGATGATTTAATTCCAGTCCTTCCCCCTTTGGCAATTAATTTGGGTGTGTATTGGTTGAGCCTCTTGTGTCTGAGCAGCACAGGAAGACACCATCCTGCTGTTTCTACTGATCTAGAGCTTTATATTCATGTAAAATTAAATTTATCTCAGAAGAATCAAAACCAGATTTGGTTTGGCTTTGTAAATCTTATTTCTGTTGTGTGGAAAGAGGAGCCAAAATCCCATTGAGGCCTGGGAGCCAAATGAAGCTTTTTGTTCTCTCTTTGTTTACTTCCATCCCCCAGCAAGTTTTACTTTTATAAGATCTGCAGGTGACCACATATAATTCTCTATTTAATATTTGAGAGTCAGCATTTTCTAGAAACTTTACAGTTGCTAACCAGCCAATCCTCAGCTGAGCACAGCTGGGCTCAGAACTGAAGGATTTCATTTGGATTCTGTGTTTTGGGGTGTTGAACCAGCTCTCCCCATCTGGGGGACACATCTGGGTGTCTCTGAGTCTCTGTTTCCACTGAGTTCTGCTACTTCAAAGGGGCTGAATTTATTTATTTTGCCTTTTGTTGCTGTGATTGTTTTATACCAAACCAAGAATAAGCAAGGAACCAACTGGTCCTGTTGGGTTTCACATAGTGCTGGAAATTCCACACTAGAGGAAAGTTTACAAAGACAGGATTCAAAGAATATTTTCCCTCTCATATTTTTAACCTGTTGGTTTATGTGGCTGCACAATCTACTGAGTGGAGCACACACAGCCTGCACTGAATAATTGATGTCCAGTCTCCCTGGAGTAAGTGTTGAGTAAGATCTCACCACGTCCTGTGGCAGGAGTCTGATTTTTTTAGGAAGCTGCTGACTCAGCAGCATGCCAGCCCATGGGGAGGACACTTTGTCATTTGTTTGCTCTGTTTGTCACTGACAGCCAGGGACCCTGCTCCAGACTCAAAAACAGGGATAAGAACAACACACAGAGGGTGCTGGAGGTGAATGTTCCACCAGGAGATCAACAGCTCCTCTCTTGGTTTGCTCTCTAAAAAGTGAGGAAGTGTGAATAATTCTGAATTGTGGAAGAACTGAAAATGCCAGAGTGGTTTGAGTTGGAAGGGACCTTGGAGCTCATCCCATTCCCCTGCTGTGGGCAGGGACAATTCCACTACCCCAGGTTGCTTCAAACCCTGTCCAAGCTGATTTTACAAAGAATCACCTCACCTGAGAGGAGAAGGAAATGCCTCCATGGCTGATTCCTGAGCACGGCTGGGATCATGGAATCATAAAAATCAGGCTGGAAAAAGCCTCCAGGACCTCCAGCCATCAACCCACTGTGCCTCTGATGGTCTCATCTCACATCCCCCCTGTGTCAGGGCCTTCCCAAACCCTCCCTCATCCCTTCTCCCCTCTCCCTGTGCTGTGCCAGGGATATTCTGTCACTTCTCAGACAGGAATTGATGTCCCCTGCCTGGCCAGGCAAAACAAGGGGGCAAGGAGACATCAATGGCACTGCTGGAGTTTTATTTGTTGATGTTTTATTTCACTGGAAGGCTTGCCTGGGGAGAAGAGGTGGCAAGGATTGAGGCTTGGCCCTTGATGCTTGGGGCTGTGGATCTGAGCAGCAAATCCTTGCTGGCTCCTGGAAAAAAGCTCTTGTGCTTCCAGGGACCCTGGGAGAGAGGAGAGCTCTGGATTTGAAAGGTTGCCCCTTGTTTACACACATCACTCCTGCTGGTGTCAGCAACACTCTCAGGGGGCCAGCTGAAATCAGAACTTGTCCCTTAACCATAAATTTGTGCAAATGAAAAACCACCTTGGGGCTCAGGGTGATCAGACACTTTATTTTTCCCCCTATGTTTTGAGCCACCTGGGAGCTGGAGTTATTTCTGAAAGCCTTGTGATCTTTTTGTAGTCTCTGAATCTGTTTTGAGAAAAAAGCACAACACTTTGCCACACCTCATTGCCTGTGCTTTAGCTCTTCACCTTCTGGCAGATGTAATGCCATAAAATGTAAGGGCTGCTTATGAGAAAATACACCAATACATCAAACAGGCACTGCTGAAATAACAAGGGGTTATGTGCATCCAAATAGGCTTTGGGAAACATTTGGGGTAAGAATTGTGGCAGGGATAAGGGCTGCTTTCATGTGGAGCTATTTTGCTTTAATTTTGTTTTGTGAAACAGTTACGTATTATGTTACTCAGGCAAGTTTATTGTTCTTTTACCTCACTCCAGGCGAGTAGCAGCATTTCAGCATGGCTGGAGACTCTCCAGCTGGATCAAAGTGACAGGAAAATGGTCAAAACTGCTCCTCCATTTAGTCTGCTGCACAGTTTGTTTAGAAAACAAAAATGTGTTTTAAATGTTAATTGAGCCTCTGTTTATCTCTTGGAGGAAGGATCGGCTTTCAAATAAATGAGTGACTGTGCACCAAAAAGTCAACCTTGCTCAAGCCATTGAGGAAAAAGCTCCTTGGTCCCACCAGGGGTGTAGCTGGAGTTTTCCCCACATGGCTGGAGGGATGCAATGTCTGATCCACTCCTCCCTCGTGTCCCTGCCATGGCAGGATGCAGCAGAGCTGATTTTCCTTCAATTACCTTGCCTTGCTCTTCAGAAAAAGATGCTCAGACCACGTCCTGCCAACATCTCCCGGGTGTTTTTACAGCCCAGCTGGGTCTGGAATCAAACTTTGAGCAGATTTTTCTCTCTGGTTACGAGGTCCCAGAAGAGAGGAGGAAATGGGGCTGGGACCCTGCAGAGAGCAGAGCACGTGCGTGGCACATGAGCTCCCTGCTGGCCTTGGGAAGAAGAAAGCTGTTTGTGTTTGCCTTTGTTTGTGTTTCAGCACAGGCTGAAATCCAAACATCTCCCAGTTTGTTTCCATCTGCTGAGGAGCAAGTGGGCTTCCCTGAGTTAAAGGATTCCCCCAGTGAAGGATCTGATGGGAGTTCCTGAGTTAATTACTGGTTTTTCCACTGCTTTTCCCACTTGGGTGTTTTTAGAACTGTGGAACCTGATCTATTTAGGACAGAGGAGCCCTAACCTGGAGATGTTCAGATCCAGGCTGGATGTTCCACACTCCTGGAGGTGTTGGTGGGGCTTGGAGCAACCTGTGGAAGTGACCTGGCCATGGCAGGTGTGGGACTGGGTGGCCTCTAAGGTCCCTCCTAAACCATGCTCTGGTTTTATAAACAGCTGAGCCAGACTCATCAGAGGTGAAAGGGGAGCTTGGTGAAAGAGGAGCCACTGAGCCAGGCTGATCTACCACCCCAGAACCATGCAGGGCCCTTAAAGAGCCTTCAGGGACCTGGCTCCAGGTCTGAGGAGGGGACAACATGTCCTGGGTTAGGTAACACCAAGAGGAACAAAAGCCACTTCAGTGTGACCACAAATAAACTGTTTTTGAGGCAGCTGCCTCTGTCATCACGGGGCAGCCACTCTTCCCCAGGGGAGTGACTCAGTGGCAGCACACCAGCTCTGTCCCTGTCCCTGTCCCAGCAGTGTTGATGCTGTGACACAGTCACACACACAGACACACAACTCACCCATGTTCCATGAACAGGAAAAACCTCTTTATTTCCACAAAGAGAGTATATCTAGAATTCCAATCATGGTCCAGCACTGGACAGTGATGGTCAAACCTCTCACCATGACTGGCTGTCCACCTTGTCCTTCATCCTCGTTTTCTTCACTGAGGAATGCACAACAACCCTCTGCTTATCAGAGACAGCCTGGACAAGTGAACATCAGAACTCCAAAAGGCAAGGAAAACTGCAGGGCAGCACAGCAGCACAGCAGCCCTGTCCCAGGGGCACAGCAGCCCTGTCCCAGGGGCACAGCAGCCCTGTCCCTGTCCCAGCAGCACACAATGAGTTCCATTCACTGCCCCTGTGCTCAGCCCTGTCCTTATCTCCCCACGCTGCCCAGGAGCGAGCCAGAACGTCCCTGCTGTATCTGGTGAACCAGCTGGCCAACATGGAGCACTCCTTCCACCACATCCTCCTGCTGGAGATCAAGAGCCTCACCGACAGCTTCCCCAGCGTCCTGGGCTGCCAGAGCAGGGACATTTATCGGATGAGCAACAGCTTCTCTGCCATCGCCCGGCTGCTGGCGCGGCGGCTGGACCGCGGTGCTGCCACGGCTGCCAGGTACTGCCAACCCCCCCAGCGCTCCCTGGGCTCTGCTGCAGCCTTGGCTTCCACATTTCCACGCTCTGTGCTGCGTTGGGCTGTGATTCTGAATTTTATATGAAGTGTTATAGGTTCTCCTCCCAGCTCAGGCACACCAGAACAAGCCTTTTCCAGCCCCAGGAACAAGGGCAGCGCTGCAGCTCCAGCCCCAAAAAGTGCAAACAGAGAATTGAGGAGAGAATCTGGGAGGGTGGGACTGCAGAGCCTGGAGCTGGGATTGGACAAGGAACCCCAATATGTAATATATATTATTACATATATATAAAATATATTTCAAACTTATAAAAATGTGAAAACTCGTGATTCGGGTCCATCTTAGGTGTAGCCATGGCCAGGCTCTTGCACTGCCCAAGTGAATCCTTTGAAGGCCTTTTAATAAATCTCTGCTTTATTCCTTTAACTCTGCCCAGACTCTGTCCCAGGCATCAAAATTCCCATTAATTAATTAATTAATCAATTCCCATCTCCTCCCATTGCCATGAAGAAAGCCAGATAAGCAGACTTAAGCAAGCTGAAAAGCCTTGGTTACAAATAAATCAGTGAAGTCCAGCCCCACGATTATCATTGAGTTTATTCGAGAAAATGCCCATTGAGGGTGATGAGAACAATGGCTGGCGTGGCTCCCTGACGGAGATTTGTCAAAAAAAAAATCTGAAATCAATTTCTGAAGCATCCACAGAGAGATTTCTGCTCACTCAGCTGCTCCTGACTGTGCATCCTAAGGTTAAAATGTTGTGATGTTTGTCATGGTGAGGATAGAAATGTTATTTAAATACAGGGTGCCAGTCACTTTTAATTAGTGAGAGACTTGTAATTAGAGTGGTCTATACTGCAGTGGGTCAGGGGGGCACAGAGGAGTAGTGATGCTTTGAAAAAATGGAACACAGATGTCAGAGAACTCCTAAGGGTGAAGGCCAGCCCTGGAGCCAGACTGGGAGCAGTGCAGCCAAAACAGTGAGGTCAGTGGAGAAATAAAAATTGGTGTCCTGGAGAGAGGTAAAAATGAAAAAGGAGAGGAACCCAGACAGAGCCCCTCCTCTGACTGTGAGAAATATCCAAGCTTCACCTGGTGGCAGAACCTCAGCAGAAACCAGCCCTCCATTTATGGTTGAAAAATTACTTTATTTGTTAAAATACTGTGATATTCTTATTCCTTATTACATTCTGTGCTTAACATTTATCTCTCGAGCTGCTAAAAATCAGTTAAAAACAATGTTTTCATCAAAAGCTGGCTGTTTCTCTCTAAAATTCTCTTTGCTAAGGACTGGCTGAAGTGTAGAAGCTTCATTGTCTGTGTGAGTGTGGTTACAGATTATTTTCTCTCTCTGCTCCTTGATTTTATTTATTTCTTTATTTATTTTTAAATTTCATTGCCTCCCCAGCCCTCTGTGCTGTCATTATCTCAACATGGCTGTGAGAGATCACAGCAAAAGCTGTTTTTTCAGAGTTTTTAGCTGTTTGGTTTTACATTTCAGGCCTGTGCCAAGCAGAGTTTCAGCTCCATCAGACCAGGCTGAATGAGAGCTCTCTGCTGATTTTAGCAGAGTTGATTTTGTCTCAGGGTTGGGACGTGGGACCAGTCCAGATGTGGAGGTGGAAGTGCCCTCCCAGCTCTGGAGCTGCTGCAGCCCTGAGTGTTTGTGCTGTGGAAGGAAAGCAGGATTTAATCTGTGTGCCTGGATTATAACCATTCCTCCCAAAAGCCCTGTGTTTACAGAAGGAGAAGCTGATTTCTGCACAGCCATGGCTGGTCCAGTGCTGTTTGATACAGGGAATTTTGCATGCAGGGACTGGGGAGCATAATTAAACCCAGGCCATGCTCTGCTGCTCCTTACTGCCCCAAAATTCAGTCCCAGAGGGGCTTTTAAAGACCATCCACAGGGTTTTAATGGATTTATCCAACCTAGAGGGGCAGTGGAGTCAATTAAAGGGAAAGAAAGCTTCAAAGTCCTCGTTGTGGGGAAGAACTGAGCATGAGAGGCTGCACCAGTGCTGTGGCTGCTTGGAATTGTTTTATACTGGGAGAGGAGAGATTTGGGTGAAATGTGAGGAAATTCTTTACTCAGAGGGGAGGGAGGCTCTGGCACAGGTTCCCAGAGAAGTCCCTGGATCCCTGGCAGTGCCCCAGGCCAGGTTGGACATTGGAGTTGGAGCCTCTGGGACAATGAAAGGTGTCCCTGCCATGGATGGGATTTAAGCTCCCTCCAACCCATTCTGGGATTCAGAGATTCTGAGTGATTCCAGCAGCAATCCCATTGGAATTACACAGGCAGACAGTGACAGGATAATGGGGAATGGCCTTAAAACAAAGGAAGAAAAAGAAAGACAGATTTGGATTAGGTATTAGGGAGAAATCCCTTCCTGGGAGGGTGGGCAGCCCTGGCACAGCCTGGGACAGTGGGAGGTGTCCCTGCCATGGGATGGGATGGGATGGGATGGGATGGGATGGGATGGGATGGGATTTCAGGTCCCTCCCACCCAAACCAGTCTGGGATCCTGCTGACAATCCCACGATCTTTTCTCCACCACTTGCCTTATTTAAACTTTCCAGTCCATCCAATTTGAGGAGGGGTGATTTTCTCTCCCTCAACAAACCACGAGCAGCTGACCCATCCTCGTGGCCTCCACGTGCACAGAGGTGAAGCCCTGGCCACAATTCCAGGTGTATTTTCATTTCTCTCCCTTTGGGATGCTCTGAATCCCACTGTGAGCACTGGAGAAATGTCCTTTGTGCCACTGCACCACCTGGACACTGAGGTGCTTTTGTGCACAGGATTTAAAGCATGAAGCCCTCAGCAGCCTGGCACTATTTTTGGCATTTTTGGTTCCTCCATGAGCTCATGCATCCTCCTCCTCCTCCTCCTCCTCCTGCAAACAGCTTTGGTGTAAACTGATCCTGCTGGAGCAGCCCCAGCCATGCAGCAGTGCCTCTTGCCAGGGCTGCAGACAATGCTGGGTTTGAGTGGAGCTGGAAGGGCTGCCAGGCATCCCAGTGGGGTGGGGTGGACCCTCTCTGAGGCTTCTGTGGGGTTTTGTGGGGTTTTGTGGGGTTTTGGCTTCCCAAAGAGCTGCTGTGAGCACAGGGCTGGTGCCCAGCAGAGCTCTGGGCACTCTCTGCTTCCCACTTGGAAATCTTGGCACCAACAGGGGCAAAAATGAGGTGCTGGCACCCTAGGAGTGCCTTTTTCCTGCTCTACACATGGAAAATAGGATTCACCCACGTTTCTTTTCCAACCCTAACGATTTTTTGATTCCTTAGGGGAAGTTCCTTGCATTCCCTTCACAAAGCCACGGGAGCTCAGCAGGAGGATGCTGGACAAAGAGGTGCTGTTTGAAACCCCATTTTTAATTCCAAGCATCCCCAAGGCTCCCTGGTTGGGGTCTGTCACTCCCAAAGCCCATCAGTCCCTCAATCCCCTCTCTGTGTCCCAAACCTTTGCCCATATTTACTCAGGGAACAGAATTTTTCCTTCCAGCCCAGCTCCCACAATGGCAGCAGTGTTGGGAGCTGGGACTGCTTTCCAATAAATTAAATCTTGTCCTACATCCCCAGAAAGATCTGTTAGGAAAGGTCACATCCAGGGTCTTTATGACAGAAGAATATTTTTCAAATGCTCCTCAGTGTTAATATATCATGAGATCTTGCTTGAATTACAAACAAAGCAAGACAAAACTTGCCAGCTCCCCTGAGAAATATCCCGAGCTGCCTTTATCAAAACAAGTGAAAAAGTGCATTTTGTGATGCCACATTTCTGGCTGTTTTTTAAAAAACCTGGCTTTTTACAATTGGTAATTTGCAGTTTGGGGAGTTTTTAATGGGCTCCCCCACTGGGAGCGTGACTTGTGAGACTCTGCAGCTTTGGCAGGGCTGTGTTAAACCCTTCACTTGTGGTTTTATGGATCCATGTTTTACAGATTTAGCTATTCAGATGTTTGTTCATCGGGGAAATAAAAAAGAAAATCAAAAAAAAAATAGTCAGAAGCATAACAAACTTGTTTTAGAGCTGTGGGTAGAGTTTAAAAAGGAAATCCTGCCCAATCTCCTTTGATTCTCCAAGAGATTCCTGTTTTCTTTGTGCTGCCTCCATGATTTTTTGTGCCAGTTGCTCCCTTGCAGGCTGAGATGGGATCATCCCAGCAGGAGGGGCAGAGGGGAAGGAGCAGTGATGCTCTTGTTGTTGTCCCTGGGAAATCCAGTCCTGCTGCTGCTGCATCTTCAAGGCAGACTCAAAACACTCAAAATTCAGATTTCCAGCAAATATTTGGAGGAGCTGAGTATCTCTGCAGGTTCTGAGCAATGAAAAACCCCAGAAAAAGCCATTTTCAAAGCTATTTGAGGGAACCCAGCACATTTTTGCCAACAGTGTCTTTTCCAGCAGATTTCTTTTGGTGCTGTAAAATCAACAGCTTCCTTTAAATTATTTAAAAGTTACCTTTGAATTCTGCATGAAGGTGTTTTAGATTGTGGCTGCCCATCCCTGGAAGGTGTCCAGGGGTGGCACTGGATGGGCTCTGGGGTCCCTTCCACCCCAAACCACTCCATGATTCTCTGATTTTAGGGCAAACATAAAAAAATCCAAACCAAAGCTGTTTGCCCTGCAGTCCTACAAGTTCATTTTAACTCTTCATTTTCTCTTTGCTGAGCTGGAGTCACATTGCTCAGAACTTTTCCTGAGTTTTAAAAGGTATTTTTCTTTCTCAGAGCACAATAATTCAATAAGAACTTCATGTACTCTGGTCAAAGCTTTAAAACCACAGAATTCTATAAAGTCTGCAAATAGCTTGACTTTTGCCTTGTGAAAATAATGCAATAAGTCAGTGTTTAGCAATTTTGAGAGAATGGTTTGAGTTCAGATGAAAAACTTTTGACTATCAGGGACAGAGTTGTGATTTGCTGTTGCTTGGGAATTTCTAATCCAGGGCTGTCAGAAATATTCAATGTTTCTGACCCATCAGATGTGTCAATCTAGAAAATAATCTCAGGGAATCTTAGTTTAAATGTAATTATTTTACCAGATCCAAACCACCAGTCCCAGGCAGAGAACAGCACAATGAGGAAAAATTATTTTCTTTTTTTCCTCAGGGTGGAAAATGACCCTGAGACAGAATGTCCTGTACCCCTGGATGATTTAAAATCTGTCATGAGTGGCAGTGAAGAAGATGAAAAGCTGCAGCTTAAAATCCAGGCTTTTGAAGAGAAAATAAACCTGGAGAGCAGCACCCCTGGCTCAGTGAGGAGATACAGCCTGGGCCAGGTTTCCAAAGAAGAAAGGAAGGATATGAGGTTTAACAGGTATGGAAAATGGGTGAGGAATTCAGGGACATCAGCTTTGTCAGAAAATTCATCCAAACATGGAGGGTTTGCTCTGCTCATGGAACACCCACAGGCAGCAGAAACCTCATTTCAACCAATTTTTGCATCCATGAACTTAAGGATGAAATCTTTCTAAATCTCAGAGTCACAGAATGGTTTGGGTTTGGGGAGGGACCTGAAAGTGTCACCCTGCCCTGGCAGGGACAGCTCCCAGTGTCCAACCTGGCATTTCCAGGGATCCAGGGGCAGCCACTGCTGCTCTGGGGAACACATTTCATATTTTCTGTGCCCTAAAGCAGCAAAAAGGGCAGGGAAATAACTGCATTGAGATCTCACAGACAGGAAAGGTCCTGAGAGCATTTCTGGGATGTTAACACTAACAATATTTATCCATATTTATCCATATTTAACAATATTTATCAGTATTTATCAATATTTATCAATATTTAACAATATTGTTAAATATTTAGCGATATTTAACAATATTTAACAATATTTATCAATATTTTACAATATTTTACAATGTTTATCAATATTTATTAATATTTTACAATATTTTACAATATTTATCAATATTTACCCATATTTAACAATATTTAACGATATTTAACAATATTTATCCATATTTATCCATATGTAACAATATTTAATGATATTTAATGATATTTAACTATATTTAATGATATTTAACTATATTTAACACTGTTTATCAATATTTAACACTATTTTACAATGTTTATCAATATTTAACAATATTTATCAATATTAATCAATGTTTAACAATATTTTACAATATTTAACTTTTAACAATATTTAACAATATTTATCCATATTTATCCATATTTATCCATATTTCTCAATATTTAACACTATTTCTCACTGACAGCAGCGTGCCCCACAGCTCCACCCTGAGCTCTGCTCTCCTGCTCCAGGATTTGCCATTCAGCCACTTGTGCCCCTTTGGCTCCCCTCCATCCAGCAGGGAGCAGGGCAGGAGGAGCTGCAGCTCCTGGCTCAGGGAAATTTTTATGATTTTTATGATTTTTNTTTTTTCTTTTTCCCTTCCTCTCTCAGGTCCAAGAGCCTGGCCCTGCACGCGCTCAGGGTGAAGGGGCTGAGCCCAGAGGGAGGGCAGGACGAGGACAATGGGGACATCCCTGCTGGCATCTCCTTCTCTGAGCTCTACCTCAGCCAGGAGCACCAGAAAGTTCCTTTAGGGCTGCACCAGGAGGAGCCCCTGGTTTCACAGCCCGGTGCTGATCAGCCCCAGGCTGAGCTGAGCCTGGCCCAGGCCGGGCAGGGGGAACACCAGGACAAGCTGTACCTGCACCTGAGGGACAACCTGGACAAGGTGAAGGAGTTTGTGATGGAGATGGGCAGGAGGATCCCCATCCCTGAGCACTGTGTCATCGAAGGTAAGCACGAGCCCAAGCACCCAGCCAGTCTCAGGCAATCCCAGGAATGAAGGATTTTTTTTGATAGTAAATTAATGTGATTATGCAGAAGTTGATTTGTTGTTTATTTTTAATTTATTTATGTGATTATGTATTTTTGGACTGGTGTTTTTATTTTGTTTATGTGTTTTGTAGGTAAGATGATTGGTTGTAGTTTAGAGTGTTCTTGTTTATTTTTATTTTGGGATTTTTAATGGTGGGTCTGATCTGCTCCTCTTTGAAGTGAATGGGTTGGGCTGGGTTTGGTTAGGTTGGGTTGGGTTAAATTGGATTGGATTGGGTTGAATTGGATTGGGCTGGGCTGAGTTGGGTTTGGTTAAGTTGGGCTGGGCTGAGTTGGGTTTGGTTAAGTTGGGCTGGGTTGAGTTGGGCTGGGCTGAGTTAGTTTTGGTTAAGTTGGGCTGAGTTGGGTTTGGTTAAGTTGGGCTGGGTTGGGTTTGGTTGAGTTGAGTTGGGCTGGGCTGGGTTGGATTATATTGGGCTGGATTGGATTGGGTTGGATTGGGTTAGGCTGGGTTAAGTTGGGCTGGGTTGGTTTAGGTTGGGTTGACTTGAGTTAGGTTGAGCTGGGCTGGGCTGGGCTGGGCTGAGTTGAGTTAGGCTGGGTTGTTTTAGGTTGGGTTAGGCTGGGCTGGGCTGAGTTGAGTTAGGCTGGGTTGTTTTAGGTTGGGTTAGGCTGGGCTGTTGAGTTGGGCTGGGTTGTTTTAGGTTGGGTTAGGCTGGGCTGGGCTGAGTTAGGCTGGGTTGGTTTATGTTGGGCTAGGCTGGGCTGGGATCCTCCTGCTTATCCCCTCTGAGGTGAATTTTGGTGCCTCCACCCCCTCCATGGTGGCCCCGAGCTGCTCACAGCCCAACCCTGCCATGGCCACACTGATCCCAAAGAGCAGCTGCCTCACACAATTCAATTCCATTTAATTCAACAAATTAAATCTCCAGTCACTTCAAACATCTCCTTCTAACACAGCATCACTTCAGCCCCATCAACTGAAGTGATAAAAGATTTATTTCTTTCCTTTCTCAGTGGTCAAGAAGTGCAAAAGCAGTTTCCACTCATAAAAGGGATCTCATTCTTTATATATATTTTAAAAGCTCATGCTTCTGAAGAATTTCCTAAATACTTTAAATTCCAGGTTTAGTAGTTGGAATAGTCATTTGGCAGAATTGAGGATGAGAGTTGTGTTCCATAAAATTCCAGTGAAAACATGAGAGTGAACAATGTGGCTTTTGAAGTGCTGAGTGCTCTGACCCCCCATTAATGAAATCCCATATATTGAATATTTTTTAATGCATTGCTCAGTTTCCTTTCTGCAATACCTCTTATGATACATCCTAGGCATGTGCCTATTTCTAAATTCATTCAAACTCTTGTAATTTCCTGAAAATCCTCAGCTAGCATTCCTAGGGAAATTCCTTGAGCAGGGACACATGTGCAGAGCAGAGATTGATGGGACTCATTCTGAATCTGTTGAAGAAATGCAGCCCTGCTCATTCCACGGGGGACAGCTCTGTTAATATTCCAAATATTGCTCAAACCTCTCCAAAAACCTGCAGTTCTTGCACTTCAGAGATCCCCAAACTCCAGCAGGGCCCACTCCAAGGCGTGTTTCACATTTCACCAACGTGTTCCAAAAAAAAAAACCAAAAAAACCAAGATTAGGAAACATGAATAAACATAGCTGGCTGAATTTCTGCTGGCTGGGGGGGAGTCTTGAACTGGAAATTTAATGTTGGAGACAGGGAAGAGAAAAGAAAAGATTAATTCTGCTCTCTAAACCTGAATTCCAACCCTGCTTGCATTTCTGCTGCTGGCTGGGAATGGGGTGAATTCCTCATGGCTTAACCCCAGAATGGGGGGTCCTCCAAAAGGGCATGTGCTGGTGAGGACAGAAATCTATAAAAATATAAAAAGTGCAGGAATAGATATATAAAAATGCAGGAATACACATTGTATATAAAAATATAATA
>VXBI01001243.1:178438-194113 GCA_013397375.1 Toxostoma redivivum
GATTTTTGGGAATGGGGATTTTAGAGCACAAGATGGAGGAAAAAGCACGTGTTTGGTCTTTCTTTGTTCTTCTTCTTCATCTCCATTTTCTATTGTGGAGCTGCACTTTGGGATTGGTTTAGAGTAGAAGTTCAGTGTCTGACATAGATGATGGGAATTGGGAAATAATTGTAAACATCATGTCCGTAGTTTGTGGGATCAAAGATAATGAAGGGCAGAGAGTGTGCCATGGCTGCCCTGCCAGACAGACCTGGCTGGGCTGAGAGAAAATATTACAGATCAGAAAAGAATAAACAACCTTGAGAGTGAAAACTAAAGAGCTCAGATTGATTCCAGCTCGGGCACACCAACTGCCAGACAAGAACTTTTACACAGCTCGGGGAAAAACCAAAATGGATTCCTAGACCTGTTAATAAAATACAGATATAAATGACAGATAAATGACAGGACCCTGTAGGGGTCATTGCAGGGCAATCCTCGGTGAGCCCCAGCCCTCACAGACTGTGGGATGTGCAACAAGCCGCCAAAACCCCAAAGGAAATGAGGTTTTTTTCATGCTGTGTCTGATCCTGAGCCTGCTGATCCAGCAGAATTCCCCTGGGAATTCTCCTGGCTGTGAGGACAAGCAGCTCTTTGGTGCTGGCTGAGTGAAAAAAACTCCTGAAATGATTTTTAATGTGTTGTTTTTTTGTTTTTTTTTTTCCCAGAGCCTGTTTGCAGAACCTCTGTCCATGCACAGCAGCTCAGTGCAGGTGCTGAAGGCTCTGTGGGAGCAGAGCCAGCTCAAGGGGATGCACAGCTTTGAGACTGCCATGATCCAGAGCACATTCCCACTCCAGAAGGTAAGGGCTGATGGTGGAGCTCAGAAATTTTGAGCTCCCTAAAACAACCCCCCCTTGATAACACTGCTCTAGGCCTGAAACCTTGGAAAAAATTTATAAATATGAATAATGAGCTAGAAATCACAAATGTGTAGTGGGTTAAATGTGTGTTTGCACTAGGTGATAGGTTTTAAATTTGAAATTTTTACAGTATAGTGGTAATTATAAAACAAGATAGAAAATTTGGGGTGGTGTCTTCTTTTCTTGTTCATCTTCTTCTCTTCCTTTTCTTCACAAAACTTAAGTAGTTACCTTTGGATTAGTCAGTTGAAAGTCACTCTAAGAGTCATGGGAATCTATTAAAAGTATAAATAATATAAGTGTTAAACTTTTATTAGTCTGTTTAACTTTCAAAAGCCTTAAAACAAACTCAAAACCATTTTTCCTTCTTCTAACAAACAATCCATCTAAAGGCTTCAGAATCTCTCTGAATTCTTCAGAGAGAAATCAAAGTGCAAGGATTAAATTAAAGCCTTTAGATGGATTAAAGTATAATAAGCCACTCACACATAAAGTGAAAGTTTAAGTTTTAGCAGGAGTAAACAAGTAAATCAATAGAATAAGTAAGTGAATAAATGGAATAAATAAGGAAGTAAATAAAAGGAGCAAGTAAATCAGTAGAATGAGTTTTAAGTGCTTTTAGCAAATAAAGGCCTTAAATGCCAAAGAAGTAGTACATGTTCTAATAAAAATTAAAAAAACAAAGTCCTAAATACTAAAAGTTCCATAGAAGCTCCAAGAAGATAATTTCAAACATAATGAAGCTATAGTAAAAATATTAATTACATTTTTCAGTCAGAACAAAACAGACCATGAATGTAATTTATACATAGCCTGGCATGGTAAAAAACTGAAATTCTAATAAATTAAAAAGTAGTGGTCCAAGTTTGTGTCTTATTAGAAAGTTTTTATATAAGCACATGAATTAAAAAGAGCTGGTGCTTTATGCCATTGCTTTTGCCACTTAATTTTTATGCCATTTTCTTTTTACCATTGCTTTGCTTTTACTTTTAAGACTGATGTGCTTCTGCAACAAATAACTTTATAGCAACTATTAACTGCTTAAAAAAAGCCAACCTGACAAGCTGAAAGTTCTAATCTCACATTCTGCACCTCTCCACTGAGCTGATCCATGGCAGGGAAAGCAGGGATGCAGCTCCTGAGGCTTTTCCTGCTCAGTCCTGAGCTCTAGGCTCAGCTTAGCTGTGCTGGGGGAAGTTCACCCAGTTAAACACAGCCCTGGGTTTTATGGAATTGCTTGTGCCATTAGTTACCCCATCACTTGGAGGGGTTACAGCCTTTTCTGTCTCCAGGATTTCAGTGAATGCCCTTCCCAAGCTATTAATCAGCTGCTTGGAAAAGGCTGCTGTAGGATTGGAAAACAAATATCTATTTATCCCTGAGCATCTCCATCCAGCTCAGCTGGATGAAATGAGTTGTCAAACATGATTTTAAAACACTCTCAGAATGTTGTGGGCATGAAGATGTCTGGTGGAATGAGATTAAATTACCCAGGCTATGGCTGGTTTTGTTAGGAACTCCTCTGAACTCCCAGGATAATGGGGTGCAGAAGTGGGAGCTCTGCTGGGGCTCAGAGTGGGGGACCCCACACTGACAGCAGCTTTGGGGCCAGTTTTACTCACTCAGGAGCTGTACTAAGGGTCTGAGCTGCTGCTGAATCCAGGCCTGGCTCATCCAGAGGCCTTAGAGCAGCTTTTTATTCAGAAACACTTTGTTTAAATAGCATGACTCGTAACTTTAGGGTAGAATAAAGATGGTTGGTGCAGAGAGAAGACACTTCTTTTCCAGGCTTGGCCATGCACTGAAAGAGGTGTTTAATGTTAATTTCATTTTGTTTCTCACTGGATTCCATTCTCTTTTGACCATATTACCATCCTGGGAGAATTCCTCCCTGACTGAAGCTACAATCAGTTTATCAGTCTGAGGACAGAGCCCAGAAGCTCTGGCCTGGAATATTCTCCAGGCTGCTCTCTTAGGTGAGTGTCCACATCTCAGAGCTCCCAAAGCAGCAGAGCTGGGAAGGGGATCCCTGTCCCTGCTGGGTCTGGAGCTGAGGAGCACACCTGACCTGCTCTGACACTGCAGGCTCCACTCCTTTCTGGAGTTTTCTGCTTTCTGTTTTGGTTTGGGAGCACAGCCTGACCCCCCAGCTGTCCCCTCCTGAGTTGTGCAGAGCCACAAGGTCCCCCCTGATCCCCCTTTTCTCCTTTTTTCTCCCGTTCCCAGCTCCCTCAGGGATGAGTCTCTCATCACACTCATGTTCCAAGGTGGTTCAGCTGCTGGAAAACAGCCAGGCCTGGCTGCTGACAGCAGCATGGAAGAGGAAAATCAAACCCCAGAGCATCCCCAGGCTCCCTCAGCCCAGTCCTGGATTTCTGGCTCAGCTGCTGGTCCTGCCCAGCCCCTTGTCCTTGTCCCTCGGGGTGTGGGGTCCTGAGCAGGGCTGAGCTGTGCTTCTTCCCCTCTGAGTCTGCTTTCTCTGCTCCCACCCCAGGACCTGGAGAAGGTTCAGCTGCAGCTGGAGGAAGTGAGGTTCTTTGATTTATTTGGCTACAGCGAGGAGGCAGGAGCCTGGCAGTGCTTCATGTGCAACAACCCTGAGAAGGCAGCAGGTACACAGGGGTGCTGCCTCTGGCACTGCTGGGTGTGTGGGACAGGGGAAAAGGGGAAACCAAACTCCCCAGTGGCTATTTTAATTGGAATTCTCCATTAAACTCATCTCTGGGGAGAGAGTCAGGCCCAAACCTGATTTGGTGAGTGCTGAGAGGGACACAGCCCCAAATCTGCACCATCACTGAGCCCTGGACTGGGAGGGCTCTGCACCTCTCCTCCAGTGTCCAGATAAAGGATTGCATCTCCTGGACCCCATCCCAGGTCCTCTGGAGCCCACCCAGGTGCCACAAGTCAGGGGACATTGGCACAGGAACAACACCTGGTTCCTGCTTCCTTCACTCTCAGAATTATTTGCTTTAAAATCATTCACTCACATCTCCTTTAGGGGCATGGTGATTAAATCTTATAAAAGTCTTATAAAGGCATAATAGCTCAGCTGTATTGGAAAAGAGGGTGAGTGGAAAACAGGGAAAACAGCTTTTTTTTTGCCAGGTACAATCTGCTGGTGCCCTGCTTTTGAAGCTCTCTGGCACCCAGCAGTGCCCTGAAGGCAGAGGAATGTCTGGTTCTGAGATGATTTCTGCCACTCCATAAAACTCTGACCAATCCTGGCCAAGAATTTTTGACTATTTTGGCCAAGTGTTTGAATAATTGGCTGTTTCAGAGATTTATTTTAGTTAGTGTCTCTTCAGACTGCATCAACCCCGATTTTAGGAAACCAGGCTGCCCCTGCTCATTCCAGGGGTGTTTGAGCTTCCTCTCCTTCCCCAGCTCCCCTGGGACTCCAGGACCAGGAAAGAAATCCTGCTCTGAGTTAAAACTTCATCCCCACAGTGCTCTCAGTGTGGTGTCCCCATCACATCAGGGATGTTGAGCTCTGAGGAAAACGAGCCTCTGGCTTAAAATGTCAAAGCCTCATGAAGTAACTTTGGTCTGAATTTCCACAGACATTTAACCAGTCCAGCCTTGCCTCACTGCTGCTCTCCTGGCTGCAATTGTCCTTTCCTTGAGCAGTTGCTCTCTTTGTCTCAGTTTAAAAGAATTTTTGTAAGAAAGGCTCATTGTGAGTATCACGATTTGCTTCTGAGCTCCAAAGGCCTTTAGAAAACCAAGAAAAGAAATTCCTTGAGTGGTTCATGTGAAAGCTGAGCAAAGGAACGTGGAAGAGGGGGCTCAGTGGGATAAAAATTTGGAGAGACAACTCCACCTTTGAATGGGTGCTGCAGAGCTGTGGCAGCTGGGAAGGGTCAGGGCAGAGTGGGAGACCCTGCAGGGTCTCTCTGGGTTTGTAGGGTCTGGCACAAGGAAGGATTTGGAGTTCTCCTTGGACTGGCAAGGAATTTAAAGGCTGGGAAACATCTTTTAATTTTCATTCCAGAGTGGGAAAGACCCTTTGAAATCTGAAATACTTTTGAGAGGCAAGAAAGCAATTTCTTCCTCTCAGCAAAGCTGTTTAGCAACCAAATTCCTGTTGAAGAAGGAATTCAGAGGCAAATTTTTTTTTCTATTATTTCCTATTATTGTCTGCTGGGTTTGGCTCATGTGGGGTTTTGTTGCATTTTTTGGATGCCATTTATCCTCCAAACTTGGGCAAACTCTGCCTTAAAGCCCTGGCCTTGCCTGGGGATGGAATTCCCAGATTTGCTGAGGCTGCCCCTGGATCCCAGGTTGGATTTGGAGCACCTGGGCTGGTGGGAGGTGTCCCTGCCACGGCAGGGGTGGGATCACAGGATATTTATTTATATCAGATGAGGTTTAAGATCCTTTTCAGCCCAAGCACTGTGTGTTTCTGTGATCAGTGATTCCAGTCTGGCTGTAGCTGGGAGGGATTTTGGAGCTGGAAGCTGATCCAGCTAAGCTGAAATGTGGTTGATGCACCCACAGTGACAACCAGAGAAAGTTTGACTCCTCATGCATTCCTCTGCTTGCAAAGCTTGTACAAACACACTTTTGTTAGATCACCCTGGATTGGCTTTTCCTGCCACTGAGGAGGAGAATTCCCACAAATCCACACAAAATTCCCCCAGCTGCAGCTCCCAGCACAGCGTGTCCCAGCCCTGGCCATCCCAGCACAGGCTGGAGGTTCTGGAATGCTGGAAAAGGGGAGGATTGCTCCTGTTAGGACAGGCTGGCTGCTGGAGCTCATTCCACCCCCTGCACGGAGAGTTTGGCTTCACCAACATTGCACAAAGCATTCCTCCAAACCTCAGAGCCACAGGGAATTCCAGCCCACTCCCCCTCTGGAAGCTCACAAAGACATGGCAGGGATCCCTGGGGGCTGCACAGGAGCCATGGGCAAGGATTTGGGATCTGGGAAAAACTGAGAGTGTTTGCCAACTCCTCTGGAAAACTGCAATTCCCAGGGAAATCACACCACATTAACCTGGGAATATTTTTATTCCCCTCATGCAGTGCCAGCTCTCCAGAGAAATGAAGGAGCCCAAAATCATAAAAAGTGGCATCCAGCAATGTGCTCCTTCCAGGTTTTCAGCAAAGCCCAACGTGGTGATTAAAGGAAGAGAGTGAATCCATATTCCCCGAGGTTAATTGCATTTATCTGCCACACATTCCATTCTTTCAAGTTCATCGGGGTTTATTATCACTGAGATCATTCATGAATTCTTGTGGAGGATTTTATGTTTCATCAAATTCAAGATTTAAAGCTTTGGGTTTTATCTGTCTCAAGTTCATCTTGGAAGAGCTTGGAGGGTTTTTAACTTTTTATTCAGTACCCAAACTGCTTAGAGCTGGATGTGTTGTAGTTTTGCAAAGAAAGCGAGATGGAAAATAGAAAATTCCAACAGCCACATCAGCAGGAACTCTTCAGGGTTAAATTGGAGTCAGTGTGTCTATCTTATGCTGATTTAAGAAAAAATAGGTATTTCAAGACCTCTGGATATTTCATGACCTTTTCACAGTGAAAGAGAAGAAATTTAGATGGGATATTGATCAGGGATTGCTCCCTGTGAGTCAAAGCTTTCCCACCATGAGGGTATCAAGCACTGGAACACTTGCCCAGAGATGTTGTGGAGATTTTTCAAGCCCCACGTGGATAAATCCAAGGCAGCCTGACCCCGTGGGTGACCCCACTTGGAGCAGAGACCCCTCCAGCTCTCTTCCAGCTGAGTTATTCTGGGATTCTGTGAACCAAACCGCAAGGAAAATAAGCAGAAGGGCTTAGAAAAATATTGGAAAAGAGCTTTATTGTTATCTTGCATGGATCTCTGTCTCCTAATCAGCCCCTCAGACAGGCTGGCAGCAGATTCATTACAGCCACTTTGGGAGCTGCCATCAAACCCCCCTGGATTCTTTGTGGGCACAGGACAAGTCCCCTGGTAGCACTGCCCAAAGCCACTGGCTCCTTGGAGATCAACAGTTCTCAGCAAATCTTGGGCTTGAAGGATTTTGGCCATAAAAATTCACTTGAGGCCAAAACTGCACATTCACTTCCCTTCTCATGTTGTGCTCCTGCCCACAAACTATCTCAGCATCAGCTGAGCCTTTTGTGCTTTACCCCTCTCAGTCTGGTTGAAGAGGGATTGAAGATGTTCCTGTGCAACAGGAGCCAGGCAGGGAGCAATATTTAACAAAATTGCCAAGTTTTTAGTAAGGGGGACGCTAAAACCTGGTTCTGTGCCATTGAGGAGTTTTTGGGGAGAGGGTGCAGCCCCAAATGAAAAAATTTGGGAAATTTATCTCCTTTTGCAGTGACAACATCTATACAGGGAGAAAGGAACCTCTGGCACAAAAATCTCCAGAAATTTGTGGAATCAGGGCTGAGGTGGCTGCATGGAGCAGAGCACAGCTCTGGGAATCCCAGCTGCAGCTCCCCCCGCTCTGAGGCTCTGCCAGCCCCTTTTTCACTCATCCATCTCCTCCCAAGCACTCCCTGTCTGCAGAGACAGAAATATTTATGGTTTTTCCTGAGGAAATTGCACGAGTCCACACTGCCAAGGAAAACAAGGCTGGGGGAAAGACACAGCCTTTACCTGCAGCTTGTCTTGGCCTGGGTTTGTCCCCTTCCAGACAGGGGCTGGGTGCCCAAAAAGCCATTTTGGCACTCCCTGGGGTGGCACCTGGGCTCCCTGCTCACCTCCATCCCCTGCAGCCCTGGGGCTCAGGAGCTGCAGGTGGCACCAAAGGTGTTCAAGGAGTGTGGATGGAGCCAGCCAGGGATCACTGCCCCTGTGGCACCGGCTGGGATGGGCTCCAAGGCCATCCAAAAATCCAATCCCCTCCAAAAATGTCCCTTCTGAGCCTGCCTGTGCCTGCACTGCCCTCTGGGCTGTCTGCTCCTTCCTGCCCTGCTGTAAAGAATAAAGAGGAAGGGAAAAGAGACCCCCAGGAGATCCCAGGGGTTTGAACAGCCAGAGAGCAGGGGGAGCTGGATACTGGGAAGGAATCCTTCCCTGGGAGGGTGGGCAGGGATGGAATTCCCAGAGCAGCTGGCAGTGCCAAGGCCAGAAATGGTTATGGCAGGGCTGAGGAACATCTGGGAGGTGTGGGGGGGGAGAAGTTTGGGATGAGGGAGCAGGAAAAGAGATGGGAGAGGGGTCTGAGCTGTCAGCTCCGTGTGCTCAGCATCCCCAGCAGCACAGGCTGAGCTGTCTGGGTGAAGTGAGAGCTGGAAAAGGAGGAAAGCACAGCAGGAGCCTTCAGCTGGGGAAAAGGAGGGCAGGACTAACCCTGGCTGTGTGCTCCCCCCAAGGTGTGAACCAGGACGGGCAGCCCCTGATGGAGGGCAAGCTGAAGGAGAAGCAAGTGCGCTGGAAATTCATCAAGAGGTGGAAAACTCGGTATTTCACCCTGGCGGGCAACCAGCTGCTGTTCCGCAGGGACAAATCCGTGAGTGGCACAGCAGGGGCGGGGCAGGGGACAACCTAAATGTGGGGGAGGTTCGGGGGAAGGTACAAATTACCGGGAAATTACAAATTACTGCAAATTGGAGACGTTCTGAGGATGGTAAAGACAGGGCTCACAAAGGCATTGTCCAGTGAGAGAGGTAGGGGGAAACTCAGTCACGTGGATTAATGGGATGTCGAATTTTAGGGGATTTCTAAAGAGGAATTCGAGCAGGGGGTTGGCACAAAGCAGGATGGACAGGGAATTCAGGATAGATTGGCAAGGTGGGTGGGAGGGTGTGGTTTTGGAGTAAACCATTAACTTGGGCAATAACAGAACACAGCATTAACAGGAAACACACTGCAACAGCCCCTGGCAGTTCTGGCACGGCAGGGCACAGTGCTGGCACTGCTGGCTCCCCAGATTCCAGGGGGATAAAGATCATCCCACTGCCATGGCAGGGACACCTCCCACTGTGCCAGGCTGCTCCAACCCCCTGGCCTTGGGCACTGGGACAGTGGCAGCAGCAACTGGTGACACTTGGGGACATCTCCACTGAGAAGGATGAGTTCATAGAATCCCAGTTGGGTTTGGGTTGGAAGGGACCTTAAACATCATCCATCCTCCTGCCATGGCAGGGACACCTCGCACTGTGCCAGGCTGCTGGGACAGGGCAGCCACAAATGTGGCAGCAGCAGCGTGGTGACATTTGGGGACATCTCCACTGAGAAGGATGAGTTCATAGAATCCCAGAGGGATTTGGGTTGGAAGGGACCTCAAAGCCCATCCAGTGCCAGGGACACTTCCCACCTGTGCCAGGCTGTCCCAAGCCCTGTCCAAGGACAGGGCAGCCACAAATGTGGCAGCAGCAGTGTGGTGACACTTGGGGACAACTCCACCAGGGATGAGTTCACAGAATCCCAGGTGGGTTTGGGTTGGAAGGGACCTCAGAGGGACACCTTGCTCCAAGCCCCGTCCAAGCTGTCCTGGGCCCTTTCCAGGAGCCCCCAGGTGTGTGTGGGGGGGGTGGCTGCTCGCAGGTGACCCTGCTGTGTCCCCAGAAGGACGATCCTGACGAGAGCCCCATCGAGCTGAGCAAGGTGCAGAGCGTCAAGGTGGTGGCCAGGAAGCGGCGGGACCGGAGCCTGCCCAGGGCCTTCGAGATCTTCACGGACAGCAGGAGCTACGTGCTCAAGGCCCGGGACCAGAGGAGCGCCGAGGAGTGGCTGCAGTGCCTCAACGTGGCCGTGGCGCAGGCGCGGCAGAGACAGAGCCGCGAGGCCACCACCTACCTGTGACCGTGGGCCACCAAACTGTGATAGTGTGACACCAGGGGATGGACATGGGCCACCACCTACCTGTGACCGAGGGCCACCAAACTGTGATAGTGTGACACCAGGGGATGGACATGGGCCACCACCTACCTGTGACCGAGGGCACCAGGGGATGGACATGGGCCACCAAACTGGGACAGTGGGACATCAGGGGATGGATGTGGGCNAAACTGTGATAGTGTGACACCAGGGGATGGACATGGGCCACCACCTACCTGTGACCGAGGGCACCAGGGGATGGACATGGGCCACCAAACTGGGACAGTGGGACATCAGGGGATGGATGTGGGCCACCACGTATCGGTAACCGTGGGCACCAAACTGGGACAGTGGGACAGGCCACCACCTATCTGTAACCATGGGCCACCGAACTGGGACACCATGGGATGGACATGGGCCACCAAACTGGGACAGTGGGACACCATGGGATGGACATGAGGCCACCATGTATCTGTAACTGTGGGCACCAAACTGGGACAGTGGGACACCACAGGACAGCCATGGGCCACCAAACTGTGCCTATGTGACACGAGGGGATGGACACGAGGTCAGACCAGCCCTGGGGCCACCAAACTGTGACAGTGGGACAATGACACCCCTGGTGCCACCGTGGGAACACGCCCTGGCACAAGGACACTGCCACATCCCCTGGGGACATCCAGGGCTTTTCCTTCTGCCTGGAGCCAGGGAATGTGGTCACAAAGCCATCCCCAAGCCTGTGACACTGCCAGGAGAATTCCAGGAGTGAGGACTCCTGCTCTCCTCAACCAACTCCATGTAAAAAGTTCATTTTCTTTATTTAATCCCGGTGGACTTTATCCTTTGATTGTTTATATGTGTCTGTGCTGCTGCTTTCAGGTCTAAATTGGGAAATTGGAAAGATTTTTTATGGCTGGAAAATAATTTTAAATATTTCACTGGTTTGATTTCCCCTCTTTTTCCTGCTTGTGCTCTGCTTTGTAACTGAATGTAATTTTTAATTTTTTTTTAAATCCTCTTCTCCATTCTGTAGCTTTTCACAATTTCTGCAAATCTGGAAAATTCTCAGTTTGTTTGATTTTCTTTGTTACTTTCAAATGATTCCAAAGTGGAGGAAGTGCTGTAGAAGAGACTGAAAGGAAAAGAGAGGAGCAAAAAAAAGAATGAGAAGAAATGAGCTCAGAGATCATTCAAGGCTGAGTAGAAATAAAATTTGAAATTTTCCAACCTAGCAAAACGTATTTTTGGCAAAGAAATGTTGCCAGAAATGTGGAATAATTAGGAAAAAATGTTTTTTTCCTGTAACTTCCACTCAGAGGATGCAGTGGGGCTGGAGCAGGGATGTTCCTGCTCTTAGCCCTGGAGTGGGTGAGGAAGAGGATGGAAAAGGAGTGGGGGGATCTGCCCTGGTTTGGTTCCTCCCTTGGTGTGGCTGCTCCACAGGTTTCTGGCTCAAAGTTGGGAATCTTGTCCCATGAAAGACAAATTTGTCCTTGGAGTCTGATCCTCACCAGCACTGAGTGTTCCTGGTGTTTGTTATCCTGACAGGTCAGTTTGGGAATGAGAATTTACCTAAATTAAAATGAGAAAAAATTAATTTCTGGCAGCATGGGAGTGCCTGAGCACAGGGGGGTTTTCAACCTGAGCCATCCAAAAACCCTCAAACCTTCTGGGGAGAAACCCTGGAGCTGTGCCAGGGCAAGGGATTGCCATGGACAAAGGGAAATCAGGCTGAAGTGGAAAGCTTTGCTTGCTCTGGGTCCCCTGCACTCCTGGGGATCCCTGTGTTCCCACAATTTTTATCCTATAATTTTTAATCACTTCCCATTATGCTGGTGGCCCCAGGGGATTTGCAGGAAGATGTTGGGGGGCTCAGCACAGGGAGTGCAGGGTGAGGAGTAAAACAAAAAAAAAAATTCAAAACTGGCTCCAGGCTTCCCAATGCTTTTGGGAATAATGAGAAATGTTCACATTCCTGAAAATCCTCGCATCGACTAAATCATGGAGATGAGTGTCAGGTCTGGAATGTGGCAAAGTGATCAGAAGAGCTGAGTTGTTAAAACTGAATTGTTGAAGCTGAATTTAGTGCCAGAAGATGTGGGAGCTCACCATGGAGCAGCAGCAGGGCAGGGGTGAGGACAGACACACCATGGGAGATTTCCACAGGAAAATGGGAGATGAGGAAAGGAGATTTCATCCATTGAATTTTCAACACCTGGACCAACAAATCCTCACCTTGCCCTCAGGACAAACCTCTGAGTGTGTGGGGAAGGAATTTGATTTATAGGAATTTATCACCTTGAGTTGCAGAATCCCATCCTGAGTTCAGCCACCCTAGGGTGATTCACTGATAATGGTGACACCCAAAACAGCTTTTACACAGCAAATATTCTGTGTTTCCTTCCCTCAGCCTGCCACCTCTGACCAGTGCCACTGCTGCCATGATGTCCCCAGTGTGCTGCTGGGACAAACACAGCCCTGTGTCACCTGCTGTCCCCAGGCTTGTCCCCAGCCTCGGGCACATGATGGGAACAACACTGCTCTGGAGTTAGAGACACCCTGGGTGCTGTGCCAGGAAACAATTCCCTAAAATAGGGAGCCCAGCCACACTTCTCCTGACTCCAATTAAAACTTGGAGGAGAATAAAACAGAAATTCAGCTGGCAGCTTCTTCCAGTCACCCTCCTCAAAGGAGAAACACAGAAATCATCAATCCAGCATAGAATGAGAGCAGGGGGCTTCTCTAGCAAATGTATAAATAGCTTTTGTTGGTTCTTTGTCAAACAACATGTATAGCAACAGTTTGGATTCCAATATCCAAAGTGGTTTGGATTTAAATATCTGAACCACTTTGGATTTCAGTATCCAAAACATTTGGATTTAAATATCTGAACCACTTTGGATTTCAGTATCCAAAACATTTGGATTTAAATATCTGAACCACTTTGGATTTCAATATCCAAAGCATTTGGATTTGAATACCCACCAGGAACAGGCTGCTGGCTCTGGCTGGGCAGTATTTGCTCCTCCTGGTCCTTTGGGTGCCAGCACTGGGAGCTCACTGAGGGTCCTGGGCACATCCTGGACAAAGGGCTGGGTGCAAACCAGCACCCCCAGTCCCTTCCACACACTGGGGCACAGACCCAGCTTTAGGGTTTAACCTAAACCAGACCAAAGTCCCTGATCATTCCTGAATGTGAGCAATTCCCAACCCCTCTGAGTTTCACAGATCAGCATTGCTTCTCTAGCAAACACAACCTTCAAAATATCGGCTCCCACTTCCACGAGGGGGTTTTCAAGGACAATAATCCATGTTTTCCTGAAAGAGCTGGTGACTCCAGTGCCACATATCCTTCAGGAACCCAAATTTGGGTGAGTTTGTGGCCTCAGGAACACCCCAGAACAACTGGGCTCCACTGGGAGTGATGGCAGGGCTGTGGCTCACACTCAGGGCTTTGCCAGCTCCCACCCCTGAGAGGGGCTGGATTTTGGGAGCAGCTGTGCCCTGGCAGGGTGGGAGCAGTGCTGGGATCTGGTTTCCAGCAATCCCTGCCATCCCTGGAACTGAGACTACACAGAGCAAAAGGAATAAAATGGGTATTTATTAAATAGTTATTTATTTATTATTATTTATTATTACACTTTGGGCAGTGTAAGAGCTCAGCTGGGGCTATGCTTAAATTAAATCCAAGATGGGTCCTGGTCATGAGGTTTTACACTTTTATAAGTTTTGGTTCATCCACATTTTGGGATCAATTATCCACCCACAGCCCCAGGTTATGAAGTCTCAGCCCTCTGTCTTGCCCCCTTTCCCTCTCCATTGTTTCTGCTTTTTGGTACCAGCTGGCTTTCATTCTCCAGCTAAAAAAGAATTGTTTTGTCACTCCCCTGTGAAGAGAACTTACTAACACCTAACATGAAGTTTCAGAGTTACACACTAAGCAGCAGAGGTTCTGGAAAATATAAAATCTAAAGCCCAGGCATCACACAGGGGATCTGCTGGGCTGGATCCCTGCTCCAGTCAGGCTGGGTGGGATTTCCTAGAAATCACCAACACTGCCCTCCCAGGGCTGGTCTGTGAGAGCTGAGCCCAGCTCCAGGAAGCTTTCCAAGGAAATTTCACCCTCCAGCTCTCCCCCCTCCCCAGACAAAGCCTTCCCCAGCTCTGTGTGTGACAGGAATGGAACAGAGCTGAGGAACTGCACACAGCCCCTGCATGCAGCACGGGGATAAATGGAATAAGCTGCACATTATTTTTCCAGCCCTTCCAATTCCAAGCTCAGCCACCCATGGGACTAACCTTGCCTGCTTCTTGTTGACAAGCCCTCTAATTCATCCTGATGCTGGTGACTAATATTCCTTGGGTAAAGTCCTTGACCTTGCTGAGGTCAAATGCAAAACTCCTGTTAACTCTAATAGGGCCAGAGTTTTCCTTGGATCCCTGTGTGGTGCCTTTCCAGCTCCCTGCCCTCCCCAGGCTGCAGGAACTCAATCCCTTCCCTTCCCTCCCCACTGACAAAACCCCAGCACCTGCCTGGCAGCCAGGAGGATTCTGGTGAGAAAAGCTGCTTCCCAAACTTTGAGCAGCACCAGGAGCCAGCTGTTCCTGCACTGAGGCCATCCCATGGAACCTGTGGGGTGTGACCACCCTGCAATGTCCCTTCTGCAGTTTGGGGGCAGTGACAGAGTTCCTGCAGCTCCCTGTGCTCCAGTGGCAGGAGGAAACAAGAAATGGGGTTTGATTGAGGGTTTTTTCACATGCCTGCAGCAGCTAGGAAGGGTTTACATTGCACCTGTGAAGGAGCAGGACATTGATTAATTAGATGTCAAATTACAGCTACATTGAGTTGGCTCAATTATTCCATAAATCTCCCCATTGTCTAATTAGGTGAAGGAAGGAGCAAAATCAGACTTGATTCATTTGGCTGCTTCAATGAAACGACCTGGAGCTCTCAAAACAGTTTGTGCTGGGGTTGGTTGTGCCAGGACATGGATGTCCCTGGCTGGCCCCACCTGGGACCCCAACTGGGACCCCTCTTGGTTTGCCAGTGCCCCAGCCCAGGGTCTCTGTCCCACCCCAGTGATCCCAGCCCCTCCAGGGGATCTCCCTCACAGCTCTCACACTGTCTCAGGACATCACAAGATTTAGATTTTTTTTTGCTTCTCCAGTTGTGGACACTGTAATAGAAATGTTGTGTCCATCTTGTCTGGATATCCCCAGCCCTGGGGGTGTTCAAGGCCAGCCTGGATGGGGTTTGCACAAACCTGGTGTGGTGAGAGATGGCCCTGCCCATGGAACAAGATGGTCTTTGGGTCCCTTCCAACCCAAACCCTTCTATGATTCCATGAAAATCCTGGCATTTAAGTAACTGAAAATTTAGGACACACCAAAATCACTTTTTTTTTTTTTTTTTTTTTGTGAAAAAAGAAAAAAAAAATTTAAAAAAAAACTATTGNTTTTTTTTTTAGGACAGAAGTAAAAATACATTTAGACAATAGCTATTGTTTGAGAGCCAAGATTTGCCTCCTGATCTCTGCCCCTGCCCTTCCCTTCCAACTCCTCCTCAGCTGGAAAATCAGCGTGGAGCTGTGGTGGCTGTCTGTCCTGGAGGGCAGGGATGGGGACACTGGGACCCCAGGGCTCCTTCCCAGCCAGGCCATCCCTTCATGGCAGTGCCAGAGCAGGTGGCTCCTCGGGCTCAGTGGCCACCCCCAGGCACTGCTGAGCCACTTGGATGTGGTTCCACCACCCAGAGCGTGGCTAAAGGTCACAGAAAATGCAGGACCACAGAGCAACGCCAATGCCTCCAGGTTAGGAGCAAAAAGCCTGGTTTTCACTGGCAGCCCTTCATGGAAAAGATGTGTCTGTGGGGGTTGTTTGCAGGGGTTTCTGGAAAGGAGAACTTTGCGTCACCACAACGCTCCCGTCAAAGGCTGCAGGTCTGCTGTGTGGAGCCTGGATTTCCTCAGGGGTAAACACCAGGAGACAGAGCAGTGTGACAGAGC
>VXBI01001244.1:0-14271 GCA_013397375.1 Toxostoma redivivum
AAAAACAAGAAATTACAGGATGGAGTTGTCAAATGAAATTGCTAACTGCACAACGCAAAGAAAACCATATGGATTTTCCTTTCTGAGTATCTTGGTAATTCAGAAATTCAGTATTAAGGGCATGTAAATATTATCTAAAATTTGTGGGCTTTATTTCATATATATACGCATAGGCATAGACTGTTAGGGAATCTTTCTTTTTAAGAGTGATAATAAACCATTTGGTTTTATTTGCATTATTTTCACATGCCTATGTTACTTGTCTTTCTCTGTCCTTCTATACCATCCATGTTAAAGAAATTATACTATTTGGGATCATTTCAGGAACCCATTTATACTGCAGCACTGCTCAAAAGATGTTTTAAGAAGGGCTATATTTGGGATGAGAGGAGCACAATTATCTAATAATCTAATAATAATTTAAAAATCTGTGCTACCATCTGTGCAAAAGCCCTGATAGAGGCTCCACTTCAGCACAGTATGACTTGCTTAAAAAATGAATCAGTATCTTTAGTAGCAGGTTTTTTACTATCAGAACAATCTATCTTCTCCATATTATATGCACAGAGGTCCATTTCTAGGAAAGGTAACTAAGAGGGTATTGCTGTTATAAAAAGTCATTGTACTTGCTATGTGCAACAATTCTGATTAATGGATTCTGTAAAACAGAGGGAACTGAATTTTTAGTATAATCTGGAGAAAGTTGTGAGGTGCAATATTATGAAGTGCCAAGCGTGGTTATTAGTCACAGAGAGATCTAAGACGTTTGCTTATTTAATCAGTGAACAGAAATATTTTAAAAAAGTGTAATTTTGTGAGTCACTACCACTGAACTATTTTTTGCAGAAATTATTTTCTGATTTTGAGCAATGAGCAAAGCTGTTCAAAACCTGTTCTCTCTTCTGCCTCGCACCTGTGAGCCCCTGGAGTGCAAGCTAGTGTGCAGTTATGGTGTAGCTCCAAATAAACATAGATGCAGACCATTTTAGTGTTTCAGCTTAATCTAGATATAACAGCTGCGTAATACCATGGATTTATATAAACATAAAAGCAATTCTAGTTACACATAAATAAAATCTACACTCTGAAAACTGCAATTCATTTTGCCTTCAGAGCCTGAGGAATAAATGGTAAGTAACATGAACAGAAAAGGGGGAACGAGACCCTGAGGAAGCTGCCTTATGCAGCTCCACCACCTGCACAGTCACAGACAACTTTTGTTTAGCCAGCTGGAGTGATTTTTTTCAGAAAGCTTCTGTCAAGTACTACTTCTTTTGGTATTCTCTTAGTCTGAATGGCCTGCTGATTGGGTTAGGAAGAAGGTAAGCAGAGGGGTAAAGAGAAGAAGGAAAAAAATAATTATGTTTTAAGACATTTTGATTTCCTCTATGCATTGTACATAAAATAAAGTGGTTAGTAGAGTTTTCTCCATCTTCTGTCCTTTCAGCTGTGGACAAAAGGTAGGATATGATACTTGGTTATATGTCTGGACTCAGGCAGCAAGGAAGATTCAGAAGACATGTATACTCAAAAACAGAGTAGAATTGAAACACATACAAATAATATGTACTGGTAACTGTTCTATGCCAGAGACTTTCTTTAATTCACAGACTGAAATCTGAAGTACTTTGCTTCACCTAATACCCATAGAATATAAAAGCAAGGCCTTTTAGTATCTTGTGGAGCATCCTGTTGTCTAATGACTTCTAGATGTTTATTTAAAAAACACTTTGGAAGAGAGTTTTTATATGAGACACTTCTCAAAGTTGTGTCAAGAAACTTTCTGATAGGCAGTTTCTTATTAATATGTGCCTCTTGTGAGTCATAATTCATTTTGTCATAGACTAAAGTGGCAGTACTTTGCTTTTATTAAAATGATAGCTTTGTTGACTATTCAATGTTTGGAGCCGTTGCATAACAAGAGTCACTTTGTGCCTCCTCTGTCACCACGACCTTCAGATTAGTGCTTTACTTTCCACTTCAGACTAACATCCTGCTTTCATTTACTTGGTGGTTCCATGGTTCAATAGCACTTAGAGGGATGTTGACAGCAAATGGAAAAGTTTGAAGATACTCTTGTTTAAAATAAGACTGTCTAAACATGTTGCATACCAAATTTATTTTCTTTCTCTTTTCAGACTAATGACAGTTACTTTAAATGGTAGCTTTGATTTTGTTCTTCAACAATTACTATTTTTTTGCTTTTTCATTCCTCCAGTCCTTTCTCCCTGCCCTGCCATCCCCTGAGCCTCACATCTGTGCAAAGGGTTTACGTCTTAGCCTGAGGTCAATCAGTCTTTTTACTAGAAGTTGGTACATCCAGCTTTGGGAAGAAAACTATAATATCTTCCAAAGATGTTGTAAATATGATATACTCTGTTCACTGCAGCTGACATGAAAGCACAGCCCAGGGAAGGGAATGCTCTGAAGATCTTTGTGTCTTGACAGTCCTGAGCTGTTCTTCCATTCTGTAGAAGTAGGAGCTGTTTCTTCTCATCTGTCCTGAAGCAGCCTCTGTGGTAGGATTGACAAATGCATACTCCAGGACTCAGGGAAACAAATTTAGCTTCCAGATGGCATGTTGACTCACAAAAATGTTCTCGCATTCACAGGAATAATGGGGACACAGAAATACACCTACGTGGACTGTACAGTCTAACAGTAATGCAGAATCTTGCTGGAACTGAGTCTGGTGCTGTGTTTTCACTTGAATGAGGTAATTGTAACTCACAAGTAGCTCTTCAGTATTTCACTTAATGCTTTAGACATATGTTTTACTACTCTTCAATATTCAATATATGTATCCCAGAATGTAATTTTTATCTTTTAAATTAAATTATAAATATTTTTGATGTGATGTCCCTTGAGAGATATGACACAAATGGATCATTTTTACACCTTTGGGAATATTTGGATATTTTCCCTCAGTTTCATTTGATGACAAGCTGTACTGTTGTAGTCAAAGTTACTACTTTAACCTTCGTATTACCCACAGTAAACCACTCTAGTAATGAAGAAATCACATTCTGTTAATGCTTGCTGTCCTGTTTGATGGTGACTCTTGTTTTCTTGACAGTCTTGGAATGTACTGCCTAAGCTGTCTCTTCTCGCATTCCTTAATGATGTTCCAATCCCTTTCAGTCAGAGGTAAAAGTAGGGCACTCAAATGAATTTATTTTATTAGAAGTTTTTAATGACCTTCATGTATTAAATCAAGTGAGTTTTGTGTGATCTGGCTTTATTTGATCTGTCATTATCATTGGACATACTGGATCAGGCACAGAAGATGTTCTTGCAGCACCTTGTACTTTGACTGCTGTGTGTATTTGATGTCCAGGGGTGTGCACTCCTGTTGTGTCGTGCATTTCTGAACATACATTTCAGATGAGTGACTCAGGTAAGAGGGGGCAGTTGGGTGTTACATTTATTGTCTCATGATTTGCTGTTGTCATTTTAGGATTTCTTTTTACCAGCCTGTTTATGCATTTGTTCATTCCTATGGCTTATGTTATCACTTATACACAGATGACACATAGATCCACAATTCCTGTTGGTGTTCCCAGACTTTGCCTTTGTATTTCTCTGCCTGCATCATCTCCATAACTGGATACATACTAATCTTTCATTACAAACAAAGAAGTCAAAAAGGATTCTCTTTAATCCTGTTGTGTACGTTTTCTGCTCATAAGTGTTTAATGTCTCAAATATTTCTTCTCTTTCCCTATGCTACAATACTGTGTGAGAGTTTTAAAATGTTAATTATAATTTATTGTATAATTAACACCTTGCAGATCAGAACTGTATTTTTCCCATGAATTGTATGTTTGGGGGTTTTTTTAAATGCAACTCTTCAGATATTTTAATTTTGTTTTTATTGCTTATATTACACATTTAAAAAATCCCTGAAACAAATGATCCCTGGTCTCACCAAGTCAGGCAGAGCACAAGTTATAAGACAACCACTTTTCAGTCCAGTGACCTAATTTTTACATTACAGCAAATACAAAAGCTATTGCCTACTTTTTACCATGCGCAATCACTTTTATATGATTTGACTTCTTTTTGTAGACTTGCCCAGAATATCAATTCTGTTTATAAATTGTGTCTACTCTTTTTCTTTCCTAAACTGTAGGAGCTATAAATATAGTAAGAACCATTTTTGAACAGCTTTTTCCTCTCTGGTTTTTTCTATATTAGATCTTCCTGACTTTTAACAGCATCATTTGTCAACTTGCAATGCACTCTCAGTTTTGATTTAAACTTTATCTTCAGTTAATTTTTTCAGAATATCTACCCTTTTGTTACACACTATTTATAATTAATTTTTTTGGCTTGGCACATGTTCTTTTTATTCAATATACATTTCATGTTAAAAATATTTAAATTACTTAATAAGGCATAGTCAGAGATTGATAACACAGCTGTCATTATTGCTTTACCTTGTTGGCAATTATAGGAATTGCATTTAATTTTTTTGCTAATGTCATTCTTATGCCCCTATAAAATACATGTTTAATTTATTTGCAGAAAGTTTTCAGTATGACAGCCAAAAATATTCACAATTATTACAATATTAATGGTTTCTTATCTGTAAGGAACTATCCCTTCTCATGTTTCTATAACTGGTATGTTGACATTCATTAAAAGCGGCTAATCTTATTCTAAAATGATGGTGAAGGAAGCATCAGCATGCTGCTTTTATTGAGCTAGAGAACCAGCCTCAGTAGGAAAGGTGGAAATCCAACAGGGAAAGCAAGGGTATGGTTAAAAATTTGGGCATAATTTGGAGGAATCCCCAAATTACGGGGAGCAAGTGAGATGCTACTGGGGGAAAGGGTTTATTGCTACATGGGATAAACAGCAATTTAATTCCCTCCACCATTGCCAGCAGTTCCTGTGGGACTGGACTTTTTCAGATTGACAGTTGTAGCATGGGTCCACAAAGTTAACATGTACTTAAGCTTCTGTCACATCTTCAAAAGTAAATAATTCATCTGGTGAGTAAATGGACTGAAGGTTTATAAGGGAACCTTGCTTGCCCACTGTCAACCAACCCCATAGATTTCTCATGGCAGAGATCTGCAAATTTGTTAGAACTCATTGGCTTGATTTATGTTTTCTATGATGCACTGGGTGTGGTACAGCTGGGGAGTGAGATGTGGCAAAGGCACCAGCTGGGAAAGGATGTGTTTGTCAGACAATGTTGTTTCGTTTTGTTGTGTTCAAGCTTCATGTGATGACAGACCAAAGCATTATTGAAGAAGCTGAGAATTTGTGGATGCTTTACTCCAACTCCTTATGTGGCTGTTGTGTGTGGCTACCCTTCTCACTCTCACTCAGGCAATACAGCTGGTTTTTGCACAGGAGCTATTTAATTCCTACGAGCTAAGCACTTGGCTTCTTGAGATTGTGTCTAGTCAGACTTACCCTCTGGCAGGAAATATATTGATAAGTGCAAGATTTGTGCAGCCACCAGAAACTTCAGGGATTAGCATGCTGTTTGTAACTGGAGCAGCACACTGGGGACACGTGGCACAGTGCTCCACCATTGTTTTGGTAGATGTGCTTGAAGACATGAAGAATGTGCAACTGCTTTCTTCTTGGGCTTCCAAAACAATAATAATGCTACTGTATGTTAATTTCTAACAGCCCACAGCAAATACTGCTGGGAAATAGATAATAAGTCATGAAAACATTAGATGCTAACAGCATGACAAGTGCTGTTAGCTGTCCTTGGGGATTATGAAAGATGAGATTGCCTCATCATTGTGGCTTGTGGCCAAGGAACCTATGAGGGAAGGTCTGGAGTAACGAACAGGCAGAACTGGAAAACAGTTTGGTGGGTTTGTTGGAAGCAGAAGACTGAAAACAGAAGTATCAACAGAAAGGAGGAGGAGCCTTGGGCTCAAGGAGCAGAGTCCTGAGCCCTCTGCAGCCACTCAAGGTTTTCTGGAGACATCAACAGGCTTCAGCTCATGACTGAGGTGTGTGCTGGAGCCTGGCTTGTGGGATACTTATGCCTAATGCCCATGAGTGGTTTCATGAAGAACCACCAACTGGCCTTTTTTTTCCCAAAGCTGTAGCTCATAATCAACAATTTGCACCCAAAGTGAAATTTTTAGTCACATAATATGTACCTACTCTTTTATGGGAAAATCCTGGTAGTAGCCACAGGTGGACTTCTTATAAATTAAAGGGGTTTTTTTAATATTGATTTAACAGAAATATGTTTAATTCTTTTGTGTTTTATTCATATTCATATTTGTATTCATATTCATATTAATTTTCTCTTCCCTTTTGAAAATAATTTTAAGCTTTGTGTCCTATAAATTTATAAATATTAACATGCAAAAATATTAGCAAGAGGAAAACAGACATTCAAAGCAGATGTTTAGCAGATGTTTTAACCATCCACATATTTCTAACACATTGGATTTTTTTCTGACCAAATACATGGTGGTCTCAAGGCTTATCTTTTTTTCCTCTCATCTTGTTTCTCATCCAAGCAATATTCTTCCTAAAGTTCTTCTTAAGCTGATAATACTACTACAGTCAGAGTAACTGGTTTTTATTTGTTCTCATTTTATTTTCCCCTTTCCAAAGTACAGATTGATTATTCTGTATTCATAAATACCAACTCATTTTGATAGATTCATTAAATCCTTTTCTCATGTGCTATGTTTCTTTATTTCGTATCTGTACTGGCAATTTGGATTTCCCAACTTAAGCATTTCAGTGCTTAGGATTTTTTTGCATTCCTTTAGATGTTGCAATTTCCATTTACAATTTTCAATCCTAATATGATGAATAATATTCTTTCATTTTTTCTTCTTCTTCAGTTGCTCTTTTGTTAAGTACTAATGTTTTTAATGAACACAGAAGCAGTATTTTTATTTGGGGACTATAACTAAATTGACTTTGGCTGAATGTCAGTGGAAATCAAGTTTCTTGCTTCATTTTTCATATTTCCCTTTTATGGCTTAAGAAACTTTTGCTGTTTATTAAATTACCCTCCAGAATTACAGCTCAGCTTCAATTCTAATAAATCTCAGTCGATCTGTACACTTAGAGATTTCCAAAATGCATGTTTGTTTTCAATTTGCTTTTGGAAGTAGTTTTATATCTTTCTGCAGTCTATGCCCATACCTTCATATTTTGTCCTGTTGCCCGACCTGGAAATTCCTAGTAAGTTTTTAATCTTTGCCTTGAGAAATCTTTGCTTTCTGCTGCAGCGGAGGGCTTGAACTCTTTAATTTCAGTATCTTTTCTTGTTAGTTACCCAAGCTTGTCCTTTTGAAACTTAAAAAAAATTCCCATTGCCCAGTGTTTCGCCAAGTCATCCTGCAGTAAACTTGCTCCATTATTAGATTTTTATCATGTAACTCTCTCAGATAACATTTATTATTTTTTTACCATATAGAACTGTAAAATACCCTAAAGTCAAAGCAAAGCCTTCTGCTGCATTTGTGACTTTGTCCCTGCCAGCTGTCCTGTTAAATGTTTCTATATTAGTAGATGTTAAGAAGAGCTTTGACTCTGCAGTCTTTATTGGCAAAGGTGAGGTCGCATATAAATGCATATTTCCAGCATTTCTGCATCTTGCATTGTTACAGAGCTAGCTTCTCTATTAAAATATCCATCTTTAGATCTGAACCCTTGGATATCTAACTGTAAAACATAAGAATTTCTAGGGTTGATTTTGTAAACAAACAAATAAAAGCCAGAACATGCCTCACCCCCTAAAAGAAAGAAAGAAAAAAAAAAGATACAGAAGTTTAATCTGAAGAGTGTACGGTAGCAAAAAAACATTTGAGATGATTTTGTTAAGCTGACAATATGGGAATGATCTAACAAATCTAAAAGGAGTACACAAATAAAGTTCACGGTCCTCAATATCCTTTACAATGTTTGAAATGCAAATCAAAATTTGGATTTTGTAACCAATGATGTCTTGGAGAAACAGATGACAATATCCTGTTGATTTAAGAAGTACAGTTTGATACAGTGTGTATTATAAGGCATAAAGGGGCAAGTAAAGTGGCACATTAGTAGGGTACACACTATTAGTAAGTGCCATGAGCTGCTGGTCCATATTTTAGACAGGCATTACCTGTTGTACAATTGCACTGTAAGCACCTCCTACATAGAAAACACTATTTTTTTTTCCTTTGCTTAGTATGATGTTTTTAGAATGTTATTTTTCTACAGTGAAAGATTAAAAAAACCCAAAAACCAAACACCAATAAATCCCAAAATGATTCTTGCTTTTTCGACAAATATATTACCAGTGGAAGATGATGATAATTTGTCATTCAGCAATTTTGGAGAGTTCTGTAAAGAAAGAAATAAATTACTTTAATGGTATTATTTCCCAACTGCAACACTTTCCATGGGGTTTTCTGATTTATCTAACACGTTCATCCATTCCATCTTTCTCAGTTATGACATTTTGAAGAAAAATTAAAATATTTAAGGAACATTACCAACTATTAGAAGCATGGAGTGCAGGCTGTGGGAAGTATGATAGTGCCAGTCATTTTATCATCAGTGAATGTTTACATTGTTATAAGGAAATCATAGTTGCTTTTGCCTGCTTATCTCTGTAGTGTGGGCCATTAAGATTTAAGAAATTAGTTTTTATTTCAAAACAGGAGATGAAGACCATATTTTCTCCAGAAATGTTCTACCTTGGTGTAAAGCAAGAGCAGCAAGTATTTGCATAAACAACCATTTTAGACCCATGAGCAGATATGATGGACAAACGTGGCAGGCAAAGCTCATGATAAGGATTTGAAAAAAGCTGTTGGGTGCTAGTTCAGTAACAGGGAGGGTGTCCTGGGTCACTGCTGTGCTTAATCAATATCATTCATGTAAGTTTTTTTCTTCCCTTATAACCTTAGTGGTCTCAACTGCACCAGGCAATGAGTACTTCCTCATTTTGAAGCCGTTCCTTTGCTGTAATTCATCTGCTGCTTGCTTGTTTTTTGGTTTTTTTTTGTTTTTTTTTTTTTTTTTTTGAGTTAAGGTAGAGCAACAAAGTTTATATCCTAAATGATGGGACCCAGGAGTATGTCCCAGATGCTAAGTCTTTGTGCTCATATTGCAGGTGTCTTCAGTAGGTGTAAGGATGAATTCTCAGTGTATACATTGGCATCACTAGGCAGGAGTATGTCCCCAAGTTTTCTGTGAAAGATAACAAAACCTGGATGCACTGAAGTGCTACAGAGGACTTCTCATGTGGAGAGATGCTGGCTGTGGATGATGGATGTGGGCATCACTGGCTGCAGGAAGGACAGTAGGATCCCAGCCTCAGGGTTACTGATTGCAGCAAAGTGGCAGCTTGTGGCAGCTGGACAGATGTGCTCCCAGACTGGTTGTATAGAAAGGCCAAAACTAACACCTTTCTGTGTTATCTCAACAATACTTCATTGTCAAGAAAAATAATTAACAGAAGTGCAGCTAAAAGCTGATACATTGCAAGAAACTGTAATGATGACACTAATTTTCTTTCAGGTGTCAGTTTATAATAGAAATTCATTAACAATAAAAACATGCAGATAAGATGTGAAACAGAAACGAATTTATAAAGAAATTACAGCTCTTTAAACGCAGCAGGTTTCTGGGTAAATTTGGCCTATTTTCTTGCTGGATAAGGAACACCCAAGTGGACACTCTGGTAGTCACTACACTGCCTGTTTCTTACTGTGTTTTCTGCTTCCTTGAAGTCCCTGATCCCTCTCAACCCATACACCCACAAAGACATTCTTCACACTGCTTAATGGATCTCTAGGGCATCTTTAGGGAGTTACAGCTGTCTGGTACGCAAACAACACACGATCAAGTCTGTTTCCAAGACATTGTGGGAGTGAGGCAGAAGTTGTAAAGCTTGTACAGTTTACCGAAAGTGCACATTTTATCCCTCTCTTGGGTTTAGCTAGCTTTAGGTTTTCAACTGTATTATTTTTTGCTGCTGTTTTATTTCATTCCTGAAAACGTCTTTGTCTAGCCTTTCTTCCTTCTGTGAGCACTAGATCTCATCTACTGTCGTGGACTTCTCCTGTACTACATAAATTTGGGGAAGGACATATTAAAAATTAATGTGCAAACTCACTTGAGGGAGAGGAGAAAGAAACGAAATGTTGTACAGTTCCCCTCAGGAACATAGAAACAGATGAGAAAAAAAGAAATTGTTCAACTGCAAGAACATATCATTGCTGTCTATGGTGAGCAGGATATTGAGGGATGGCTGTTTGGACTTACAAGGCCCTGTTAAGACAGGACAAACTCAAGCACATCTGTAGGGATGAGACTAAGAGTAGTGAAAAATAGCAAAAAGAGATTTGATCTCCAAGCTGGAAAGACAAGGGCAGTAGTTTTTGAGCAATGCCTCTTTTGTTTAGATACCATATCAAAGAAAAACATGAAATAAAGAGCCTAAGACACATAGTTCTTACCTATCTATTGCCTTCTCTCTCCCTCTCTTTTTTTTCATAGTAGCTCAATCTATTTTGATGTGAAATATCTAAGCATTTTTATTAACAGTCTCAAAAAAGTATTTGGGGTTTCCTGGAAAGAAGTCCCCTTTTTCTGCTCAAACGATTATGGAATGTGTCCAGTGTTCACAAATATTTCCATAAAATTGATTGGTACAAAAAAAAAAAAAAAAAAAAAAGTACTACTCCTGGAGGAGAAAAGGAATCCATATGTTATCAATGCCTTGAATATTTAATGGCCTATGGGCACCCAGTTTGTCATGAAAGATAAACAAAATTTAAACAGATAATATATTCAATTAAAAAAAAATCATACCACCATACTATAAGGTATGGCATATATTCCACTTTGGAGGAAGATTTATATATCATATGTATGGCACAGAGCTCTACTCATGAATTATTTGTTTCTATTGCAGCACACGATAGATTAAAGGACACAATCCAAGTTACAGCTGGCATCTTAAAGCAGTTCTGTGCATAGAGATATTATTTATGAAAGAAAAATATTTCTTTCATAAAACTAAAAATATTTTACAATCATAAGTTTTCAATAGGGCCTGCTTTCTTTCTCTTTTGAGGCAGAATAATAGTAAATAAGGTGAAAAAGTCTTGAAAAAAGCACTAGGGGTTTTATTTACAAAGCAATATCTTCCCCATGGTTTTATCTAGTTAGCTGCTCACACTGGTATTTAATCTTTCTGTTCAGAGCTGGTGCTTCAGTCATCTTAAAAAGCTGGTTCACCTCCTTTGCAGCTCATATCCACAACTTAGGGGGAGATCATTCTATGCTCTACTCTGAGACTTATTTGAGTGACTGTAGATTGACACTGTGTTTTTCTGGTAGCTGCAAAGGTGTTCCATGGTCCTTCTGTGTCAGGATCAGAGCTCCCAAAGTGAGGTTACTTAAACCTCACTGCACTAAGCCTATGTTGGTCCAAAACATCACCATTAGTGCACTTTTATCTGCAGTCAGAAGTATCATCTAAGTGACTTTGCTGTCCTTGAATGTTAAGTTGTGCCTTGGTGAAATAAATTAGAATCTACACTCCATAAAAAAGTCCTAATCAGGGAAGTACTGCCTATTTTGTCTCCCTTTATTTTGGAGGAGGAGATAGGAATTTGAAAACATATTTTAATGCTGAGGTCGATCAGCTGGTTAAGAGGAACCTGGTAAAAATACAGGATCAGATGTCTGGAAGACTCCAAGCAGAACTGCTGTTTGATAACATGTTTTGCCCAAACTTTGAATGTTATGGAATCCTTTAAACACAAAGATAGGAGCTTTATTTGCATGCATGTTTCATTTAGTCACAGACTGTCAGGAAGTTTTATGTACGCAAAGTGTTACGGAAATATCTATTCCATCATTTATAGATGAAGTTTTCAAATTTACATACTTAATTGCAGAGACTACACAAGTGAATGTCAATGCACAAAATCAAGATTTCTTGGTGCAAAAGGAAAAGAGCACAGAGAGCAACTGTGTATATCTGTATAGAATTGATATTTATTTTGATTTATTGCAATTATTCATTTTGCCACATTACATGAAAAATGAGAAAAAATTCTTATTTTGCAGATTTTTAGTGACAAATAAGAAAATGGTGGTTAATTATTTAAAAATATTTTCTGCTACATTCAAGTGGTGATTCAATAATTTGCACATATTTTATACATGCAATATTATCATGTTAGCCATAAAATCTTCCCTCAGCAATGTAAACAAACCTTCTGTATTGAAATCTTGGCTGTTGTAGATACTGGGAGAACTGCCATGGCTTCAGGAGGATGAGGATTTCATCCAGAGTCATATCTCTGCAAAGAAAGACTATTATTCATGATACTGGAAACCACTATCCCAATCTAGGATATGATGTTGAGTCTAAGTTTTTAATTCAGTTCAAAGTAGCTCACACCCATAATAAATTCACTCCCATGAGTATAGTGAATCACAAGCTGAATACTGACCTTACTGTAAAATAAATCGAGATGTTTATTTCATTGAAACTATAGATAAATAATTTGAGATTGTTTTCTGATAAGATGGACTGAAACCCAAAGAGGTGCTGTACTTCTCTTTTTTAATAATTTTCTTGCTATTTTTATTAGTTTCAAGTGAAAAAGTATTCTCTATTTTTTGCCTTTGGGCAGGAGATGGAAAACTGCATCTAAAACTCCCTATTTATTTCTAAATAATACAGTACTGTATAGAAAGGTAATAAAAACAGAGACTGCAAATTGAATTCCAATAACTCTATCCTGTGAAAGCAAACTTCCATCTAGTAAATGAGAAAGCATTATTGACAATTATATGCAAATTAGCAGACTTTTGGCAGGCTTTTCAAAACTATTATCTTTTGGCAACTCTGTAAATTATGTAGCTATGGCAGCAATGTAGAATTGCTCATTATACTTTATTGATACATTTATGTCTCCTTATATTGGAATATTTTGCTATGGGTCTTTGGAGACGTTCTTTGCTTATTTTTGTGCCTCCATTTCTCTCGTGTTTTGTACTTACCCCCACACTTGGAGTCAGGACGTTCTATAGCGTCACTGGGCCAGAGGGAGTCAACTTCCATCATCATCATCATCATCTCCACCCCCTCTTCTTTACATCTTGAAGGCCATCAAACAAACAGGCAAAAATTAGGTGTCATTTTGTTACCACAAATCTTCCCTGGAGAACTGTGCATATCCTCCCTTTTCAAAATCCTTTTCCTTCTTCAGCTCAGAGCATGTATTCTTCTACATGCCCCAAATTCAGTAGCCTACGTTTCTTCTGGAGCTGAGAACACATTTTCCATTGCCACTATGCTACAGAGTATGCGCGCTCTCTCTCTATTACAGCTTATATTTAATAAACGAGGAACAGACATCCTGTTTATGTTTATTCATAACAAGTTTAGATGTTACTTTTGAAGATAAAGAAACAAGTTTGATGATATACAATATCTGCTACACGCTCTGCAGTGATAGCAAACTTTAGCAATCAAGGAAAGATAAAAAGGTTTTGGAGGATTTAATCATGTACTTCAAAGTAAGCTTAAGAACATATATTTCAGAAACTGAGATAAAATATGAATGTTTAATTTATCTTCTTTCTTTTTTACCATGAATGTTTCTGATTCTGTTGCTAATAACCTCATTGCTTCTGTCAGCCAACACCTCTTTTAGGGGTTTTTTGTTATTATTAGAGGGTTTGTTTGTTTGTTTGTTTGTTTTCTTTCCAGAAGTAACTTTTGCTGAAGAAATAATTTTTTAATTAGCTTTTAGTTTTCCAAATGACGCGACTGATGCTTTACTTGAGTAGAGGACACACATCATATGAGGTGATGTAATGCATTTCACACTGGAAAAGAAGAAATTGATGGAAAAATAACCGGGTCACAAGCAGTGATGTGCTAAGGTTCTCCAGTAGAGAACCCCATTTCTCAAGTAACCTCTGATGGTATGTATGTGCAGAGGTAAGTACAATCACATTTTATTGTTTATTTTTGGCTGGTTTGGTAGTAACATAAGAAAGAGATTTCTCTAGTGTAATTGCAAAAGTTTTTTGGGTAAGATACAGAAACAAATATGAAGCACCACCCTGCCAAATATTTGTCCTTTTACCTTCTGGTCATTGCTATTTGGATTCTAATGTTAAGGACATGTATAAACACAACTCAAAATGGTCTTTGCCCTTTCTAATAAAATCACAGGTCAATTCTTGCCTCAAAGTCACAAGCAAAATATGTAGTTTTACTTAGGACCAATTTTTTTTTTTTTTTTT
>VXBI01001244.1:14303-116303 GCA_013397375.1 Toxostoma redivivum
TTTTTTTTTTTGCCAAATTGAATCCACTCACCTCTGTGCCTGATGTAACACATGGCATGGTTGCAGAGGAGCAGCTCGTGTCCTTCTTCAGACCTTTCAGCTAATCTTCAAAGTGGAAGAGTCAGAGTGAAGGGCAGCTGTCACAGAAGGAAATACAATTTGTGGCAAGACTTAAATTCATATTCTTTTTACAAGTCCTGCTGAAATAGAATTCTCATACATGTTGGTGATATTGTCAAAGACCCCTTTCTTCTTCCATATTATAGCTATAAAATGTCAAATTCAGAATAAGACGTGACTTAGGTCAGCATATTTCAGAATCCAACAACTATTTCTCTGGCACAGGGACTAGTAGCAGAAAAAGAGAAAGAGAAAGAACTTTTTTTTTTTTTTTACTGGAATAGGGATACAAAGGATGCAAAAGCATCATTGGGATTGTTTACAGGGATCAACTGAATGAAAACCTTCATTTGCACTTGGGGAGCTCTTCACAGGAAGAAATTAAGCCAACGTGTTTAGGGTGAAATTTCAAAGTGGTTTGTGTTGACCTAACTGTACTCCGATTAACAGTTAAATATAACTCTGACTGACTGGATAGCACTGCTGAGGATTTATGAGAATTATTATCTGCTTAAAAGTTACCAAATGAAAAAAATCCACTTAGTCTATCTAAATTTTTAAGGGATGAATCTTGAGGAAACCTGTTTGAAATCCATTGTTTAGTTATTCTCTCTGGAGTTTCTATAAAGAGATCATGATGAACCATTTGGATCAAGTAAAAAAAAAAAAAAGGATTAGGTGTCTTGGTGGCAAGCAGTGCTGACAGCAAAGTTGCTGGTTAGTATAGGATACTAAAGGCATGCACAATCAGTTACAAGTTTTATGAAAATGGAGGTGCTCATCAATTATTTTAGGTTTCTAAATTTTGAGACTTGCCAGAGCAGAATCTCTCTGGTACTGATTAGCATGTTGAATCACTTGATAAGATGTGTGCATCAGCTAAAATGAGGGGAACTCAGGAATCAAAGGAAAGGAAATTACCCTTTATATCCTGTACTTTCTTTGGCATTCAGAACTAACTGATTTGAAAATAAGAGGAAATATCCCACGTTGGGGATGCTGCATGCATCTCTTTCACTGCTTCATGGGACAAAGGGAGAATCTGGCTGAACACTGTGTCCTACTAGCTACTGAGGAGCAAGAACCTTGTGAAGGTTGAAGTGTGTCTTCTGGGTCACCACTCTGAAGATGGTCAGAATTAAAGGTTTCTGTTCAAGGGGAGAGTATGAGAGCCATTTCTAAAATTTATAGAGTTTAGCATTAATATCCAGCTTGTGGCCAGTATAAAATACTCATGGTAATGATATTTTCTTACATGTGGGCAAGCATTGTTCAGATAAACAAACCTTAATATCTTGTGTGACTTCAAGAGTTGGACCGTATAAAGGATATTAGTTTGAAGGTCAGTCTTAGGAACTTCAAATACAAACACCATCTTAAAAAACAGCTCAGTAATTTTAACAGTGTGCTCCTGTATTCTGTCTGAACAGCAGGAGTGCTATTTCAGCATATTAGTACTGTTAAGGGAGTGCCTGCTGTGTTTTGGGTCTCTGCAACACCAGTTTTTCAGTGTATGTGTCTTCCTAACACTGCCCCAGTATACTTTCCAGAGAAGGCACACTTCCTAACAGCTAGAAGCTTCCTATAAGGTGTTATGTCCTAGCCTTCCTTTATTCCCAGGTTATTTTACATTTTTCATCTCTTGTTCTTCTTCCGGCGGTGGAATGCACAGACTCCCGAGAGAATTCCCCTTGGCTACAGTTCATTTACAGCTGATTTTAGAAACAGCAAGAGAAGAACACTTAAATCAGACTGTGTCTGCTACCTACCTAGTTGAAAGAAGAGAGTGCATAAATCCAGATATTAAAGTAAATAGAGAAAGAAACAGCTGTTTTATGGGAACTCTAGAACCTTAAATCCCTTGTTTGTTCTGTATTTCACTTGATTATCTTAACCTGTTCTCATTTTCTCAGCAAATGGCTGCAAAGGGAAATGCAAACAGACAAAAGGGAACAGCAAAGAGGATTTAAAAACTGCATGCCATTATAATAGAGCATGAAGAGTTTAGACAGAGAAAATCACAGAATATGCTGAGTTGGAAGTGACCCACAAGAATCGCTGAGTCCAGCTCCTGGCCCTGCTAAGGACCATCCTGAGGGTCACAGCCTGTGCCTGAGAGCATTGTCCAAATGCCTCTTGAACCCTGCCAGGCTGGTGCTGTGACCACTGCCCTAGGGACACTCCTCCAGTGCCCAACCACCCTCTGTGTCAAAAACCTTTTTCTAATGCCCAAACAAAATCTCCCCTGACACAACCTTCCCTGTTTAAAATGAATACCTGCACTGTAACCAATGCCTTACCTATTGGTAGGTGTAGGGTATTTTGTGAGAAGTGTGAAGCTGGTAGTTAGGTTATTAATCTTATTCTGTTACAATAATATGTGGGGCATCCATACCTTGTATCATGTTTGAATTCCATGAGGGACCAATGCCAGTGGAAGAGCAAAAAGTGTGACTTGATAAATCTGGAAAAAGGAGCTTTTTCAAGTCCCCTTTAGAGAACATGTGGTTTTTGTAGCCCTTGGAATTCTGCCTGATTAGAAGAAAAAGCCAAATAATTTGACACAACAAAGCAGTGTACAACTTCACCTTGCTAGCAGTGCCTTAGTAGTTTGCTTGTCTTTCCAGAATGTGACAAGTGCCTGAGGAAAGGCAAACAATTCTTATGGTGAGACAAAAGGAAGGAGTATTAAGTGCTGTTGATTTTGGAGAGGGGAAAAAATAAAAGCCTTTGCATGGCAAATGAAAATAGAAATGCAAATCAGCTCCAAATACTTAACATATCTGATAAACAATTGTATAAAAATAGAAAGTGGAGACAATAAAGTCCTTAAAACATTGTGTAGTCACATTCATGCCTCACATAACTGAGGATCAAGCTATGTACACTGCCAGACATGAGCACGTATCCTCACCAGGCAGTTAGACCTTCCCAAGTCACATGCAAACATCAGTTCCCAAACATTCGTGTTTGCAGTCACGCTAATGATTAAAATTATATCCTGACAACTGACATTTCATAAAAAACAACCAAAAAACCAAAAACAAAAGAAAAACAAACAAACCTGCTCAGCATTGCCTGAAGCACCAGAAAAAAAGCATAAGAGAGAATTAAGAAGCTAGGGGGGAAAGGGAGGAAGGAGAAGCTAGTCAAGCATATGGTATTGTTCACTGGTGTCAATCTGCACAGATCATGTTTGAGCTGATCGTGCCTGATCTACTTAATGGCTGTTTTCTGTAAGCTGCATTTCAGCTTTTCTGCAGTTTAGAAAAACATCTTACACTGTCACATCTGCAGAGAACTTTATATAATAACATAACATACAAAGAAGCCTGCAAAAGCAATGAATACTGAATCCAAAGGACCTAAGGTGGATCACAGCTTTTAAAGTGTATCTGAAAAGGCTTTTTAACAACAGGTGCACTACTTTCTCATTAAGGATTCCTACATCAGTGTCTGTCAACCCATCAGTCAGTTACTTGAATTTGGACAGTCTTTATTTTTCTATACTGCTATCTTTCTGTTACAAATGCAAATTTTGGAAAATGCAGGCCTCTTCTCTCTGAATACATCGTAGAAGCAGTATTTTGCAGTGCAGTTTGAATTTCCATTTCCAAGCAAGGGCTTTGCTAGTGCTATAATTTCTGTTTAACTTCTGAAAATAGATGCCATAACAACACACCTATACCTTTGCAACCAAGGTCTGTTTTAGGACAGGAAAATTCTAAACGAACATCTTAAAATAAGTTTTAGCTAGAGATATTTTACTTCCAAGGATATGTTATTTCAGATTGCAGAACTCTCCAGCCTTCCTGAAGTCCAGATGAACATGACCTGATGACAATGAATTCCCCAGGTGTGTGGCAACAGAAAAGTAAAACTAATTGTTAAGATCTCAGACCAGACTCCTAATTCATTATTATTATGTAAAATAGAGTGGTTTGTCTTAAGAAAATGTAACAAAAACTCTCCTTAACTAAGATTTCCATGGGATTATTCACTATGTGGGAAAATACTCAGAAAATGCTAAATCTACTGTTTTTCCTCCTTTTGTAAGATGTGGTTTATAACTCCCTGTACCTTTAGAGCTTAATCCTTTCATCAATCAGCAAATCAAATAATGATATTAAACATTAATAAGTTAGACAAAAACATATGATATTTTTTTTCTTTCAAACTGCAGAACTCTAATGAAGAAATGCCATGGCTACTCTTAGCTATACTCCCCTGTTGCAGACTTTGGTGGTCAAGTGTATGCTTAGACTGTTCTTTTTCCTTTTAGCTTGATAATTTGTTCCCCTGGCCAGCCTGAACTAGGTGCTCAAGGCTGTCTTCAAGGAGTTATGTTCTGTTGTATCCAGTGGCTACCTAGTGTTTCCAAAAACTCTCAGTACCCTCACTCTTGTTCTGAACAGTGGAGCTATGGCATTTCTGCAGAAACTGCAGGGAAAATGAGGAAAAACAAAAAGATCATGAGGAATTGGTGGTGTAGTCAGGCAGTAGACTCAGAGGCAATAAATCATTGTTCTGTTTTTTCTCATCAGGTTTAGGCCTTGAAATTTTGGTGAAAAATCAAACACAGGCGCAGTAGTCCTGAAAGGCTTCCATCACATCTGGATGCTGCTGTGGAATGCCCTATCCTTGCTCTGTGTAGCAATTCCATGCAAACCGGACTTGAATTCCCATCTTGTTTCCCTAACAGTTCCCAAAAACGACTAATTTTCTTCTTATTGAAAGCCACTACATGACAGGACATCTTTATATCTAAATATCCTCATGTTTTACTGTGTAAAGCAATAACTTTATGAAAAACTTTATTTTCAAGGGATATAACATGGTTTGAAAGGTTTTTTTCTGTTTTAGAAACCTCATTCTTCCTCTTTTTGTTTTTCTGAAAGCTTATTTATCTCACCTTAGCTAAGTCATCTCTATAGATAATAACTCATATTCCAGTTGCCAATAGGTTATTTTTTTTTGTTTCACTGATGTAGGTAAGAAGTAAGTCTATATTCTTCTGTGCTGAAATTGTAATTCATTATAGTCTGTTACATTGTATTTCATTCTCTTTATTGTCAAGCATACAAAGCCAGCATTTTTTTCTCCAAAACTTTCATGTTATGTTTACATACTTCTCCTATATGCATTTTATGATTTCCCCCCCCCCCAATCAAATTCTAACATGCCTTGCATCTGAACTGCCCCAATTATTGCAAATCTCCAGCAAGCAGCCAACTGATGAGCTCACTGGAGCTTTTATGTAAATAGGGAGAACAGGTGACTTCAGAACTGTTCTTTGTCAGTCCATAAGTAAAGTGCTATGGATTTTGTCAGGAAATCTTCCTCACAAAGTCAAGGAAAGGAGACATATGTCAGGTGGTTTTGGAAGTCTACAGAGAAAATATGCTTCAGGTAGCTACAGTGAATTTGCACACAAAGTCTTTAGTTGAAAGGGCAAAAGTCATGATAAATATTTCACGGCAGAATGAAAATAGTAGCTTTTCCCATCAGTCTGTTTTATACCAATTTCTGTCACTGTTGAACTTTAAAACACACTTTTCATTTGAAACCTGCAGGGTTTTTTTTGTTTGTTCGTTTTGGTTTTTAATACCTAAATAACTAAAATCACATTTCATACTAATTTCTGATAGTAGATGGCACTCGCTAGGAAACAATCTACAGAACCTAGGAATAGTACTTGAAGTCTAGTGAAGGATGTCTGGTTGACTAAAGGAGCCTCTAAGCTGTCACTTAAGTTGCTGCTCTTACCTCAATACTTGTCTGATATTAATTTTCAGCTATAACACAAAAAAAGTTAACCCAGAATTTGCCATTTTATATGGTAGTCAAAGTTGGTTTTCTACATATTAACCTGCACTCTATATGGACATATGTTCGAAGTAGATGGTTGTTTCTCTTTAATTCAGGAACTCCTTACTCCCTCTCATGCCATATTCTTCTCCATTTAAGTTTAATACTTTCATGAGAGATATAAGAGATGAAAAATACCACAAAAAAAACCTAGGGCACTGTTTGCTAATGGTTTAATGGTTTGGTTTTTTTTTGTTTTTTTTTTTTTTTGGTGACAAAATTAGTGAATTTTGTCAAAAAATCTGTCACTTGGTATAGTTTTGCAAATTGTTCTCTCTTAATAGTAGTACTTGACACACTTACTAAAAATTGAACTTCCATTTTGTAAGTTGGAATCTAAAGAAGAGCAATGCTTTCCAAACAAGCTCACAGCTAAAGCACATTTTATATAAGGGGATGAGCTTTGTTTTTAATAGCACAATCTGTCATGCCTTGGTAATGAATCCAAATGAAAACTATGCAGAAGTAATATACCAAGAATGAAACAAAATTTCAGACTGTGGGTTTTTTTTGGGTTGTTATTTTTCTCCTCTTTTTCTCTCTCATCTACCTAGCTAAGAGATTGAGAAGGCTTCTACAAATGGCAGAAGTTTATGTCATAGAGTTTAGCAATCAGTAAAGCCCTCCACAGCTCCACTGTATGCATGGTAGTTATTTGCTGTGCAGAGTCAGTTAAAATGTTCTCCATTAAGTAGCAGTTATTCTGCCAGGTAAAAATAAATACATTGATGTCTCCTCAGAGGTTCACCAGGGTTGTGGGGCTGTGGGGTTTTTTTTTGTTTTGGTTTGGTTTTGGTTTTTTTGTTTTTGTTTTTGTTTTTCCATTATTTAGCTTTTGTTTTTCTCCTTTGGTTCTGATAGCAGCTTTTACAGTTGAAGTAATATGGTTTGTAAAGTTAAAATCAATTACAGTAGAATATCCCTCATGGATATCCTGTAGAAAATAGCCTGTATATGCACCGCAGGTTTAATTTCAAACTTTGAAAGCTGTAATCTGAATTCAGCACATGTAGCCATTAAGAATTAATACAAGATATAAAATCTCACTCATGTTTATAAAATGTCAGTCAAATAGCAGCTGAAGCCTAGAGTTGTGTTAGCAGAGTAAGCTCAGGGTACAATGAGATATGTTTCAGGGGTGTTTATTCTGGAAACCTGGGGAGAAATGGAAAATATATATGACCTTGGGAAATATATCTCTATATGTCTCTCTATATATACATATATGTTGTCCTACATAAATATATGTTTATAAGACGTGTTAAAAAGTTTCTGTTTTGTTGAAGCTACCTGTATATTCCGCACTAATAAAAAACTGATCCTGAGCACTTATGCATGGCTTTTCTGTGATCAGGGTGGCCCAAACCAATTTAAGGCTTTGAGTGTCAGGATCAGCATGGAAACTGTGCCTCAAGCAAAAGCAAGTGCACTGCAAGAAACATCAGTATAGCTGTGTGAGGGATCAGTGTCAGAGGGGACTCTGGGGTAGGGAACACCTGTCAGAGCAGAGGAAAGAGTGTGGGTGAGGCATGTGGGCTCTGCAGGACAGCTGAAGAAAATTCCACTGCCCAAAGCAATGACTTGTGCATCCCTATGGTTAAGGGATAGATATGTTCAGGAATTGCAGCATTAGAATTTTTGAGAGGTCTTTTCCTTCCTGAAATTCAGATAATCTGAAGATGCCAATCTATTTTCAGAAATACTACAGGGTTATGCTTTCGTCCCCTTTGCTTTCTTTGGGCTTGCTCTTGGAGCATAATTCTGTGTTTATTTAAATCTCAGAGGATTTAACTGATTCTGACCAGGCTGCATAGACTAAAAAGTTGGGCGAAAAAGTTCAATAAGTTTGTACAGTGTTTTCTTTCTTAAGCTGCTTAGTATATAGTTTTAAAAAATATCATTTTGGCTTAATATAATTCAAAGGTATTTTCTTTAAAATTATATTAATCTCATATGATTCATATCTTGTGTGGGCATAATGTGCATGATACAGCATGTTAAAAAAATTATCTTCAGATGTTGATAAGCTTTTTGAGGGAAATGGAGAAGTGGTTAATGCACAACTCCAGCAGTTCCCCATAATTCATCCTGGGAGTCAGCACTAATTCTTCTGTTGATACATTCCTTTTTATAAAGCAAAACCTTGTTAGCAGCATGCGATATCCACAAGCACAAAGGAATCTCAAATTGCAGTTTTTGCCCTCCACTAGTATCCAACTATTTTCAGTGATAACAGTGCCTTGCCAAAGTGCAGAACAATGTTTTTTACAAGACAAAGACCAAAGTATGGTACTGCACTGGTTTAATGCAAAGGCAAGGAAATAAGGGGATGACATTTTTCTTATTTCTTTTACTTCTTTAGGAAAGGCAGTTGTTTTCCTGGAGAGGAAAAATGTCAGCTTTATCCAGTAGTCCCTGAAGCATTGGTCCAGTGTATTGCATATTTGGAGAGTCAGTGCAGTTCAGGCACAACAAATTGTAAAGGTTCATCTAAAGCTGTGCAGTCCCAGAAGATCTTTGTTTGGCACTTTTGCCTTGAGAAGTCCATGGAGGCAATAGACTCATAGAAATTTAAGGTGTTTACAAACTGTGTGCCAGCTACTACAGCACTTTCTAGAATGCTGCTTATTCCATTTGGGTAACTTTTCCATGCTTGAATGTGACAGGGTAGTCTGGCACTGCTTGCATGGCACTAACGAAAAGATGGAGACAAACTCCTTTCTCTGCTGTTGTTCTTTGTTTATCTATGCTTTATGCTACAACATTTTTGCTAAAACCCTGCTTGCTTCCCTCAGTAAATAACCCCATACCCAAACCCAGGCTGCCTTAGTGGTTGACTAGACAAGACTATTTGTCCTGATTTACTCTAAAAAGGCAAGTTGCCCTCTGTGGTGAATGTATACATACATGGAGAAATTTCAGGAAGAATTTTGTTCACAGTGTTCAAGTTCTCATAGGACCACTTAAGCTTCCTTTTCGTCTTCAAGAAGAATATTATGCCTGTAGCTTTCATTTTGTAAAAGAACTAGTTGTTCACCTAACTTCAAAACATGAACTGACCACCGAAAAAAAGAAAACCCAAAGAAAAAAACAAAGAAAAACCCACATGTATTTTATCTTCAAAAACTACACTGTTTCTTAGGAATTTTTTCATCATTTGTGAAGTATTAAAAAAAGTAGTCAACAACCCAGGTGGTCGACAACTTAGGAAAATGTGCCTTACTTTTCAACATCCCACAACAAGCTATAGTACCTCTAACCAATGTGCTGAGTAAAGCTAGTGAGGATATGGCCTGACAGGTTGTAACAATACCTCAGTATGTGTGGAGTACCAATTTTGTATCTTTGGAGAATTTTCATGATGGTTGTAAGTGCATATTAGAAGTGAGTCTGCTGTGTCTTGCCAGTCTTATGTTAAAAAGATAATACTAAAGGGAATTTGATACAAATTCCTTCATCATCTTACCATGCAGACAAACTTTTCCTCTGTAACTGAATATGATGGAATTGATTGTTTTTTGGTTTTTTGTTTTTTGGATTTTTTTTGTAAGAGGCAGGAGAAATTCCAGATTCAGAGAAAAGCCTTCCAACCTGATGTTTAGGTTCTAGTTCTCTGATAAATGTGTATTTATAACATCTGGAACAGTTTCAGCAGAGAGTGAGAGCTTTAAAAAAAAAAAAATCAAATAGACTCAGTCCAAAATGTCTCTTATTGTAGACCTTATGATAATCATCAAAGGAAATACAACATGTAGGATTGAATTCTCTCATACACCAGATAGAGATGGGAAGGAAACCAGCATCTCCCAAATCTGGGGTAACTGCAGTAAGTGCTGAATTTTATACTTATTGAATGGTGGTGGTGGTATTACATCATTCATGGTAAATCCATCCTTCATCCTTTTGTCCATCTATTATGGATGAAAACTGCATTGGAATTTGTAAAGAGCTTCTGGATGACCAACACAGTCCTGTGTTTTTCCTGCAAATACTGGATTTGTTAGGGAATGCATCATAGGAATTTGATTTCCTAATCAATTAACTAGTACCTGGTGGATATTAATTGTCTTATGTATAAATGCTTGTCTATATAAATAAGGGCATTTTTTACAGTGAAAGACACCACTTTCAAATATTTATCTCTTTATTGCATAAATCACTTTATTTGTAATCAAAATGCTTTCTATTTGATGGAGACTCACAGTAATGTAAAATCATCATTTTTGAGGTTTTTACAATGTTTCTTGTTTGTATGAAAGTCATAGTTCTTTCAATGATACTATAAACTATAGTATAAATTGGCTTTCCATGAGGACTTTTTTACTCATAAAGAATCAAATAGAGTTCAAAATCTGATCTTACATAAGCTGTGGTTGGAAAAAGTCACCAGTTTTGCATAACAAAATCCTACTACATTAGATAAGGAAGATGACAAGGATGATGGTGATGATCTGTGTTGCATCCATCAGTTCTGTTTTACTTTCCTCAAGATGCAGTCAGCTTTTTTTGCTTTTTGGCAAATTTTATGTGTACTTCTACTTTCATTTTGTGTTCATGCTAAGAATGGATGAAGAAAGGCAAGTTGACTTTCATCTTTATAATTAACACTTGCATGAAGCATAAAACGTGAAAATTAGAAATGAGGATGTAACTGAGGGGGGAAGCTGAACCTGCCTGATCTTTTCTAGTTTGAAACTGCTTGACAGATCAGCCCTTTGAGATTCAAGTTCTATTTAGTGAAATGTCAGTCGGAAGCTGCTGAGTGGGAGGGACGTCGTCACTCACTCCTCAGAGACAGCTAATCATATCATGGTGAGGAGGAAGAGCTGCTTAATTCCTGCAGGCTTCACTTTTCAGAGAGTCTTGTGAATTACTTTTTGTAAATATGTTCTGCTAGAGGTAAGCAGGGAGTAAGTGCACGATCTCAAACGAAAGCTTCCAAACCAAGCTCTCCAGTAGCCATTCTCAAGCTAAAAGCCCCAGTATTTACTCCTCATTTCTACCCACCAGCTTCTTATTCACACCAAGGAAAAGAGGCAAATAGCCAGAATTAAGCTAGGTAAGGAACAAAAAAAAAAGGTTTGATGTGATCAATGTGTCTCAGTGTTTGCCCTTGCTTGCTGCCCGGGGCATAGAATAAAACTGTACTGCATTTGGAGATTTACTACTAGATGTACTTTTGAATAGGGAGTGCAATAGTAATTTTGTAGCATTCAGGTTATGAATAGCATAAGACTGAACAAAGTGAGCAATCCAGAGTTGAGTTGTCTGAGATAACAATGCCCAAGCTTTAAGAAAGTGTTCTTAATTATGTGAAGTTGGATGATGCACTAAAACTTCGAAGTAAATTGCTGCCAAAGAATAAAAGTCATAGCTCCATCTTAGGTTATAGGCATTCTACTGCAAATTTGGGAAAGTAAGAAGCAGTCTAAACACAGCATTTCCAACCTCCTAGGCTGAATAAACCCTTTAGTTTCAGCATATGACTTAGATGTGTAGTTTTTCATACTGTGGAGACTGCTGGAGGCTGCTGTGGGCTGATTCTGGCACGTTCTTGGGCAGCCTGTATCAGATACTTGCTGCAGAGAGCAGATGCTGCTTACCCAGTCTGGGATAGGAGCTGTGACAGCCTCCAGAAGAGACACTGCACGTAGACATCTGTCAATAATGTCATCTTTCTCTGGGACTGTGCAGTCCAATTTAAGTCATCTCCTTCCATTTGGTGTTCATGGCTCAGATACCATGGTGGTATGGGAAGATGAGTGGGGAGTGGTAGACATACGAAGCAGTAGCATTTTACTGGCAAACCCATAAGTAATTGTAGGAGTAGACGGACTTTTCTGAAAATCACACTCTTTTCTTCAGGCTCTCCTTTCTGGTTATGCACATTTTTAAGCTCTCCAGCCCTGGTAGGGATCTTGACTGTGTTCCTGTGTTCCTGTTTTAAGAACTGGAATATGCTGTGAGAAACCAAGTCCAGAATTATAGTAAAGAAAGATGAAAATGATTAGGAAAAAAAAAAAAAAAGAAAAAAAAAAAAGAGCAGGCTAATTTCTTTTAAGAAAACATGAAATCTGTAGAACTATCCTTATACAGAACTTGAGATAGGTGGATAAATAATTTCGGCTATATCTGGAGCTGAACAAGCCAGCAGTACAGACACACCTGTAGGGTCTAGAGCTAAACAAAATATTGTACTGTGATGTATCTGGCCTAAGGGTGAGCTTTGCTGACCCTGCAAAGCTTTGCTCTTGGAAATATAAACCTCCTTCTGTTAAGTTCCTCTGTCCTCTATTTCCACCCCTGCCACATTTGCTTTACAGTGGATGATTGGCCAGAGGGGACTGTAGTTTTACTTATGGTGTTGATTATGGTGCCTCCGGAGAGTAATAAATAGAAAATATTTAACTGGCATGCTGTATATTGATTAAAGATTACTAAAATGAAGCATGTTTATCTTTGCAAAGGCACTGTAGCAACAAAAATGTTGTGTAGCCTTGATCAATGTAGCTTAAGGCTTGTTTTTTTTCTAGTATCTCTGAGTGCATTACTTTCACTGTCCATGTGATGGTTAGGGTTGCAATACAGTCACTTAGAATAATTTATTAGATTAGAGACCCAACAATTGTGACAAATTAGTAGAAATATTTTCATTTTTTGGTTTAGACATGTATTGTAATACCCTTGATTAAGGTATATGTCAATTTCTAATTGATGTGTAGGAAGTAGAATAGATTTGTGGGGGCTAAGATAAGTCCCTTGATAAGAAGTACAGGGAATAGATGACAAAAAATGTTGTACATGGATAATAAGTGATTATGAATCTCCCACACATCTTTGAGTGCAAAGAAACAAGCAAACAACTTAATATGGTAAACAAAAGAGTACATTTTAAAGCTCCAAACTCCAAATTATTTTCACTGCCATTTAGCTTTACTTTTAATGTAATTAGTATGAACCAGACAGAATTTGATGTGAATGTGTGTGTATGAATCCAGCCAGACACACAGGAAAGTGCAGATAATATATTTAGTGCTTGAGCACAGTTAGAAGAACGATGTCATCGTGCAGAGAGATGTTCACACTGTATAATTACCTTATGACAAACACCTATATTGGGATTATAAAGAATATTCAAAGAACTATGCCATTCAGCACAGTATATGATTTTGAATAGAAGCATTCCAGCTGTTGCCAGTAGTGCTGTCAAGTTTGCATCTAAGCACACTCCCAGCACTAGAATGTCTGATTTAATGCAGCTCCTCTGGTTTGAATTTTTAAGAGTCCAGGTTCTAATCCCCAGTGTTCTTTCTGAGCTGTGAAAGACCAACTCCTTACAAGTGTCAGAGCACCTAAAAATTTAAGATTCATCCACACAGTGATTTTTCCAAAACCACTTTTCCATCATCTGCCCTTTTACAGTGTCTAAATAAATTTTAAGAGTCTAGTATTCATGATGTCTGGTGAGTAAAACAAAAAATTCATTATGAGCAAAATAAATAGGAGTGATGCAATACCTGAGGAATTATTTTCCCTTTCATTATCTTTCCAACAACTGAGGGTTTAGAATTCTGGGTTTCAGAGACAGGGACAGAAAGTGACCCAGTGGTGAGAACATTCATCAGGTGCATGAAAGGTCAAGGTTAATCTTCAATACTGCACTTGTCTATGTGAAATGAATGATTGTCAAGGCTAAGACTCCCAAACAACTTCACAGCCAAGCTCAGGAGAGTATGAAATCCTGGCACCTTACATGCTTTGTACATAAATCTTGTTCTCCATCACCTAAATCCTTGAATGATGGGCTATTATGAACTGCACTAGAGGAAGAAATATAGACATCTACTACCTGTCTGAAATAAGTCTATATATGTGTGACAGAAAGTGTGTTTACATACAAAGTTATGTATATTTTCTATTTGGTGCCAATATTTTTGCTAATAAAAAGTCAGAAATTTCCAGCCTGCTCTGAATGACTTTCTGTCAAGCACCAGACTAATGCAGAAGAAATGATATGTACAGCTGGGACTTCTGAGTTTTAGTTTGTCTCTAACATTTAGCTAATGCCAATTAGTGTTCCATAGTTAATATGAAAGAATCTGTGTTTAGAGGCTTTCAAATCTTTTTTTTTCCTCAGCTCATTAAGAGTGATGTAGTAAATAAAATTAGTACTTTTCAATATGTCTTCCAAAAAGAATTAGGAATATAAAAACTACAATTTCTGTCTTTTTTTTTTTTTTTGAAAGACTAAAAGTGAAACACATATAAAGTCAATTGAGAATTATGAGAAACAAAGAAAAGATCTGATGGCTTAGTATATTTGTACAATATTTGTTGTAAAATATTTATACAAAGGGAGAGGAAAATGTCCCAACATTTAAACATGTTAGTGATTCCTGGCAGCTCACCCTTCCAATCACTGTTTATAACAGAGAAATATTTTTGCTTGGCCCATCTAAATAGAAAAAAACTGTTTTCATGAGTGGGTTTGAAAAAAGCAAAAAAGCAGAGAAGTTGTCCTTCAGTTCTCAACCCCCTCTAAGTCGACAAAAGAGATTTTGTAGAGAACACCAAAAGATTTAAAGAAGAATTGGTGGCTCATCGTTATTGTTCAGCACAAAGCTGCAAATCAGCCTGTTTCTGAAGAGCAGATGGGCTATATTAAATAAGCTTATAGTTCTGTGCTGCCAGATTCACATAACTGAGCTCTGAAAACAAATCTCCTGGTATTTGATGAAATCCCTAAAGAAGGGCCATAAGGATACCCTTCCTACCTTGCTTCCCTGCCTTCACATTACTCTTTGATGACCAGGCCCTGAAAAAGACTGGACTGGGGTCTAATATTTTAAAACAGGCTTTGCATCCTGAAGTTCATTTACCTTAATCTGGTGTGCTGTCAGGAATTCAGGTCAGGTTCCACAACTCTGAGGACAAACAGCAAGTAGCCTCTGTGAAAGTACTCCCACTTTAGTTTTGACAATCACATACTGGAAAGTAGCAATAAATGGGTAAACTATGCAGCCTGAAATTTCCTGCAGAGAAGGAAATGTCTCCAGAAAACTGCAAGGACACTAGAAAAACAGTTCATTTCAGGAGAGTTCTTTATGTGAAATTGAGGCCAACTCCAACCACCATCTCTTATGGCCAGCTTTAACACCTAGATTTGGCTCTTTCTGTTGCCAATGGGCAAGGGGTGGCAAGGGATGGAAGGAGAGAGAAGGAAGGAGGGAGAGAGACCAGAAAAGCAGTTCTTTTAAGAGCAGGAGGTAAATGTCTACCCACTCTGAGCAACATCACACTTTCCCTAAAAGTAAGGTAAAATTCAGGGTGTCTTAAGACTCACCTGTTTCCTGTGGAGTTTGATATCTTTAGTTTCCTCATGCATTTAACTCCTCTGAGAATACTTCATGCATGAAAGGTTGCCTACTTATGAAGTTCATTTCAAGTGAAAATTGGAATTTTTACAGAAAAAATGAAAATTAATTTAATATAATTTAATTTTTTCTATATCCAAATTTATCACCCTAATTTTTGGTTATTTTGTTGGAAAATGTGACTTTTTCTCTCCTATAGTCAGTCCTATAAGTAGATTTATAAACCACTTACGGAGCCTTGAGATTCACCTTAGTTGATCAAAACTATTTGTACTCTATTTGATTGTATTAATTCACAAGTTAAAAATGTTTAATGTTTTGTGTGCACCATCAACTTTCTGTATTGCCAACACACTGAAACATAAATGTGAATTGTATTATGTGCTGCCCCAATTAATGGATAAACATCTCTTCCACAGAACTTCTACTAATTGCTGAAGATGAGAAGAAAATAAGCCATTAAATAAAAGTAGTGAGGTGGAAATCAGATTTCAGGTAGTTTATCAGAAGTGGGCTATTATTTAAATGCTTCCTTTTTGTTACATACTTTTTGGTTGTCTAATTGAACAGCGATTTTCAAAATTAATTTCAATATTCTAAAACAAATGTTCAGAATGCATTTAAATACTTCACAATTTTAACTGATTTATGATTAAGCTGTTAGAGATTATTTTCTCCTTGTGACCAAGTACACATACTGATTTCAGATTATTTAGTTGTGGTTTCTTTCTGTCACCTGGAAGAGGGGGAAACAAGACCACTGGAGGTGTTTTTGTTGGGTTTGTTTTCTGCTGCCACTTACAATCACTGCCAAGAGTGGTCCTTGCTGCCTGTAATAGCTGATATTTCAAATTTCAAAAATTCACCAAGTCCCCAGCCTTCAGCTGAGTGTCCCTTCCAGTGCTACAGCTGAGCCTGCCACAGTGTTTGCCCTGCACAAATCTGTTTACTCAGAGGAAATGCTTTCTGAACGCTGGTGTGTTAGCAGACTGGTCCAGAAGCAAGATGTTTGTCTGCATTTATTGTGTTTCCCTATTTACTGTGAGTACAGAATGTTTATGTGACTGTGTTTTCACTTAAAATAGGTAATCATGCTGCTGTAAAGCTGCCTTGTGGACATGAACACCCAAACTTCCTCATGGGTGTGTGGGCATTTGTTTTTCCTGTCTAGGGGTGTGTGTGCATGCATGTATGCAGTATGCATATTTTTGGTATATATATTATGTATAAATTTGCGTGTTTCTGCATATATATGTACATACATAACAGCTGTGCTCCTCTGTTTTAACTCTAACAGCCTTTGCCTCTCTATTTTTTTTACCATTTCACTTCCCAGCAAGTGTTCTTGGTTTGGTTATCTGGCGCCAGATTAGGTTTCTGTTAATAATTTAGTGAAGTCAAGTAAGGAAGGAGACAAATGTAACTCTGAGAAGCACTGAACATCTTTTTCATATCCCAATTCCTTTTCTCATTTGAAGCTCTGTTGTACTTCAGCAACATCAAAACCTTTTTATTGCTCTTTTGCATCATTATTGGTGTAAAAAACCAACTGTGAAGTAATATTTGTTTGCAAGCTCAAATTATTTTTATTGATGACAGTGCATTTCCAGGGAACTCTTACTGGGCTTAAATATGTATCCTTTCAAACATATTTTTTTTCTGAGAGTTTTAAGTAGTCTTTCAAAATTGTAAGGTACTGCAGGTGATGGAGTGATGTAACACCATTGACTGCAATAGAGTTCCTGTGAGGATCAATGTAGTGTGTTTGTTGCATTTTTCTCTGTGTTTTGAAATACTTTACTGATTTAATTTGCGCTGAATGATTACTAGGTTTGGACTCTGTATTTTCTTGATAAAAATAAATATTGAAAGTTCATGAGAGATTTCTTTTATTCCATTCATATAATTTAGAAAGTAGTTCAGAAAGACAGCTGCCCTGATAGCCAGAAGATGTTAATGGAACAAAAAAATTGTCACACTGGGGAGTGCATGAGAATACACTTGTATGTCACACATGCAGTCTGTGTGGCAAACTTTTCTATGGGCAATACAGAATCTTCTGTGGAAAGCAGAGGTATATCTTCCATATGTTAGCCTAGAAATCTTTTCCACTTGCTAAGTATAATTTGAAGCTGCAAGCCTTAAAGTCTTTCACTAGCATGCAACCAAGTTTATGACTTTATATTCTTGTGGCCCAAATACTTGTCTACACTTCTCTTGGCTCTCCCTGATTATTTCTTAAATAACGAATCCATCCTCAACCTAGTCACGTGTGGGCTTTTTTCCTTTTCCTTTTGGAGAATATCTCCCTTACTCATTTTCAGATTCTGAGTGTGTGTGTCCTTCAGCACTCTTTTGTCTGGGGTTATTGATTTATATGGAGACAGTTTGCATCCACAGCATCAGAGGTTAAAGTATGTTATGAAAATTAACATCAGATGCATCTTTCTTCCCTTAAAAGGGTATGCAAGATCTCGATGTCCACCAACAGAAGATTATAGCCTGCTCTAATGACTTGGGCAGACAAAGTGAGTGAACATTTATGACCCTTTTGTTACAGGAGCCCCTCAATGATCTGGCATAGGAAGCCATCATGTTCTAAATTAAGCCAAATTAGTAATGGAAGGGAGGAAAAAATAGAACATTTTATCTAGAAAAAAAAAAGAAAGAGGGATTTAGCTTTTTTTTTTTTTAGATTTAAAAAAAAAAAAAAAAAANNNNTTAGTATTAAAAAAAAAAAGAAAAGAAAAGAAAAAAAAAGAAAAAAAATGTGTGTATTGTTCAGGCTTCCTTTCTGGAAGTTACCTTTTCCTTTATTTTGCTGACACCTCACAAGGCTATAAATGTGATGTATTGGAGCAGACCTAAAATATAATCTTCTATTGAGTTGTGTGTTTATCCAGTCCAGGTAATTATTTTTTTAAACATTTCTGACAAAATATTTCTGAATTGCAAATAAAACTAAATGACAAACAGATATATGGGAATTGCCTATCGTAAAAATCCAATCTGTATTCCTAAATCTCAAGGGTTTCAGCTGCTCAGCCCTAATGCAAGAACACGAGAGTCTGTTAGACATGAGGAGCAAGTAATATGATACAGAAAATGAGAAAAATATGTAGAAATGACACATATTGTTCTGGATCAGGGTGCAATTCACACTGCCTGATCACAGATAAGTTATGCATCTGCTACAACTTGACATAAGTTATGATGCAGAGACCATAATTTGCTGTTGGGTTTTATTGACAAGGATATAGGGGAGTTATTCCATGTTAAAAATTTGACTACATAATTTCCTTCAGATTTATGTGCACACACGTTTTTGAATGAATACAAAATCACAGACTGGTTAAGGTTGGAATGGACTACAGTGGGTCACCTGGTCCAACCTCCCTGCTCGTGTAGGGTCATCCTAGAGAACATTGGACAGAATTGTGTCCAGATGGTTCTGGAATATTTCTACTGAGGTGCTTGCATACTGTAAGTCTTAAAAAGTTTTGCAGTCTATAATTAAGAAAATTGCTTGTTATGATCCCTACTGTATTGCTAAAGCTGATGGCTAAAATCTCTATCACAGGATTAAATGTTCAGGTGCAAATCAGTAGATACGAGTTCAAATAGGGAACCTGAATAGAAAGGCCTTTAAGTTTTTTGTGTGATATCTTCCAAGCATAGGAAGTAAAATGTATGAAAAATAAGCACAAAATGCTTTGAGAGAAGCACAGTTAATTTTCTGGGAAAGTTCAACATTGCATATGAGGAATTAAGGGAAAGAATTCAGAACAGAAAATGAGACATTTCAATGTCCATCCTAATATGTGAATGCCTTGAGTTTATTCCAAATAGCGTATTGGAAAGATGATATACATTCAAAACATCCATTGTACTGTATGTGTGCAAGGACCATCTTAATTCTGGGTCCTATTCTCAAGAACAAACATAATCTGTTGTCTTAAGACATTCATTAAAATGCCTGCATTCTCTAGTTTTATACATATATGGACAGAGGCATAGTGTAAGAGTAGAGTATAGAGTGAGATTTATCTATCTTGAATGAAGAAAAGTTTAAAAAAATCTTGTGTTAAGAACACACAGGTATTCACACATTTTGAAAAAATACACTAATATTGTCTCCTACTTATGGAGAGAATACACAAATATTTTACTTATGTCCAGCAGTGACTAATTCTGATTTTGGTTAGTTATGTGGACCAGAAGCTACTGTCTCTTTTGTAAGTTGATCAAGTAATAAGTGTTAAATATTAGTGAAGTACTAATAATTTTGAACTTTATAAAATGCATGATGAAATGGTTTTAGGTTTGCTTGGTTTGGTTTTTGTTTTCCTCAAAAGTGATTATAACAAAACAGAGAGTATCTGGCCCTTGGTCCTTGAAATTTGACTTCATGGCCAGGAACAGCTGAAGGTAAAAGAACCCTATTTTAATAACAAAGAGAAAGTTTAATAAATAGAGCTCCAAACCACCACAGCTGGCTTTAGGTACAGGGCATGTCTGGGCTTTGGCACAGGGATGACTGAGTGAATTGGTGGCTGCATGACTCTGAATCTAATTTTGCATTTAGCTACAAAGTGTTCCAAGCACTGAAGTCATGAGGTGTCTATATTTCTTCAGCATGTAGAAGGATGAACAGAATGGATGTGTCTAACACACATATTCCACCTTGCATTCAAGGAAGTGGTAATTACCAGCATGCATGGTGCTGATGTAAATGTGCAAACAAAATATTTCATAAATAAAAGGATGCTTTCATTAGTACATTTTAAAACTGGCTTTTATGTTGTGAAATCTATTTGCCTTCAAGCCTTTCTAGTAATAATTACAGTTTTCTACAGTTTCCAAAGAAAAATAGTATTTTCTACAAGATTTGAAATGCTTATTGAGGGCAGGATTTCAATAATGGGTAAATAAATAAGAAACAATTACATAGTTAACTTCTTACTGTTGTATGACAAATTTGAAAAGTTGTCCAACAGCATGTAAGTCAAGGGCCTGAAAATGTACTTTAGTATATGCTGTGATCTGTAATATCTTGTAGTGTGTATTTATATAGAGATTTTAATGCTCTACTTAAACGTTTTACTTGTCAATTCACAAGTGTTTCTTTCTTTTCTCTTATGCTTTAAGGAGGTAGAAGCCAACATTAATTTACCATAAAATATTGCTACAGCTTGGTGTTTGCTGGCACTCCCTCTGATTGTCTCATTGCTAATGAGGAAACCATGTAAAAACAAGGTCTTACCTAGTAGAGCTTCATCTCCTCTCTCACAGCTGCCTCCTACACAGGTTCCCCATTCACTACCAGTAATTAAAACAACTAATACATAAAAAAAGCAAAACAAAAGTGGTGCAGTAGCTGGGATTTTACTGCAGTGTGCGGAATCTGTTGCTCAGACCTGCAGGCAACAGAAAACCTTTACATGTCTCAGTGAAAGAGTGAATATTATTTCTTAGTTGTTTCTTAGTCTGTATGATGTGAGCTGTAATAGCAGACTTTCCAGTCCACCTCGGGCCTGAACATGTATATTTTTTTAACCAGCAAGGGCAGAGTAAGTATCCGTATGAAATTTTTCTTAAGCTTGTAGTAAAATCTTTTAACTAGACTTTATTAATCTATTAAAGTAGAAGCTGCCTGTCATGTTTATATGCAAAGTGTAGAAGAAATGAGACTTTAAATGCTGTTGAAATCTCAGTATTTAAATCTTTAGTTTGACTTGCTAAAGAAGCTCTGTCTTGCTGACACATGCTGTCTATGGGTGTTTTGTGTGCAGGACCCTTGGACCCTGGCACCAGGCAGGCAAACTTTTTCCTTTCCTTTCCTTTCCTTTCCTTTCCTTTCCTTTCCTTTCCTTNCCTTCCCCTTCCACTTCCCCTTTATTTCCTTCTTTTATTTCCTTTCCTTCCTCTCCTCCCTCTTCTCCCTTTCCTAGTGGGAGCTGTCCCTGCCCATTCCCCTCCACCCCAAACTGATACAATTTTTTTGTGGAGTAGAGTGCCATCATCTTAGCTTAGAGGAAGAGGTGTTAATTGTCATTAAGGAAATTCCTCAAATAAAGAAATGTCTACGTTTTGAAGGTCTGATGTTACTCAAGAGATTGTCAGGAGGGAAGGTGTACTCCTATTCCATACATACCCCTTGCTCTCCCAGTCAACGGTGCCAAAATTCTCACCCTTCCCTCACATCTGAAAAAAGTAAATAAAAGCTCAGCAATGATTTAAAAAAATTAAGCATAAGAAAAGGGGAAAATACTATAAAGCAAAAGAAAAAAATGTCCCTTTGGAGTGCTAATATGGTTTGCATTCAAAGAGGAAGTTATTTTTGATTAACAAGGAGGTAATGTTTCCCCACAAGGGTGGGTCGTAGATGATGAATAAATAATGTAATCAAATATTAAATTAACTTTATTTAAAAAACTGATTTGCATGTTAAAAGCTTATTGATGAGTATTTTGTTTACTGTTATTGTTCTGAGGCAATTTTGTAACAAATAGAGACAGGGAGAGGTAATAGCATTCAGTCTTTCAACACAAATTCATTTATATTGATTACTTCTTTTTCTAACAAATTTGTGAGCTTTTCCACTTTCCTGCATCAGAACTTCTTTGGGAACTTTTTTTTTCTTATCATAATTGAATTTTTTTGAGTGAATGGTGTAAAATAAATTTTTGTTCTCCATTTCTCTTTATTGCTTTGTATCACACCGAAGAGAAGTAATAACATCCAGTTTTCTGACACAGTTAGGTCAGGAGGGAAGGGTCATGCTGTGCCAAAGGGGAGGAGTGGCCAAAGGACACGGGCTGCATTTACCTTGTCCAGTACAGAGCTCCCATGGGATCTGGATTAATTACAGCAGCCCATCGATGGGGCCAAGGCTGGGGCAAAGGATCAGTGAGATATAAATGGCCCTGCTCTCTGTTGCAGACAGTATTTAGCCTTGGGGCTTTCCACTGAGAGAATGGCAATTCAGTGTACTTTGGTAATACAGTTAGCCTTGGTTTTCCCTAATCTCCCATGAAACTGACTCTGTAACAGGTTTCCAGCAGAAAAGGGAAGAGGCTTCTTGCATTTCTATTTTGCTTTTGGTTGTGCAGCATGGTAGTGTGGCAGGATTCTTCTGTGATTTAACTCTAATACGTTCACTGTATTTTAGAATCACATAAGTTCATGCAGTATGTCTCCTAAGGACTATATTTCATGGCCCTATGTGGCACCAGGAAGGCTTTATTAATAACATTTTGAGAAGATATAAAATGATTCTTCTACAAAGGAGCTCGTTGGTTCTGATTAACATCGAATATATTTGATGGAAGTGTTTCTCTAGCTGACTTGTGCAGTAAATTGAAGGCTGAGGTTGCAGGGCCAACAATAATTGAATTTATTTACTAGCTTGTGTTTCTGTTTATGAAGGTGAGTTGATGGGTTTCCATTACAACCTGTTTGTGTAGCAATACAGCACACCTGCTTTGCAGAAGACAGTATCATAAAGCACTCACTTGAATTGTCCTGTCATTCATTGCAGAGGTCATTGTATCCTGTGCTGTCTAAATATAAAAAAAGAGCCAGAGTGTAGAAAAAAATCTGCTTTAAATGCAACAGTTAACTTTGGTAGTCATGGTAGATATGTTACAGATAGGGATTTACCCAAATTTTTGTGGAAAAGTTGAAAAATTTTAAATGATTGATAAATTGATAAATCTGAATCTGGCAGATGTAATAAACATTCCATGCTACTTAGAGATTTTTAATGTCCTTTATGCTCAGAGAAAGTCGGACATACATTGTACTTCAAGGATCAGTGAAATCTTCAATATTATGCTGAGCAGTGGGAAACGGGAAGAGATTGTATGAACATTTTAAAATAGGAGGCTTTGTAACTCTAATGTAACTCCTACAAGGAATAAAATGCTAAACAGTGGAAGAAATTTGTGGAATGGTACTTTTGAAATGCAAATATTTGATGTGATTTCCTTGGAATTGCTGCCAATGCAACAGTGATGTGCAACAGCTGAAAAATAACAGGACTGACAGGGTTCTAAAGGTATTGGTGAAAATACTCAGCCCCATTAGGTGAATAGACAAGGAAAACATGTTCGATTTTCTTTAAGTGATATTTGTGATGCCCTTATTTCAAACATGAGGATTTCCACCTTGCAGTTAAGACATCAACACTGTCTGGTTTTTCATTGCCAAAGTCATTGCCAGTTTCAGCTGTGAGGTGGATAAATATTTCCTGTTTTTGCATATTCTTCAAGCTAACTCTGTAAAACCTGTGCTTACCTCTGGCTTGGCACTAAAATGTAAGCTCCAGGAACAGAACAGCTATAGTGCAGTGATGCCATTTCAGGGTGCCTAAAAAAGGGTAGAAAAGGTGTAAGACTGAGGGTAAAAGTTCTATGCATGGGGCTGAGAGCCAATAGTTCACTCCATTTAGGGCTGAAACACTACTAAAGATTATTTTTCTTCTGCAAAAATCAGGTGTTGGTGGGTGACAGAACCTGCAAACTGACTTACCAGGGCAAAGGGAGGGGTAAAAACTGAAAACTCAACCAGAGCAAAGAGGTCCTGAGAAGCACAAGCAAGGAACACTCCTGGGATTTCAGTGTTTTATAATATGGGGGAATTTCCATTAATAGGTTTGGGATCTGATCCAGACTATATTTTCCAACAGGTATTTTGCAGTGTGAGGTTGGTGTACCTGCAGTGATAACAGCTGTACTAATGAACGTCCCTATGACAGGCCTATTGCCATGGAAACAAGAAGGGTTGCAGACTACTTGATTTATAGAAATTACAGCTCCAATAAAGCATTTCTTGCTCTTTTGAGTTCTGATTTAATTAGAAAGCAGAGTGATCTGTACAGTAGATGTTATCTCCAGCAGGTATTGCAGCTGTATATTAACAAAGCTGCTGGCTTGCTCCACCTAAAACTCTCTGTGTTTTGACTGCTAAACAGATCCTAATCTACCTGTCTAATCTGCTGGAACTGTTGCTTTAAGGGTAACCCAAACTTCATAGTGTGGTCTGTGACTATATAATCACTGCCTGGAAGCATGGCCATGGTTGTATTACAAGGAATCTAGGAAAGAAACTACTTCAAACCGTGACTGATCCTAATTTACACTGGGCCATTAAAATGGTTGTGTCTATAAGGTGATTTTTTTTTCAAACTAACTTACTTTCAGAAATTTTGGGTAATTTTTTTTATATTTGAGGCTATACTGGAAATAGGGTGTTAGATCTTCTGTGCCTCTCTGAAGGAATTTTTCAACTCTAATAGATATATTTGATGAGTATTACCCAAGTGTTGTCCCTCTTTCTTAGAGATACAAAAGCTGACCAGTTTGGCAGGGATAGTATCCAAAAATAAGTAAAACCCCTTGTAGCACATATTCTTTCTAATGGCACTAACATGTTGCACTAATTCATATGCCAAAGTCCCAACAGTTCTGTGAGCAATGTTGTGTGAGTACAATACTCTCTGACCAGGATTTTGTACATATCCCACACATGAAGGCTGAAATGCTAGATACCATGTTTACTTCTCAGAAAAAAAATTGATTTAGCAGAGGAATGACAAATATGCTGGAAAGCTATAAGGATGTAAGGTACACTTAGTGCCACCCTTTTTGGATCCTTTTGTGGGGATCCAGCCAACTTCCTTTACAAGAGGGGTGGCCAGTCACATGCTGCAAATTCCCAGAGCTTCACCCACCTCCTCTGAGCCCTCCTCCACGGCAAGGGTCAGTCACAAACATCACAGTGTGATGCTTTGTGAAGCACTGGCTACTTCTTAGGCTGCTTTTAAAGAATAGTGAAGACATAACCCCAGTGCCCAAATAAAAATACTCTCCTTTTAATTTTTGAGCATGTAATATTTATTAAATCCCTATTATTGGAATTTTAATTTTTTACCAAGAGATTTGTCACCTGTTGACGTCCTGGGCAGCATAGATACATACAGAGGTAATGTACATCAAACCATTGTTTTAGATTAATGTCTTAATTAGTTAAAGATAAGCATGAGAACCTTTCATTCTGGGCTAAAACAATCCAACTTAAACCACATATATTGTGCTTACTTGTGTTTGTCAAAACAAACTACTAATTTTTTTTGTCATGTGTCAATACCATATTTATTTCAAGATAAAATTTGTGCTTACAGTTGCTAATATGCCTTATTTCAGTCACCACAGGACTGAATTTGCCAAAGGAAGTGTTAGAGAACAAAGCAGTGGCTAAACAGTTGTCTTTATTACCTGGGACACATGACCTTGAATTTCCTGCAAAGACTTCTTATAGAAAAGGAAATCTGCCTTCAGGAGTCTTGAAGCAGTCACATCCCATTCCTTTGTTCTTGGGGGTGTGTATGGATGCTCCATCTCTCTGTCTCTTTCTCTCAGGCAAAGTGAAAGGCACCCTTAGAATTCCAGTGTGTTTCTAGGTAGCAGATTTACTCAATGCCAGAAGCATGAAAACATGTTGTTGTTACTCTGTATTTTTTAAAATACATATTAAACTTCTGGGCTAACATAAATATACTTCTAGGAAATCGTTCCCTCACACAATGCCTTGTAGAAGGGTTTGTTCATGACAGGGTGAAAGGTCATCAACCCACCTAAAAATGATACTAGCAGTTATTTTCCATGTGTTTGGAATGATCTCATGAAGTCTGTAAGAAGGAATGGCTGGTGAAGCTCTCTAGCAAATACAGGTATGGATATCCCTATAGGGGATAACATGGGAATATGTTCAATCATCACTACATTTGTTCTATCCTGGACTGGAACAAAAGATTCCTATTTGAGGAAAGAGACCCAATTCAACAACGTAAAATTTTAATCAAAGAAAAACCCAACCAGTTAAATCAAACAGACATGAAAACCAAAAAGCTTTGGTTTAGTTTTAGAAGTCTTTTTTTGTATTGTTTTATTCCCTGAAACTGGAAACAATCTATTCCCGTGGAAATTTTGGGTCTCTTGAATGAATATTTTTTTCAAAGAAAGGAGCTTATTTCTAGAATATACCTTTATTATAGTTTTTCAATATACCTTTCAGCAGTAAATAAATTAGAAACACACTTCCATACTTCAAAAATCTTATGTCAAACACCATTTTGGGACAAATAGCAGGCTGGGAGGGGTCATCTGTCACTGTTCTATCACTCAGCAATAAGAAAAACATCTCTGTGTTATCAACCCTGTGTTCAGCAGCAATCCAAAACATAGCCCCACACCAGACACTGGGAAGGAAATCAACTCTACCCCAGTCAAAACCAGCAAAAAGACCCAAACAGAAACACTGTACACATATGTATGCATATATATAACTGGATTAAGTTAATCAGATAAATAGCTAAAATGATTATTGGGCAAAATATTTTAAGAAGGGAAGTTATTAAGAGAGCATGAAAAATTACTTTTTGTGGTGTTGACAAAAGCATGACAAAACAGAGAACAATCTGGTAGAGAAGTTAGCAAGGTATGTAAATAAAACCTGCCTATTTCTATATCCAGAGTACTGAGATTTTAGAAGAATACAGAAATTATATGATTGATAATTGATCTGATAAATTTCAAAGTGACCATCATATGTCATCTGGACCACATAAAGCTGTAATCAAGATTTTTGAGATGAGAATTTGTATCTCAATTCCACAATACATGACTTCATTATGATCACATTTTAACATAACTTTTTAAAAATGGTGACATGCCAGAAATTAAGTACCAAAATCATATATTTGTATGAATAGATCAAATAATTGGAAAGAACTTCGTGGTCAGTGAACCTCAAACGACAGACCAGATGAAAGATGGTAACAATAAGGCCAATGAATATTAAATGAAACAAATTATAGAAAAGAAAAATGCAATTAGAAAATTAGATTCAAAAGGGTATCTAATAAGTTCAGCTTAATAGCCAGCTCATTTTAAATAATATCACAGGCTTTTCAGCTTGCTCAAGTACTAATGCAACTTAACTTTTTCCATTTTAATCTGTACTTTGATTCATACTCAGGAATTGTAGAGATCCTGATAAGATTGACGTAAATGTAAATAATATTTACATTCAAGATGGCTTGGAAGATTTTTTTAAATTATGAATATTATAATCTGAATGTTTATAATATAGATGTTTTAGGAAATGAATACTCTCAATTTCTCTGATAATAAATATCTCTTAATTCTATTTTTAGACAGAGTATCCCAAGCTTTGTATGCCAGGATACTAGAACAGAGTTTTTTCTAAAAGTTTACATCAGAGGCATGAAGTGTAATTCAGCTAGTAATTGACAACATGGGTATGTAAATAAAGAAAAATAAAGTCAGTGCAGAACTGTAATCCAGTCTGAAGAAGTCTCTAAATGCTGGCATATTTTCAATAAGCTGTGTCTACTAAGTCAGAGCTGTAATTGCCACTTAAGAAACACCCACAATGTGCTATCTCTTTGTGTATTAGGAGACACCAAAGAGATATTGGGTCATTATGTAAAAATTGGTAATTAAGAGAAAGCGATTTTCCAGTTAATTTGCATGTTCATTATATATTGAATATTATTTAGGTTTTTGTGTCCTTTTTGTTCCACATAAACTTGACCCAAGGGATCCTACACGGTAAAAAGACATATAAATTATAAAATAAGACATATATTTAACTGAGTCATTGAACTTTTGTTGTGACTAATGATTCTTCCAGCAATCATTGCATTAGGGAAAACATTTCTTTTTAAGTAAATAATGTTCACTACCTTTTAGAGCTGCTGTCAGTGAAAAGAAAATAATCTACTGAAATATCTATATCCTTTGATGATGTCTCTGAGGGCATCTTGTAGATTTAAATTAAACTGATCAAATAGAAAGTGATATACCCTTCAAAATACTTTAACTGATTTGACTACAAAGAAAAATAAAGACATTTCATGTGGCTATGAGGAATTGCTGGCAGGCTGAGTTTCAAGAAGAAAAGGATTGATTATTTTGTCGAAATTGAAGTGTTTTCCTTATGCACTTTACTCATATTTGGATATATTAATGATGAATTTATCTCTGCAGAAAGAAATAACTGTGCCACCTTTTCTTAGATGTATTGTTCTTACACCTTTACTCAGGTGTAGCATAAATCAGGATTGAAAACTGTGTGGACTCCAAGATGAGTTATGGTTTTTCCTGATAATCTGAGTTTCCTATGGGATTGATTGATGACATTCTGTTTGAAGCTGATGGGAGACTTGCCATTGATGTGAATGACAGATGTCAGTATATTTTGGAAATCAATTTCTATATGAACTTTGCTGCTGATTGAATTTTATTTTGATTTTTTTGAAAGATCTTCTTTACCTTTTATAGCAGCTTCAAAGGTTCAATCTATGTGCTCCACTACGTGTGCTTCTATGAATCATTTGCTGATTCTTTTAATTAATGTGATGATAAAGTTTTAAGATTTTTCATTTACTGATTACTTCATTTGCTAGGAAATTTTAGTCACTTCTAGAGCTGACATTTTTCCCACTTGTATTTAATGTTGATGAAAGGTGTAAATAAGAAATTATTTCATAAACGTTGCATGTGAATAATATTTTATCTTTCCATGTCCTCTAGATTCTCGTGGAGGTGATTTTCAAGCAGGCTTCTAAAGAGAGATGTAACAAAAAAACCAAAACCAAACCAAACCAAACCAAAACAAAAAAACCCACAAAACCAAAACAAAACAAAAAAAACCCCACAGAAAATAGTCAGCTAAATATTTTGGCTTCATGATTTTTTTTCCATATGCAAAGGAAAAAAAGAATAAAGTTACTAATTCTCAGTGCACAAAGTACTATGGAAAGACGTCAGTTTAAAAAAAACCCATAATTTATTATTGACATGGACTTTTCCTATCAGTTGTGGACCCTATAATACAAGACTACAAGATACAATGGTGCATCTTATATTGAAAACCAGAGTTTGAGCATTAAAACTGTGTTTACTGTCCTGAATAGGATTAAAGGCACAAAGTAATTCCAGTACTCCTTTAGAAGAATGGAAATACTGTATTAAAAAGCAAATTAATGAAACACAAGATGAATTTGAATGCTTATTATCTAACAGCACAAAAACCTTCTATTTCTACCTCATATATTCAATATCTTTGAGAAATCATTAAGTAAATACCTTGATCTTTTACAGCAATCTGTATACACATTGTCTGCTGCCAAGGATTTGGCGCAGTTAGCTGTCAATAAGGCTGACCTCCTGTTTTCTCATGTAAAACCAGAGATTTTTGTTATATAGACATTCTGTGAGATCCATGCTGGCAGGATCATTTTCCTCTGTCTTAGAGAGTAGTGTGCAGTAGTGTTCTAATTCTTACATTTCTCTTCATATACACCTGGTTCATCTTTTCCTCTTTTGATTTGTTGGAGTCTATAATATATACAATGGGTATAATGCACTATCAGCCTGGTAATGAAATGGACTTTTCATTGCTGCCTGAGTGATGAGCACAGACTTCCTCCATCTGCATTACATTTCATTTCTTAGGAGGAATTACATGGTCTGGAGTGTTTTCACAGCCAATGAATTTAGGCTGAGTAAAATTAGGAAAAAGGCATGTTTTAGATTATAAGTGTGAAATCTGGACCTCATTTGAATTCAATGACAATATTTTGGTTGAAGAGAGTATCAAAAAAAGGCCAGCATTTGAGAAAAAAATATCCTACTAACACTTCCCTCTCATGTAAAAAAGCAGAGTTTCAGCTCTTAGATCTCTCCTGGGTTCCGTGCAAGGAAATATGAAGTTTGTCAGGCAAACAGAGATCAAAATGTATAGGGTACTTTAAAAATTAAAACCAGTGTCCCAAATTCCATTTCAACACTTACAATATTTACAGAGCCCCCAGAGTTCAGTTTAAAACTTTTAATGGTGTGAACACAGATTGGGTAAGCAAGGAGTTGCCTGGTTTAGGTTCCATTGTTCTCAGGAATGAACCATTCACTCAATATTCACTTAGTGCATTCACTTAGTTTGCACACAGAGAAAAGGAGTATAGTGCCTGGATCAGAAAGAATTATTTTTTCCCTCATATTCTTAAATGTAGGTGGAAATTCAAACCACTTTGGACTTGCTTTATTAGTGCTGGATCAGAGCAGATATTTAAAAAGCCTTAAACCCCTCATATGAAATCATTGCAGTAACATACAAAAATCAAACCGGTTTAGTTTCTTGTATTCAGCCTGTATTTAGCATTTAGTGTATGGATAATGAATGGATCAGGCAAAACTCACTCAAAACAATGGTAGCACAGGGCAAGCATAACTCCCAGCAGCCTGAAGATCCAACACACCTAAACCAATAAAGAGGCAAGAAATAATATGTCCACCATATCAATTGAAAAGTTAAAATGGTCCACAGATGTTTGGAAGATTTAGAAATGTAGAGACTTGAGGTAAGGTGTTCAGAGATGAGTTTATAAATATTGAAGTCACAAGGTATTTGGCAAATTAAAAAATACCAATGCAACACTTGCAGCTGCACTGTCTTTGGCTCATGTATCTGAGTCTCCTTCACATGAGTGTATTGCTTGTTTGTTTGTTCATTTCTTATTTTTCCAATCATTATTGTTAAAGAGTTCCCACTTCTTTGAGGAGTTAGAAGTGGCAATATGTCAGAATCTCAGTATATTGTTATGCAGCTGGAATATGTACCAGGAAAAAAATTATAAATCAATTCTGTGATGCACTACTGAATGTCAGAAATGCTTTTCAGAGATAAGAGAATCCCATTACAAATGCTGATTTTTCAAAATTATTGTAAATCATGACCAATATTCACTGAATACTAAAAATTCGATAACAGTGTATGCCATTTCATGATGCTGCCTCCAGAATTTATGTCATGCTGAGTTACTGCCTGGCAGCCCTTCAAAATAAGGATTTTTTTAATATCTCAGGTCATGTAAAAATAAACAGGTTAACCTAAACCCCTGTGCACTATCATTTGTACAAACTGCCAATAACCATCACAAGGTAAGCACTTCTCTCCTGTGCTAGGGAATGCCACTAAGAGGATCATTTTTCTTCTCTTCTTGGTTGAATCCGATTGTTTCACTCAATGGAGCTTCAATTCAGCCAACAGCATTCTGTGCACTCTAAGATAAGGAACAATCATCAGCAAAAGGAAATACAGGTCTCAAAAGAAATTCTTTAAATTCATGGTTCTTGCTATACGCCACACTTAGTAAAAAATGAAATACACACACACACATAAATAAAAATATATGCATATACACCCCCATATATGCATGCATATACAAAAATCACTGCCATCAAGAAATAAAAAATGCTTTTGAAAACTTGCACACTTTAATACTCTGAAATTACTTTAGCAATCTGAGAATCTTTTTGGTCAGATTTGTGAGTGTGAGAGGCTAGAATTTGCTAGAAAATTGATGCTGCAATATTCCCACATGGGGAATGTAAAGCTTTAGGTCTTTTACAGTCTCTGCACAGCATCTTGTAGCAAAAGAGCTTTGAACAAATCTGAGGCATATCTCAGTGTTTCATATATTCCTCCATATATTATTTGTTTTAATGATGCATATTGAGATGCTGGAGCATGTTCAGGGGAGGGCAACAAGGCTGGTGAATAGCCTGGAACACAAGTCCAGTGAGGAGTTTAGGTCAGACATAAGGAAGAAGTTTTCACAGAAAGGGTTATTGGGAACTGGAATGAGCAGCCCAAGAAGGAAGTGGAGTCATCAGTCCCTGGAAGTGTTTGGATGAGGCACTTAATGCCATGGTCTAGTTGACAAAGTCTTGCTAGGTCACAGGTTGGACTTGATCTAAAAGGCTTCTTCCAACATAGTTGATTCAATGATTCTGTGATTCTGTGGCTGTGTTTGGGTTGAGCTCTGGGGTGAGCATTTTTGCATGTGAATCAGTTTCTCCTTTGTTTCATTAATATTTTTGTTGTTACTGTTTTGTTGTTACTGTTTGTTACATTGCTGTTTCCAGTGTATTGTTCTTATCTCAACATAAGATCTTTACCTTTTGTGTCTCCAGTTCTCCTCTGCTGCCCACCACAAGAGGGAATGGACTGGGAGGTGAATGAGCAGTGTGGCTTGGAGAGCTTCAGTGGGAGTACTAAACTGGGGAGTTCCATTCCTAAACTATGATAACCTAAATTAGCCCCTAATGTGGGGCTCAAAGAGATAACAACAGATTTCACCAGAGCAGGTTGGAAACAAATTTAATCTAAGAATTTGTTATGTTATATCCATAGCCCTTGGTGACAGCATTGTTTGGTCAGTTCAGATAGTTGTGGTACCTAACCCTGTGTGTGTTGCCATATGTGCAGTGTGCCCATCATGGTGCTCTTTAGTAGGAAGAGGGATCAGGATTGCTCTGTTGATGCACTGTGAGATAGCAGCTGGTGACATGATAACACCCAGGGCAACGAGGGTCATTTGGGATGGCATTCAGTGCTGCTTTCCCACCCCACCCTTGGGCACTGCTTTTGGCAGTGCATTAATAGTAGGTGGAAATAGTGGGGGGAAACGGGGGAGGATACTTTTCCCCAGCTTTTCCTCCCTTTCTCTCCCTCAGGTGTGTTCTAACAGTTTTTGAGGTTTTAGAATTTCTCTTAGATGTTAAGGCAAGCATGTTTTTGTTGCTAGCTCTTCCAAGTCTCCTCAGTGCTGTTCACACCACGTTTAGAGTTACAAAAGAGATTTTTAGGAGAGTCTTTCAAAGATCTGCCCTGAGGGTGGATAGTTGTGAACGGCATAGAAGGCAGGAGAAAATGGACCAGCTTTTGAAGGATTATTCTTCTCCAGCAGTTGGGAAGTTCACCTCTGATACAGTACCCTGATAAAGTGGTAGAATATTTGAAAGAAAAATGGTTTAACAGTTCAAAAGAGGCACAAAGTTAGGCAGTGTGCTGGGTCCTGGCTACTATTTACCAGACTTCAGTTGATACTAGACAGCACCCTCAGGGGCAGGAGGAGAAAAACAAGATAAAATCTGTTCCCTTAGTAAGGGATGAAGAAGAGGAAGTAGGGCCCAAAATCCACTGACCTCTGGGTTTGGGCCCAGCAGGCCTCCTCCCAACTCTTAGAGCCAATGAAATGTTTACTGAAGACAATATGTGTATATCATATAAATGAAATATCTGCCTTCAAATAGTGGCTGTTATTTTTTTTTTTTTTGGCAACCGGAGTTGTCTAAGGTCTTTGTTTTTCAGAATCAGAAATGGAAGAGCACCCTATGAACTGTCCACTTGTATAACCAGCCTCTAACTATATCAACATTGAATTTTCTAGTTAAATAAGAGACTGGTTTTCCTTTATTCAGCACTAAACTTATACTTTCCCCAGCACTTCTTTGTCACCTCGGTTTCTGCTCTTGTGAAAATTCTCACACAAATGCCTCCTTTCTGTTTATTCTGAAAAGTTTATAAATCAGAAAGAAAATTGCCCTGAAGATTGAGCTGATTCCTCTTGAATAAAATTCATCTTCTGCTGATACGATCCAACCCAGTCTTTTCTCCATGAGCTTCATATTGAGAAAGACAAACCTTCGTACTAAGATTTGGAAGAAGCAAACATTGGGACTGTAAATGTAAACTGTTTTTTCTCTTGAGATCTTGTACTGGGAGCTTAGTACCTCAGCAAAATTTCCAATCAGTTGCAAAATTTTGAAACAATTAGAGGAGGAATATGTCAAAAAGCCATTTCTCTCCTGATTGTATTTCCATATACTGAGAGCAACCTTCTGTCTTTTTCTGTCTCAAAAAGAGATGGAATTTGAGCTTCATATTTTAAAAATACTTGAGGATCAGGTCTCAGTCTTGCATATATATATATATGGCTGCAGTATCTATGTTAATTTCTTTTTATATCCCTTTTTCCTAAAAATCAAAATCAAAAAGTATACCTAATGAGGTTCATCTTTAATTACCCATTAACTTTCACCAAAACCATCAAAACTGTGATACTTCACATGAGCAGAGTTTACTGGCGTGAGTGTGTTTTACAGAGTAAATTTTTTTCACTCTCTCTCTCCCTGTGTAAGAGCAAACAGCAATGCAGGGGGAAGACAGGGAACTGACAGGAGCTTATTGGCTTCACGAGCATCCCCCTGACTACCTGTAAGAGATATGGTGTTTGATGAATGCTCTGAATATTAAACATTTGATTTCCTGTTTGCCTTTACATTTTGACACCATGTAATCTTATGGAAGTGAAAACAAGTAGGATCCAGTCTGAAGTTTTAATCATTCCAGCATTTTTCCTGTTCTGATCTCATTGTTATTTCCCTCACAACATCCCAAGCATGTGTGATTACCTCCTACAGCTGCCAACATTATCACAACAGGGGTTCAGATCTGTCCCTGAAAATTGACCCAGTTTTGCAGATCTCACCTGCAATCAGGAAGTGGACCTGGTTTTGTGAGACATCATTTCATCTTGGTTTTTCCTTCTCACTTTCTGTCATTTTTGTCCACCTCTCCTCACTTTGCATCTCCCTTAAAAAGTGCTCAGACAATTTGTTTGTAAATATATCAAGTCACGATACCAATAATCTAAGTAATGTTTTCTTTAGCAGCATAAAACCCTGAACTCATTCTCACTTCATGGTATTTGGGAACATAAAAGGAGTTGGATTTTGATCTGCTTCATTTTATGAGTCTAATATATTATGAATTTGAGTTGGCAAAATTCCAGTAAAAATAGGCTTCCTTTATAAAATTCTACAGTAAAAATGATCTTGTAGTTTTATGAACAACTTTTCTTTGGCTGTTACTCCAGGTTTTTCTAATAAAACTTATGACAATGTTCTGAAGAATTTACTAGAAATTGGTAACTTGATGCTTTTTAATATATTCACAGAATACAGTAAACAAATACTCAAAATTATATAAAAAATATTACCTTAGAAGATCTTCTAGAATCATTATAGATGCATATGGAATTCCTGGGTTTCAATGTTATCTTTTGTGCATAACTATTATAATTTGCAACAGAAATCTCCATTATGGATACTTTTCTTGCTGTTTGGGTGTAGTCTGAGTTGACTGACATGAAGAAATAAAAGAGAGATAACTTATTTAATTCACTCCAGCTTATCAGAAACTTCTCACCACAAATGATTCAAGTTACATCTGAATATCTAAACCAGCACTTTCTTCTCCTATTTAATTTCCTTTCTCTCTGTTTTTCTTTTCTAATACATCCATTTCTCACTCCATTAGTAACAAGTTCTCCCATATCACTTGGATATTGAATTGAGTTCAAATGGGTAAAAATGCTCTTTTGAGTCACATTGAATATTGTCTGAAAATCCCAATGAAGCAAAATTCTCATCTATTTTATTTCTTGACAAATTGCATGAGAAAGTTCTGCAGAACTCAGTAAAAATCAATAATTTTTGTGGACCTTTTTTGCTGAAAGGACTAGAAATAAAAGTTGCCATTTTAGCTTTCTCACTCAATGTCCTTCTTGGAACTTTTTTCTATCACCTTGGTAGAGGTGCAGTGCTAATATAATATTTGTCTTACTGAATTCCTCAGCTAAAATAACTGAAGTATAACAGTCCTTCCTTCAAAGAACCTGTCTAAAGGCAGCACTCTCACCACACTCTCAGTGCTGCTGCTGTGATGCCAGACTGCCTTGGTTTTACCCCATTAAGAGGGTGTTTTGGGCAGGTAAGTGCAGCCGTGGGGCTGTACTGAGCTGCATATTAGATTCCCACTCTTTTTGATACACTGCAAATATTGCAAGAATATTCTTACTTCTGGAACTCCTGATTCTTGGGGAGTAATTTGCCCTGAAAGGAGATTTAAACTATTTTGAGTCCTAAACAAAGACATTAAAAAATATATATATAAAATTATACAGACCAGTTACTAGTTTGTGGTTTATTATGCTTATCATGGTAAAGCTTTTTGCAGTTTTTTCAATTCTGTGGCAGTACCTTATCTCATTTGTTTCCTTCTTGCTCCGTTTTTAAGGAATTGTGGTTATTGGATCTGTAGGTTTCATTTCTGATAAGAAATCTGATATGTAACCTTGTGTTGGATGAGGATGTTTGCCATTTGACTGGAGATGTCACTAAGTCATTGGTTCATAATTAGTGAAAAAGACATCTCAACCAAAAGTTTTCATTGTTTCTGTTTCTCTTGCTTGCAACCTGCCCTGTTCATGCCATTGAAAAATGGCAAATTAATAAAGAGGAAAAATCTCAATAGTTTTGAATGTGCTGGCCTTATTTACTGTCTAATCCTTCTTTCCCCCTTTCCTACAATGGAATTTTAAGGAAATATCCAGTCAGTTCTCAAGCATAAGTTTGATGAAGATAAGAGCCTTTATTAACTTCCAAGTATGATCACAGCAATTGTAAAAAACAGTTTCAGTCTTAGCAGAGGAATTTTCAAGGTATGCAAGATAACTCCAGGAATGTATATTCATCAGCCTCCTTTTTATTCCCAGGATAAATTTCTGTTGTTCATATCAATAAGGTGTTAAATTAGGCATGCTTGTGGATCATAGCTTTGAGAGCTGATTTTGGAAACCAAACCAAATTCCTGTATATTCATCACAACCTTTTGACTTTGCTCTGCTTTTCTGCATCCTTCCCTTCACCTCATTACCTTCCTTCCAGCTGGCCCAGGCCAGACAAGTGGGAAAGCTTTCCCTGGATGAAATAGTGACCTAATGCAATGACTTCCACAGACCTGCATTTCAAAAAAAGGTGAAACTGGCTCTTAGAGAAATCAGTTCTCAAATGGGTTATATCACCCTCTTCAACACCATCACCTGTCTTCTGTATTCCTTGCACGAATCAAGGAGGATTTTGGTATGTAGGAACTGTACTCTTAATAGAACAGTTTCATTGTTGTCACATGGAAGAATGATTTGCTATTTTAGAATAGGTTGGGGAGGAAGAGAATCAAAGTGCTCTGCAATTAATTCATAAGCTCTTCTGAGGTTTACCTGGCAATGGATTAGAAGAAGATTAATTTACAGTGTAGGAAACACCCTATAGCTATGATTTCTTTTATCTGATGTGGTCTTGTGGAAGAGCTGTCCTTTGTTCCTAGAGAGATTATTTCAGAGCAACATTTACATTTATGGTATTGATTAAATAGATAGCTGCCAAATATATCTGTGTAAGACTTTCATAAATAACAACTGCCACTGTGTAATTCTCATGTAATGCAAAGTGTGCATTTGGTCTTTGAAAGAGAGAGAGAGAAGGAGAGAGAGAGATGGACTGCAGGAACAAAGCTTCTCATAATTGCAGTGCAAGAGAACATTGCACCACACAGACAGGTTTTCTGCCCCTCTGTTAATGCTTTGCAAAGACAAGATTTTCTGAGACTTCTGTAGTCATTACTGCTTCAATCTTAACAATGAGGGTTCAATAAAATTTTACTGAAGTCCTTATTTTTGAATAATACACAATGACATTATAACTATGGAGGCAGATTTTAAATTGCCGTGTAAATTGTCTCAGCATTAGCTTTGAAAGTTTATTATTGCTTTATAATATTCCTTGCTCTTAAGCTTCTTATTTATAGGGACAGCGTGTGTATTTACAATAAATGTGATAAATTGAGAGATTAATATTTCTTCTATCAAATCTCTTTATTTGGAATCCAATAAAAAGCTAGAGTTCACAATTTTTGTTGTTATTTAGTTATTTATGTTTGTATGTTTATGCATGTGTTTGTGTGTGTGTATGTATTTTAATTTCAGCCCATACAAGTGCTTGCTAAGCTTGTCCCAGGCCATCAGAAATCCTTAGAAACTAATCCTGAAAATACATGGAGAATACTACGAAGCTTCTTGTACATACCACAAGAAAATAGACTGCCATTGAGAGCTTTAAATCAATATCCCCTATCTTTCCTTGCAATTTCACAAGAGGATGAACACATTTTTAGGAAGAAAAATATTGCACACCTTCACAAAAACATGATATTCACCATTTTATTGAGTACTTTTCTACAATGTTAGTGGATAATACAGCAGTTCTGGATTCAACTTGTGAGACATTCTTTGAAGTTGAACATGAGATGTTTGTGTCATGTTGACTGTGCAAAATTTCTGGGTTTTCTCACAGTTATGAGGGATTCTAATTTCATTGCACTTCGCGCTTATTTATTTCTGTGATTTGCAAAGTATGTTAAATCTGTATTTCCTCCTGCATAGTCTGTGAACTCTAGGATTTGTGATAAGAGATGGTTCTCAATGCTGTCATGTCAAAATGAGATACAGCAAGGATGGACATGAAATTATTGTAATTATTTTCTCACAATATACATAAATCCTCTACAAATCTAAAGTATTAAGTGAACTTTTTGAAAATTTTGAAGATACATTAGAAGCATTAAATATGAATGTGTAAATTAAAATTGTATTTTAATGCTTACTCTTCTCTAAGTTACAGCTGGGCCATGTTGGCTTTTTGACTTATATAAGGAATAATAGACTTATAGGTCATCCATTTTTGAAAAGTGTAGGCAGTATGGGGCAGGAGAGCATGGCTTTACTGCATTCAGATAGCAAGTGCAAGTATATCTACTCCCCTTTGGAGATATGTATATATACAGGTGTGTGTGTGTGTGTGTGTGTGTGTGTGTGTGTGTGTGTTTGGGTGTAGCTGTGCTGGAAAAGAAGATTGTCAGTTAAGTTGTCATCACAGAAATCTGGTGACCTCTAGTAGTGATAGTCAAGTTTCTTACATGAGTTCCAGCAGATCAGGCATCCCAATGTTTTGGGTTTTTTTCCTGCAGTGGAATAAATGGAATAAAATTGTTCAGAAAAAGAAAAAAAAATCTGCTGAAATAGGCTTGTAGATGTGTACAGGATGAAGTCACTCATTGAAGCCAAGTGTTTGATCTTGGGAAATATTAGATCTGGAAAAGGTAAACCCAAAAAGAGATTTACCTCATTATTTTGAAATGCTTCATAGAAAACCTTTCCAATATTGTCCTTGGGAGATTCTCACTAGAGTTTTCTAATTCTCCCTCCTTTTCATTTTTCTTACCTTTCTACATTTTCCCTTTCCTTTCTCCTTCTCTCCTTTGGAAAATGCCAAACATCACTAGGGAGATCTTCCTTTGAATGTGCATGCAGGATTCCATCAGCTCTGTGCCTGAAAGCATCACTGCCTCAAACATTGTGTCCTGACATTCTATGATTCTCTGATAAAACCCAGGATTATTTTTCTTAAACCTGCAGCCCATAAATGATTCTGTGATGCTATCTTTTGAGTTATGCATGAGAAAGATGCTCTGATGTGCTATTCAAACACGAGTTCATTCTAAGTCAGAGGCGCTAGTGCTCAGGCAATAGAGATTTTTGTACGGGACAAATGCTACAACAATGGCTGTAAAGATAAAAATGTTCATACTAGCCGACCAGGAAAGACAAGGATTCTGTTATTTAATAACTATGACAAAGACTCATAAATACCACAAAGCATACAGCGTGGTAAGGAAATTAAATAGAAAAGGAATGAGATAAGAAAAAGAACATATTTTCCTGTCAGTTCATATTTACTTAAATTTTTATCTCTGACCTCTCTATAAAGCAAGATTTTCTTTGTTCAGTCCCTGAAGAGATAAATTCTATTCTTTCAAATAAGAACAGAAGCAATGAAGAAACATGAATGCAATCACTAGAAATGTAAGGCCAGCCAATTGGCCCAACCATGGCAAGACATTTTGCCTTGATCTGCAGCACCAGAATACCAAGCAGGTAGGAGGTGCAATAGGCACTGGCTTACCCTCAAATGCAATGCTAATTGTACCTTTCACACCCTATAGGAAAGCTGAGGTTGTCATTAATCAGTCTTCAAGAAGCCTGGCACACTCACTGCAAAACCAGAAAGGAATTCTGTGACCTGGATATTAAAATCCCTGATTAAATAAGGTATTTTCTTAACAGAGCTCGTTATGCAAGCTTGTCACTCCTTCAACCAGCTCATTTCCTTATAATTTTGAAATTAAAAAAGAGTTGGATAGCCCTTTCTCAGGAACTAAGGCAAAAAGGCAAGATATTCTATGTTCTTTGGTCACTTTTAGAATTTTGGATTGACTTAGAATGGTTAGATTCATAATGCTCCTGCTTCATCCTTTTTCCAACCTTCATAAAGGATGAATTGCAAGTTGTCTTATTTTGTTTAGAAAAACTCTTGGAAGAATTTTTCAAATTTTTATGCAAAAAATATTGCCGATTTTACAATAGTACAAAAAAAGGATGTAGGTGGATTAATTTTAATTTTGTGCAGATGTGAATTCACTACCCACTCTTCCTGAAGACTTGCTCTCAGGCAGATGCTGCCAGCCTAAGCTGTGGCATCGATGCAGTGCATGCAGTGGTTGTGAAAGCTCCTGCTGGCTCTTATGGCTGTCAGGTTATTTCCAGAACCAGAAGGAATCCACTTGTATATCCTCTAATTTTGGTACTTGGTTATGAGTTAGAGAGCCAAAATGAAGAGTTCTGTTTTGCTGAAAAACAAGAAAAAAAAAAGGGCCTGATTTAACACAGACATTTTGAAGAGGGCCACCTGCATTCAGTCTTCATATTTAATAATTCCATACCTCTGCTAAAATGATTTAGCATAAAATTGCATTCTTTTCTTGCTTTCATTTTGGGTTAACACATCTCACTGCATTTTAGTTAGCTGTAGTTCATGGCTTAGCTGTAGAACTGCCTGATGATAAAATGTCTGTCTGTGTGTATGTGTGTGCTTTAATGCTGCTTACTCTTCTCATCTGCACAGCGTAGTTCCATGCATCCTATCAACCTCAGTGCATGCAGTCTCTTTATGCTATAGATCAAAAGGAAGAGAAAAGAATGGAAAATTTATTTGCCAAAGTGTTAGTAAAAAGCTTATTTCTCCAGCATAATGGAATCCAGGTAGCTGGCAGGCAGACTTATGAAACGTCAGATCTCCCAAGCTGGTGCACAGTTTCAATTCAATAATTATTCTCATTCCCTCTATGCAGCTACTCAGCAGCAAGTGGCACATCCAAACTGCACCCCGTGACTAGAATGGCATTAAAAAAGGAGGTGAAAGAGCTCTTCACCTACATGCTAATTTCCTTTCTCCCAGTAAAGGCTCGAGTTCACGCTGCTGAAAATAAATAATTACGAAATGTGATTGAAGACTGGAGTGGCCTTGTGATTCAGCACCACCCTGAAATCAACATTGCAACAATGCAGCGTAATAATCTGCTTGATGCAATGAATGGGCTGTGAAGTCCTTAGGCAGTCAGGAGGCTCCAGTGGAAAGGAAAGACAATGCAGGTTTCCCGTGGGCATGCCCCGCTGCATTAGTATGCGGTGGCATGGGCTGACAAGGCATCCATAGCCACTGCTGCCTGCCTCGCTTACAGACCTGCCAATAGTGGCCAATAATTGCCTATGGAGAGCCATTATACACTGGCCCACAAAGCCACACCAATTTCCATGATGTTTCGCTTAAAAAGTGCTTGTTTTGCAGGATAGAGGCCATGTCAATAAAATGGATTGGGTGTCACTTAAACCAAGTGATGTACTAATCTCCTGGAGGCCTTGTGTCCTTAATCTCTCCAGGACACAAGTCAGTTTAGAAGCATGAGCTGTTCTCCCAGGTAGCAACTATTGAGCTCTTTAATGTAAATTCAAAGGCAAAGCTTATCAGTGTGTTTCAGAAATTGCTTCAGTGTGGTTGCTGTCTATGGGAAAAAAATCCACACACTTCCCCCAAAATCCCTGGGCAACTTCCAAGCTTTCACTGTGCCCGCGAGCACCTTTTAATTATAAAGAAATTGTTTTTGGTGATATGTGCCTTGTGACCAATTGGATTAGAGGCATTTCTTCTGGCTATTATTAAGCTAACTTGACTATTGCCCTTGTGTAGCTGAGCATGATCAAAATGTAAAGTATGGGAGAGATCTAAATTATGAACCATAGTGCAGCGCTCCTGCAGACTGAATTCTTTAGTTCATTAAAAAAAAGCTTCAATGACTATAATACTGTAATGAAAGGGCAGAATAATAGGCACAGGATCAAGGATGCTGTGGCTCATCAGGGTGAGTTACAAAGGCTTGCTGAAAGATTCAGACTGGGATTTTTAGCATTTCAGTGGCCTGGTCATTATTAGACAACAGGTAGGGCCACTAGAAAGATGTAGACAATCCATAACTCCTTAGAGGGACGTAAAGATGAAGAACTAAAGTCTCCTTGTAATGACAGTAAAAATCTACTAAATATTCTAAGGTACATTTTCTGGTGCAATTCCTTCCCTATTTTTATTTATGTTTTCTCTCCTAACTAAGGATTGAGACTTTTCTATTCATTTGAGCTGTTGCAAGTTTTTTTAATCGAAGACCTGATCTGTGAACCAAAATCACTTCTTCAGAGCTCGTACATCCAAACCAAGGAGCAGAACGCTTATGTGTATTTCTGACATTCTGATCTACCTCACTCTGAAATCATGAAATGAAACCAGGGCAAACGGATGGGCTCCCTTTGTAATTCCATCATCACTGAGAGCAACCTTTTCTGGCTGGGTGGGACTATATTTGGAATGAATTGAATGATAACAGGGACCCAACTCTTCAAAGTATTTTTGCTGTTCATACATGGTATGAGGAAGGTAGAAATGGGAGTAAGAACAGAAGAACTTTTAAGAGGTCTGAAATGTGTTCATCACAAAAGGACGGGGTTTGTTCCATAGAAGCAGGAGCTAATTGCAAGTAGTAACATCAGAACATGCTTCAGCTAAAATAATTTATCAGAAAAATAAAGCTTTTCGGGCATTGAAAAAAAGTACCATAGTACATCCTCAATCTTCTGTGTGATAGGTCACCACCATGTGATTGAGAACATTTATTGGCACTGGACAGTATCTTTGATGGAATTACCTCATTATAGCATTTACCACTGTGAATAACAGCTTTGCTGTGGAGGTTTAATTAACTCTTTTGTGACACTGGAGATTTTAAGATTTTTACCGGGTCCTATTATTAAAAACAAAACAAAACAAAACAAAACAAAACAAAACAAAACAAAACAAAAAACACCAAGAAAAATCTCTTCAAGTAATTCCAAATTCTCATTATATGGCAAGGTGTAAAACATCAGTCAGATCGTCCCTATTTATCACACATAAAACTGGGAGTTTGGGAGGTGCAGCCACTGAACTATCATTGTTCCCGTTCCTAAATACTGAAAAATGCCTTCCATATTAAAATAGATCACAGTCCATTTGTGCTTACCTGTTTAAACCCTGTTATTTTCCTTTCATAAAAATACCTTTACTTTCTCTTGTTTTTCTCTTGGGATATTTGTAGGTCAATTTACCCCGCTCTGGCATTTAGCTAGACTGAAAAGACAAGGCCAGAAAAGCTCTTGTTTTTAGACTCACTTTTGATGTATTCCTTTGATCACCCCATCAGTCCTTCCCTATATATTAAAACCAGCTTCTTTTTTTGCTTTTTTAATTTTCCTTTTTTAATAGCAAATATTAGATGGAGCAAAATTTTAAAAACTTAAGGTTTCACCAGTGACTTAAATAGCTGCACTGCCATTTGGCAATTTCTGCTGGAAATACTTTGTGTGATAGATATTTGGATTACATTTGGTTTTTTTGCCTGACCATGTTACACAGTACCCAAAAATTGGTGTTATATAGGGAGGCTGATTTTTTTTCTCTCTGTCCCTGTGTTACATTTTTCTGTGGCATTGGAAAAGAGAATAGGAAAAAAATATTGATAGTAACTTGTAATATATAATCTCATTTTATACTTGTGGTACATCCCCAGTGCCATCCCTTTCCCCCCCATGATATATATATATATGTCTTGCTGTTATTGATTCAGTTCAGCATTGTATTACGAAGAAATGAAATTAGTATCCAACATTTTTGTATGCCAAGGGTAGCTGTAAAGTTATTAAATATGATTGATCCTCAAAGGAAATCTGGAGAACTCAACTATTGATCTCATTCCAGTACAACTGCTGGTTCAGGACAACCTGTCATCACCTGTTCTCTGGTGAGGACCTTTGGTGGTTCAGATTTCCTGTACTAGCCCCTGTCTTTTCCAATTATAGATTATATACAGATTAATTATATAATTATATACAGAGAGTGAACAACCCATGATATGAGGCACAGAGTTTCCCCTCCAGTTTGATTAAGTAAGGCACAGTGGAAGAGTTGCCTTTGATGAGAGCATTGTTTTTAGCCCCATGCTCTGTGCAGGGCTGGCTGAGCCCCATCCCTGCTGGGAGTGTGACACAGGCAGCGAGGAGTTAATGGCTCTGGTGCTCCGTGCCAGAACTGAGCAGCTGTAATAAATTGGCTAAAACATTAGCAGTATAAAGTAATTCAAGATTAAATTTTATAGCTCATATTTTTACAGTGAGCATTACGCACTGATACAAGATATTTCCATCTCATATTTCACACCATTTAAGATGAACTCTCATTTTTGCTGAAATCTCCTCTTGTTGGCCCAAAGACATGTCGTATGTGAAAAGCTAAAAGCAAGGAAAAACACATTTAGAAACTTGAACTAGAACTGTCTTCAGCTGAATATATTTTTAATCATCTTATTTGGCAACTGTTAAATAATCCACGCTGTATCCCGTTTCTAACATTCTACTATTGAAACATGAAACAGTTCTTTCACAAACATCTCAGTGTTTCTTCACTCTTTTGAGATATCAGGAAAATATTATGTCTTAAAAATGTTTGTTTATGCCACCATTTTATAACCTTTAACTTTTACTTCCTTTTGAGCTAGTAGGGTAGTAAATAGCAAATTATCAAGTTGATCAATGTGAACTCAACAAAGAACTATATGCTGACCATAAATCAATTTATGTTGAGATTATTTTACTGCTCTTCTGATTTTTATTCTCTGCAGCATCCAATCCAAAATGTCACGTCAATCAAGCACATCATGTTTTATAATATCAGTTTTTCAATGTATTGGTTTAGTTGAAACCTGGAAATCTGGAATCTGTGTTTTAATTAAAAATTATTTTAGTAGGATGATAGGCACAAGAAACAGTCTTTCTTCACCAGCTATTCTTTTAAATTCCCACATTTCCTCTTCAGTTCCATAATTTCTGATTGTGGATCTATCAAAAAAAGGGGGGAGAAAAAGTGAAGAACTAGTCCAGGTTAAAATCTTACACTTGGTCTCAAAAAAGGCTTTTTCCTTTGCTAGGACCTACAGGTGATTGCATTAGGGTGGCAGTGGGAGTTAGAATGAGCAGTAAGGATTTGAGGCAAGAAGGGCTTGCATTTAATTCTGGGAATTTTTTTCAAGGGAGGAAAAAACTGCATGAGAAAATAAGACGGGGAAAAGTCAAAACTTTGAAGAAGATTTCAAAAGTGTAGGTTTACTTTTGCTATGGAGACAGGTTCTGATTCTGACATTTGTCTCTAGAGTGTTCAGATTTTAACATACTTCTGCAGCCTTCAAACTGATGCTCAGCAATTGGAAAATACATTCTGCTTTGAATGAAAATTGGTCGTGAATGGTGCTGTTGGTTTGGATTTCCTATCCTTCTAATACCTGTTTTTAGGCAGTAAAAACAAAAGGCAGCCTGACAGGCCCTTAGTATATTTGAACAGAGGGATGAATAAAGAGAAATACCTTGAGGTGCAAATATTGAAAAACAAAAGCCTTCTTGGAAGGAAAAAAATCTAGCAGAAAACCGATTTACAAAGTGGTGACATAATCTGTTAATAGCTGTGCAAAGTTTAAAGTGCTACAAGGTCAATATGCTATGAGGGTAAATTAGTACTAAGTACACAAAGCAATTACAGAAATAATCATGCTATGGAAACCACCAACATTTCAGGCTGTGGGAGGAAAGATTTTGCACACTGAAACTTTTCAGTGTCACCTTCGTGAGGGCTACCCTGAAACTTCTCTTCTGAATGATCACTTTAGGTTGTCTTTTTGCATGTGGCAGATTTTTAATTTACATCTTCCCTCTTAGTAGAATGGCATCCCAGAGCATCTGGACTGTTGCCCATCAGTACAGCCTTCATATTCTTACATCTTGCTGATGTAAAATCTCACTGTGATTTTAGTGGGTTTATGGCCTCTCAGAAACTATTCTGTCATTCTGATATTTGCCAACATGTGCTTCTAAAACTGTGCCCTCAATACCCTCCTTTTTCTTTATAGAAGTATAAAGGAAATGGGCTCTTTTGGGCTTCACTGTAATTAGGGGTCTTAAAATGCTCTAGGAGCAATAAAAAAAGCAATAGGGGTTTTTGTGGGTTTAGACTAAGCTGGGTAAACTGATTTTTTTTTGGTGTTTTTGTTTTGGTTTTCTTTTTCAGATGCTACCAAATTCCTCTTTTTTTTTTTTTTTTTTTTAATAGACTGCTGTGGGCTTTGGTTTTTTGTATGCTTCTTCTAGGTCATGGAGCCCTGGCAAAGTTGTTTCCTTTAAAGCATAAATGGAAAATATCTGCTATTTATTTATTTTGATGTATTTATTGCAATTACATTTGCAACTCATTTCATCTCACAGATTTTTATTTCCTTCTGAAGGAAGCAAAAGGCAAAATAAACAGCTTTTGAGACTGAAGCATTTTCTCTAGAGAAATAGAAAACACTTCCTCCAAATTACTGAGAAGGCGGCTATGACAGAGAATGTCAGCACTTGCTTTTGTTGGTACTTTATGGAACATGGAACAATGTGGGGACAAAACAAGCTTCCAGTCCTTTTACAAGGGTCTTGGAGGGGGGATTTGCAGCCATGCAAGTTGTGCCCATCACCTCAGAGTGCAACAGGTCCCTTGCACTTGCTTTAGATAAAAGAAGCTGGCTATAATGTATTTAAATTTACTATCAAGTTAATATTAATTATTATTTGTCCTGGGACTTGGAGAGGAGTGAAGCTAAGGCAAGTTTTATCTCTAAGAATCTCTGGCCCAAGCTAGGCTTATGACTTGAGATAGCAAAGCAGATTCCTGCCAGACATTTTGGCTGTGGGAGGTTCCTAAACCATACAGACACAGAGAAACACCATCAAGGTAAATTCCCTTTGAGGAAGTATCAGTGTTTAGTTCAAACATCAGTGAACCCATTTAGAACTGACTGGTGGGTTTTGAGGATGAGTTTATCTCCTCTCCTTCATCCAGCAGGTTTATAGTAGGTTTTCAATCTCCATTAAGAAGTAGGGAATTTTAAATAACTGTGTAAAATCCAAGCTAAGTCTTCTTCTAAGGTGTGTATGTATATTCTTGAGTTTTGCTTTATGTTTGCTGTGTGCTTTTGTCTAGAGACAGATTTTGGGAGGATTTTTCAAAACAGCTGAAAGATTTCCTGCCCTCTGACTGACACTATCAAAATTAAATGGTCTGCACCCAGTTCACAGATGGCTGTTCTGGGAATTGCATCAGTTCCATGCTGTGAGAGCGAGGGATCTGCATTTCTACAGATCTCAGAATGGATGATTATTTCTTGCTATATCCTCAGGGTTAAAATCTCCCACCAACAGGAAGTAACTTTGAACAGAGCACACCCCTCCCCTCACACACCACCCAACTGGAACAGCACTGAAGAATGGCATCGTGCAAGAGGGAGCCTTTGAGGACTATGTTCTCTTTTTAATTTGCCACAGGTATCAGGCTGATCATTGTCCATGTTTGTGTAGGTGATGTGTGCCTGTAAAACATCCACAAACAGTCATAACTCTTATTTCAGCCCTAAATTGAAGGCTTCAGGGGTGGATGTGGCTTACTGCCTTTCAAAGATGCTCTTCAGGAGGAAGGTCAGTGGATTACCCAAAAGGCAGCCATACTCATAAGGATGATGTAAAATTTTCCTCACAAATTTGTCTTCAGCTTGCATTGCAGACACATTACCTTCATAGTTTGCTTTAGGCAATCTTCTGTTAGACATGCTCTATGCTACTTTTTGTTTCAATGAGTGAGACACATCAGTAAATGCTGCTTGTCTTCATTCTTCTCCTTCCTGCTTCTTACACCACAATTTCCTGATGCATCCAACCTAGTAATCAAAAAAACAAACATATAAATCTGTAGATCAATCAAATCAGTATAGATATAAAACAGAGGACTGAGTTTCATTCTACTTTTTCTCCTGTTACTTGACAGAACGAGGGGGCATGAAATAGATACAATATATTTCAAGGCAGAAGGGTTTACATACATATATATATTTCAATTTTAAATACAATATTCAAATGAAATTATTTCCCTTGAAAAGCATTTTGCTTTTACTGATACTAACAACAGCTCATTCCCCTCATATCCCCTCTCTGATCTGTGGTAACATGATAAAAAAAACTGCACAAGGTTTTTTTTTATAAACACAGTCTTATTCCCATAAAAGGTTGGCCAGAGAACTGCAAATCATGTTTGGATTTCAGCAGGGCAACTCCCACTAGCTGAAAGCTGATAAAGCTTTTTGGAATCTCTCGTGATCCGAATGTCTGAAGTGATCCTTGACACCTAGCAGCCAACTGAGCTGTGGCTGTCCACCACTCAGTGTATTAGAATGAAGCTATAAACAGAGCCATTTCTCTTTTTTACTGTTTCCCTAATATGGATAATTGCACAGAGTATTACTTCAGCTGCCAAGATGATATAACCACACAGAGCCGCAATTTCAAAGAACACATTTTGAGAGCTCAGTGTGGTGCACGTTCCTTCTTATGTCATGTCTGTTCTATTTTTTCTCTATGTAAATAGCTTCTAATGTCTCTTCTTTCCCTCTGCCCTCAAACAGTGGACTCTGTAATGTGAAAGAAAGGTAGCACTAAGCACAAGCCTATTTTTCTGAGCTAAAGTAATCCACCTCAAACAAGAACATCTGCAAACCTAACCCTGTTGTTGAAATTCATCTCAGGTACTCTATGTATTTTGATTCCTCACATTCTCAAAGAGAGGACTTACTTTTATTTTGTTTTACTGCTGATAGCCCAGGCACTCAAGCCTGTGTATGCAAATATCAACTGAGACAGGGTGGAGAAGCCTTATTCTTGTCTTCCTGGACAATGAACACTCATTTTTTCCGCTTTCTTCACTGCACTTGTTTGGATAACATAATGAATTATCTTGGAAAGAAGAAATATAGAACAATGTGAGCACTTTTCCCCAAAGCAGGCTCCCAGATACTTTGGCTGTGGGATTTGTGATGCATGGTTTTCCAGTTCTGCATTTGTAAACTGCTGCTGCCCTTAGCAGAGGACGTTTTAATTTCTATCTACAGCCATAGTGAATTTAAAGTGCTTTTAATCTGGCTTATTTTTTTCTTAGTCACTCATATAGAAGTGAATCTTTGAAGGTAAAAAGAGATTTCAAGTCTGTTTACTTTTAGTCCAAGGAATCAGGATGAGTTATTGTGCATTATTCAGTTGCATTCTGCTTTGTTCTGAATTTTCTCTTCCTCAAGGATCTGCATTCCATTCCATATGTAGTTTATACTGTGCTGTACCTCTTTTCTACCCTTTCATTCCCTCTCACACACATTGTATAGACTGACATTCACCACACCCCTCAAGGAGCCCTGTCACCCACCTTTCTGTTTTGTTTTTGTAATTTTGTGAAATTACCACTGTGAACAAGAAAAGACAAGCTGCTGCTCCTCCCTGGCCCCACTCCTGAACCTTGCCTTTTCTCAGGAGTGGCTGGATCCCTCCAGGGAGGTGTTCTGGGGCATCAGGGGCAGAGTGAAAGTTGCCATCATGTCTAATCACTCCCTTCCAACGGGGAGGGACAGAGCAACATGGGCAGGATTTTGTCTGGGCATGGCTCCAGCATCTGCAATCATGCACTTAGGCAAAAATCTTTTTTTGGAGGTCTTTACTCAGGTTCATTGTTTCATTGAATTCCAGCCAGCAAGTGGAAATTCACACCAGAAAGTGGGAGGAAAATAAGTGGAAAGACATCTAAAATAGAAAGGATAAAGGGTAGAATTAATTGAGTGACCACCAGCATCTATAGAACAAAGAATGAGAAAGCAATCATCCACTCCTGGAACTTAACAGGATTTATTTTAAACTCCAACTGTCTGTTCATGAAAGGCAGACAGAAAGCGGAATAACATTTTCCTAAGTATCAATTAGAGAGCAGCAGAAGGTACAGGCCCAATCAAGTGAAAAATTGTGTATAATTTTTAGGTGGGTGACACTGGTGTTTCTCTTTTAGAAAATCCCTTCTACAAGGAATATGGAAGAATCTTCAGATTCTTCTGAGAGACCTGAAGGCACAAGATAATGCCAGCAGACTTGTTTGCATTAAGAGGGACTATTCTTCAGTTATGCTTTATTCGAAATTTTATGTCAGGAGGAAAAGCATGTTTTAATCAATTGATACAAGATCAAATACTTCTTTTTTCCTAATACAGTTCCCTCGTAAAATGAAAGTAACCTAACATTTAGAAAGACTAGCTCTCCACCCTGTAAAGACTTTCTAAATCCAGGAATATCCTTCCAGATGAACATTTATCAAGAGGAATCCACACGTGAGCTCTGAGAAAGTTGCAGCCTGCTTTTCCACATTTACACTTTCAAGGGGAGTATGCTATGTTTTCACCTTGAGGCTTTAAAAATGAAAAAGGCTGATTTTGCTCCAAAGGATACTGTCATGTACCAGGGTTCTTCTGGGTGTCCTTTTATTCTTTATTCTTCTGGCTAAGAACTGGATTCATAAGCCTTTCTTGTGTGGAGTGTGTGGATAAACCCCCTGTCACACGCCATGCTAAAGGAATTGAGTTTGCGTGGCGGAGATTAAACATGTAAGGAAGGAAAAGCTGCTAGTTTAAGAACTGAACCCTTCCTCTCCCTGGGTACCTAATTGATTGTGTGGAAGCTGCCCACACGCAGCACTGTGCACTGCTGGAAGCTGCTGATCCTCCCTCCAAGCTGGCTTGGCTCAGCGGGTGCTCACACATCCTTGCAGCGTCCTGACAACTGGCTTAATGCTTATGGGATCAGCTGTCTTCCCATGATCATAGCATGGAGCACATCAGGTGTCAGCGTGCTCCTCTGGACATTTTTAAAGAGGGGGAAATGCTGATTTGCAGCATAGTGGATAAACTGATGATTAGGCCAGCCAAAGAGCAGCACAAAGCTGAGTACCTTAATTCCACAGCAAAGGGCAGCAGGAGCTGCATCCCGGTCTGCAGCGTCTGCCCCAAATCAACATAGAAGACTAAAAAAACAGAGGTAAAAAACCAGGTGCTATAAACAGTACTGCTTTACAGAAATATAATGCAGTTTCATCATACAAGTATATAATATCTTCCACCTGTTAAACTTTTTTAAAGGCAGCAAGAATTATTGCAGGGCAGAAATGAAACACATGCTCACATCTGAGTATCTTAAAATATATGTCAGTATGATTCCTGCCTAGAATCACCAGGGAACATTCAGTGATGATGTACCAGTGAAGAAAAAGCTCTATCTTAAACTTCTGTTTGATGACTGACTAGCAAAAGAAATTGGCAGAAATGTTATGGATAAATAGCATGCCTTATTTATATAATTTAAAATGCTGCTGGAATGTAAGAATAATGATCAGCCAGTAAATGGTTTGCAAAAGGGGAAATACATTTTAAGTGAGAAAAGATGAAGATTAGGAAATTAGTATTAGTGTTGCTAGAATGAAGTGAATTCAATTCTATTTTTAATCTTTGTCATTCAATGGAAGCATCCTTTTAAGTAAAAAGAATACTGTTTTGAAGAAACTCCAAGGGAACTTCTTTTGATTATTCATCATTAAAGAAGCCAAATGAGAAGGCTATCTGCAATTTACTATTTCCATGTCAGCAGAAGGAGAGGGTCAGGTTTCTAGATTTTTTCAGGACTAGCTATATTTAACTATAAGAAAAACTTCACAGTACTTGTTATGGAAATGAAAAATCAAAGTGAAATCATATTCCTCTCTTGAGAGAATAGATTAGAAAAGCAAAAATTACTGTTAGTGGTTGTCCTCATTTTACGCTTGAAGCAGACTGTGATAGAAACTACATTGTGAAATAAATTATTCCTTTTTAATTACTTGCAATAGAAGTTATACCTTTATCTATAAAATCAAAGTAACTGATAGATAAGAGGAGTGTTGACTTATTTAATGGCTAAACTGATTTACACCTTCAATTCATGAAACATGGAAGAGGACTTGATCATCTGTTACTACAGTGTAGGAGCCTGAGCAGCCCCGACGTGCTGACAGATTGCATTCAGCAATATGCTTCTTCTCCAGGGAAAATACTGGTTCTTATTTTGAAAGATTCAGGCACTGCTCAGATATGAGTATCTATAAAATGCTCATTAGGGACAATAAAAATCATTCTCAATGACTGCAGTGATATTAGGTGCCTTCAGAACCTTGATTAATTTTCATACTTGTTTTTGGGAATTTGCCTTGTGGAGAGATTCTGCAGTCGGGGCTAACTTGTCTTTTGGGTTTATGCTCTCATTTTGAGCTAAAGAGAGGATTTTTTATGCAGGGCTGTCTGCAACTTGCATTTGCTCAAGCTCCTACTCTGCAGCAAAGTGCTAAGGCCACAAAAGTAGAGCTGCCATCCTGGGTGGGCTGAGGGAGACATCTAACTCCACACCTGGGCTCCAACAGCATCCAGGAGCTGAATTATAGGAGAGGCTGAAAACTGGATGGATGCAGAGGGACAATTTTTTATCCCTGTGGTCTTCAGCTCCCATCAAGCCCCTCTCTAAAACTGCAGAGCAGTTCCAGAGCAGTCATTTTTTGGTGCAGAAGGAGGTGATGGAGAAATGGCATCTGCCAGGGTGTGCTCTCTCCCATCAGCTGAGTGTTACTCATTGGCACGGCACCTGTGCATCTTATTGGGAAATGACATCCAACAGGCTGCAGAAAATGGGAGAGGGAGAACCCCTAAAAGAGTGTTGATATATGGGTACCCTATTTGCTTTTTAGATATCACCTAAAGTAAAAGGGATTAAGAAAAACTTCTGCCTTAATGCTCTAGTGCCTTACAAGGCAGGTCTTCAGCAGGTCCATTGCAACTCATTCTTCACCACCAGGTTCATTACTAAATCATTGTTACAATATTATGGTTTTTATTTAAGTCAGATATTCAATGTCTCCTGCATGAAGTGAAAACGCTTAATTTCACTGTGCTACTGAAAAAAAAAAAAGATTAATTTTTTTCAAGTAATATTTAAGGGGAAAAAGAGCATACATAGAAAATGTTAAAAAACAAGATAACATTTTGCCCCATTTTGCCTACTCCCTCTCTATCCCTATCCTACTGGGCTTATTTAGATCTACCATTAATAAATAAATGCAAGCATATAGAAATTATAATATGTCAAAAAATTTCATGAATCATCTCTGCAAGGGGTAGTTAAAATAAAACAATTATTGTCAAAGTCTCAAATAATGAAATAGGAACAGTGCTCATTTAATTAGATTAAGGTATCAGTTAAAAACTCAGTGTAATATTAAATGTATCAATTTATCTACAAGTAAAGAAGAATATTTATGTCTTGGCACAATGTATTTTTAATTTCTCTGGCACATAAATTAGTTATGATAGCCAGAAAAGACAATATGTTCTGAAACTGGTAACAATTAAGAAACGGAGTTAATAAAGGCTTTGTCTGCTCAAAAAAAAATGTAGGTAGGAGTAGATGGATGTCCTGGTTCTGTCCAGGACAGGGTAAACTTTTGCAGTAGCCAGGAAGGGGCATGGTCAGGACCTGGAGGTTTCTATAGGACCTCACATCATTGCTGTGGGCTGGGGAAGGGGATGCTCCTCCAGGGACAATGGCTTTCTTCCAGTTGGGGAAGTTTAGTTTTCATGTGAATCATTCTCTCCTTTGTACACTTTTATTATTATTAATATTGTTGCTGCTACTGTTCATTCTCTTATCTCACTGATTTTTCCATTAAATTGTTCTTATCTCAATCTGGGTTCCTTGCCTTTTGTGTCTCCACTTGAGGGAGGGCAAATGGCACCCTGTTTTAGCAGGAGTACTGAAGTGCAGAATACCATTCGTAAACAGGGCAATTTAAGCAATAGGCATCCACATTTTTAAGAAAGGGAATGAAGAAGGGAAACAGAGAGTACTGCATCAGAAAGAAAGTTTTGTCAAGGATGCAGCTAGAGAACTACTGTATATCTAATATATGCATGCAAATATTTATATGAACATATAAAATGCATGACATATGTCTAATTTTACATTTTAAAAAATCATGATCCAAGTCTTGAATGCTTCTTTTGCAACAGGGCTAGATTTTCAGTTGGGTGATATGCCCAAGGACATGAGACAAGGAAGAAAAATGCCATCAAGACTCTTCCAAGAATTTATATATAGTATGACTTAGAGGGTGTGAGGTTGTTTCAATTCCTTTCCTGAGGTTAAAAGTGACATTGGATTTAGCTTGACTCATGGGTGAACAAAATGTGTAATAAGTCCTCCTGCCAGTGGTAATGACAGGCAGTTGAATGAGCACAACCAATTCAGTCAGCCCCTTGACAAAGTTATGATTATTGGTTATGGAAGTAAGAAAGTTCTCACTACAAGATAAACAAACAAACCTGCCCACTTCACATGATCCCCTTTTGAGGCTATGGTTTTCTCGTCTTTCCAGCCTGTTATTCTGAAAAGACCACGTTTGGCTAGTTCTTAGATATTTTTTCAGATTCCTATTAGAGAGTGCCAAAAGATTTCTGAAGTTCAGCAGTTCCTGCTGCCTATGGTATAACCTTCCTAATACCAGAGAAGCAGTGGCAGATGTCTAATGTTTTTTGGCCAAAAAAGAAGAAAAAAAATTCTTTCCAAATGTCAGATGCAGAGACCTCATTCAGACAAAATAGTTGCTTCCAAATTTCATGGAAGTTGGGATCATAAGGAACTACTAGTTCTCTTGTCCTTCTCTTCTGGAAGGCTCATACTCTGTTATTGTTTTTCTTGGGCTTTAATAAGAAGGATTTTATATACTAAAGACCACAGTAGGAAATAATGTTTGCTGAGAAGTTCATTCAGTAGTGATATTGCTAAAAGTGACCTCAGACATTCCATAGCTGTGTTAGTAATGATATCCCTTGATCCTTTAAATCTAGTTCTGTGAAATTCCTGTTTAACCCTTGATGATTATTAGTTACATATGGGTCTAGCCATTGCTGTAAACCACTTTGTAAACACTAAAGCAAACACCCTGGAGAATCCCAGTATATGATTCAATTCACTGCTCAAATCCACCAGCCCACCAAAGACACCCCCTGTGCTCTTTGAAGCCCAGCTGATGGGCAATGCTTACACTTGTAATCAAAGATCAGACTGACTGGTCTCTTGCTCCTAGTTATTCTTTCTATTCTTTCAGAATTTTCAAGGATTAGTGAAACTTCTGGAATGTTCCCAGTTTTGTAAGAACTAATAGATATTAACATGAGGGAATAAAATATTTTTTTACCATTTTCCTCATGACATTCGGCTGTCACTTTCTCTGGCACAGTTGATTAAAAAATACTTTTTAATGGTAATGACTCTTTCCAGTCTTATAGCAGCAGACAACATGTTTATTACACTAATATATGCCACCAATGCCCCTTTACTTACCATTGTATGGATATAATTTTTCCAGCTTAGAGCTTTCTGCTGTTTGAACAGTCATATGCAAGAATACTTGGCAGGCAGCTTGCTTTCAAAAAAGAAATACCAAGGTTTATCTCCAGCATAGCTCTGGTGTTCACAAGGTGCCTTGGCTGCCTCTAAGGTTTTCTTTCACCTTACATGCTAAATTTGAAATTTTAAAGTGAAACTATAACCTTCCTTGTACTTTTTCTGAAGTGCTGCTGGACAAGGTGATTGGTTGAAACAACTATCAGAGGATAGCTAAGAAAATACTTCAGGTCTGACAGATAAATATAGATACACAATCATAAAAATTTAATGACAGCAAACCACTGACAGCAATCCACAACATGCCCATTTAAGTTTTACTGTAACTTATTTAGGGAACCAGAGTAATGAGAGCCACAGTATATTGTATTGCTTTTCAGTAACAGACTACTTTGGGATCATTTTATGCTCTTGTAAAAGTAAATGTCTGTAAATGACAATCAAGGATGACAGACAGCAGAAGTCAGTGTTAGCATGATAACTGACTCTACACATCATGTTGCTTATAAATTGATGGTGTTACATTAATCTCAGTTCATAATAGGGGACAAAAATGTAAGTAGGCATAATAAAATTTCTAAATGGAAAATTCAGACTTGATAACATCCTAATGTATATGAAGCCATTTATCTGTTTGGTGTGAGTCTGCATATTTCTGGTTATTCTTGTGAAGCAAAGGAAAGGGTTTGCTTTTTGCCAAACACATACTAAACTTTATTAAAATCACTTTGAATCAATTTACTCTGTATGAGTACTAATATTTCATATTTCCCAGAAGGACCAAAGGCATACATGCCAAGAAACCAGCAGTATTTTAGACTGTTGTCATCCAAATGTAAAAACCACGGCAGTTGCACTGTGGTTATGTCCAGAAATCCACACTCACACATACATAAGTAAAGCTGCTCCCATCATGTCAGATATAGTTTGGCTTTAAGTGAAAGAGTAGATCAGTCTCATTTTTAGTAAAGTAATATTACTTTCTCTGGTTTATTTACAGACATCCATTTTAATTTGTCTTTCTGAGTTATGCCAAGCATAATCTTTTTCACCATCTGTATATAGTCTTTCATATATATACTTATGGTATTTCTGTCACTATAAATAGCAGTTGTGATTGTACTTACTAACCCACAGTATAATTGGCTTTGACTAGGGTTGATTTCATAATTAGTCTCAGTGTTTATGTTAGTAATATTATGTCAATATTAAGTAAAGTTTCTTATACATATTTTGTCACTGAAGCATTCAACTTCTTTATGGTTAGGTGGCTTTAATACATCTCAAATATAGCTTATATGGTGAGACTCTGCCATTATCCCAAGAAGAATAGGTTTGTCCCTGGATGTAGAGTGGATGGGATCAGCAATTACCTGTCTCACACACTTTCTATTTCATACTGAGGAACAAGGGGGAAAAAATCAACAGATCCCTACAGATTTTACACACTTGAAAAAACGCAGTGGCAGATAGGAGGCAGAAAAAAGAGAGCTTTCCTGTGAGTAAAAAGTATGTTCAGCACTAGTTACCCTGAAATTTTGCAAGGAATTATTATGTGCTTTTCTTTTTTTCTTTCCTTCAGGATTTATTAAGGAAGCAACTCAAGTGCTGTGTGAACGTTACAAAGATACAGCTGCCTCTGCTGTCCTTTGCAGCCCCAAAAGCTGGAAGATTTAGGAAAATCTCCCAGAGTAACTTCAGCTCCTTTAAATTCTTTATTTAAGCTGTTGCATTATTCAGAGAGGTAGGATTTTCCATACTGGTAGAGATCCAATAAGCATTTTTTTCACTTTTTAAGGAGTCATCTTTACCATCAGAACCACTTTCTCTTCTGTACATGCAGCTCTTTCTCTTTACAATCCTTATGGTGTCTTTTAGGAGATTTGGCAGGATGAAAAAAATGCCCCTTTTGTTTTTCTTTGGACACCAAGCATGGTCATTGCCTACTTTTAAGAGCTGAAGTTCAAATTTGAGCATTTCAACTGAAGAAAGTAAAAAAAAAAGAAAAAAAAAACCCAAAAAACCGCAAAAACCAGAGGTCTCAGCAGAGTTGAATGGAAAAATATATAATATAATATAAAATAATTAATATAATAATATGATATGATTGATATGATATAATATAATAATATGCTTGTTCTGGTTATTTTGCATGTAGAAAGGTGACTGGACATGTAAAATAACCACAACTGGCAAATTAATTATTGATCACAGTGCAGCCTTCAACTAAATGCAAAATTAAACATTTATTCTGATCAATAAATGATGTGACAGTTGTGGCTATTCCCTGTGTCAAGTTGGATTTCCATGTATCTGTGTCCCAGTTAGGTAACCTGGGCTCAGAGCTGTGGAAGAAGCTGGTACCTAAGACAGGAGGACAATTTGCTGGGCTTGCTGTCCCTCCTTGCCTCCACAAGTGTTTCACCCTGGATGCTGTCTGGAGGAGTTTCCAGGGGAGCTCAGGGGAGCAGATGTGCCAGGGGTGCCCAAAGTGAATCCTTGGAAGGTGAGAGCATCCTTCCTGCAGCACACACAGGGGTTTTTATGATGTCTCCTCATTAACTCCTGCCTTTGGAGGAGCTAAATCTCCTTAGAGAGTGTAAGTGGTGGACAGGGCAAAGAGATGATTTTAAGTTGTCATTTCTGCCCTCACCTTCCCCATCTAATTCACTACCTCTGAAGAAAGCTTATCATTTTTATTTTCTGTTTCTTATGGCCCTCCTTGAGTGTTGCACTTGCTGTAACTTTCCATTTGATCAGGGCAGTGTTAAGAGGCAATACTCTTAGCCAGAGAGAATTGAAAGAGGAGAGAGGTAGGGAAATTACAATTGTTTTCCTCAAGAAATGAAATAAGGTGTGGGAGCTTGCTTCTCTTGTCCAGTGCCACAATCAAACACACTGCCAATGAATTTACAGTTAACTATTGTGCTCACACTGTCTATTTGAGGTATGGAATACAAGGGTAGAAATCTTTAGAAAGTGGACTTTGGATCAGGTTTTATTTGCAACAAAGTAAAAATAATTTTTGAAAAGTATAATTTTTTTTAGTACAGTATGTGGCATACCTGCACGGCCTCAATGGGGATAAAGAATTAAAGTTTTCTGATGAATAGTCAACTGCTTTTGAATTCTGTTATGAAGATGATTTATAGGGTTCTAAGTGTTTTGCACCTGCCTCCAGGAATGAAATACATATGATTTATGTATCTGGAAGGGGGAAAAAAANTGAACGTTACAAAGATACAGCTGCCTCTGCTGTCCTTTGCAGCCCCAAAAGCTGGAAGATTTAGGAAAATCTCCCAGAGTAACTTCAGCTCCTTTAAATTCTTTATTTAAGCTGTTGCATTATTCAGAGAGGTAGGATTTTCCATACTGGTAGAGATCCAATAAGCATTTTTTTCACTTTTTAAGGAGTCATCTTTACCATCAGAACCACTTTCTCTTCTGTACATGCAGCTCTTTCTCTTTACAATCCTTATGGTGTCTTTTAGGAGATTTGGCAGGATGAAAAAAATGCCCCTTTTGTTTTTCTTTGGACACCAAGCATGGTCATTGCCTACTTTTAAGAGCTGAAGTTCAAATTTGAGCATTTCAACTGAAGAAAGTAAAAAAAAAAGAAAAAAAAAACCCAAAAAACCGCAAAAACCAGAGGTCTCAGCAGAGTTGAATGGAAAAATATATAATATAATATAAAATAATTAATATAATAATATGATATGATTGATATGATATAATATAATAATATGCTTGTTCTGGTTATTTTGCATGTAGAAAGGTGACTGGACATGTAAAATAACCACAACTGGCAAATTAATTATTGATCACAGTGCAGCCTTCAACTAAATGCAAAATTAAACATTTATTCTGATCAATAAATGATGTGACAGTTGTGGCTATTCCCTGTGTCAAGTTGGATTTCCATGTATCTGTGTCCCAGTTAGGTAACCTGGGCTCAGAGCTGTGGAAGAAGCTGGTACCTAAGACAGGAGGACAATTTGCTGGGCTTGCTGTCCCTCCTTGCCTCCACAAGTGTTTCACCCTGGATGCTGTCTGGAGGAGTTTCCAGGGGAGCTCAGGGGAGCAGATGTGCCAGGGGTGCCCAAAGTGAATCCTTGGAAGGTGAGAGCATCCTTCCTGCAGCACACACAGGGGTTTTTATGATGTCTCCTCATTAACTCCTGCCTTTGGAGGAGCTAAATCTCCTTAGAGAGTGTAAGTGGTGGACAGGGCAGAGATGATTTTAAGTTGTCATTTCTGCCCTCACCTTCCCCATCTAATTCACTACCTCTGAAGAAAGCTTATCATTTTTATTTTCTGTTTCTTATGGCCCTCCTTGAGTGTTGCACTTGCTGTAACTTTCCATTTGATCAGGGCAGTGTTAAGAGGCAATACTCTTAGCCAGAGAGAATTGAAAGAGGAGAGAGGTAGGGAAATTACAATTGTTTTCCTCAAGAAATGAAATAAGGTGTGGGAGCTTGCTTCTCTTGTCCAGTGCCACAATCAAACACACTGCCAATGAATTTACAGTTAACTATTGTGCTCACACTGTCTATTTGAGGTATGGAATACAAGGGCAGAAATCTTTAGAAAGTGGACTTTGGATCAGGTTTTATTTGCAACAAAGTAAAAATAATTTTTGAAAAGTATAATTTTTTTTAGTACAGTATGTGGCATACCTGCACGGCCTCAATGGGGATAAAGAATTAAAGTTTTCTGATGAATAGTCAACTGCTTTTGAATTCTGTTATGAAGATGATTTATAGGGTTCTAAGTGTTTTGCACCTGCCTCCAGGAATGAAATACATATGATTTATGTATCTGGAAGGGGGAAAAAAAAGGAAAGAGAAGGCAAATGTCTGATCCTTCCCTACCATGACAGCATATCATTCTGAGAGGAGAAGTAACTGTTTGAGGTTAATTTAGATCACATCAATCTGTATTACTTGACCTTTTCAGAATAAACAGAACCAAAAAGTGACTACACAAAAAAGTCAATTTTAAAGCCAATTACACTAATAGTATTTGATGTGTAAATGGGTGTTTATTATTAAAAAAAAAAAAAAGCTGCAATAAAGCTGAGGGGCATTTAAAGACAGGAGATGTCTAATTGTAGCATATTCAGTAATGAAATCACAGTCAGCCTAGTAGCTGATTAAGGTTAATTTGAATCACATCAATGTGAATTAACTTGGCCTTTGCAGAATGAACAACACCTTTGTGCCAACATGATCAATTAGTCCCCTTAACTTCATACGTCTGCTTGGAAAGGTTAGATTTATTACTTATCGAGATAACCACTTGGAGATTAAAATCTCAGGCTTGTGTGCATTTTTTCCCCCATCGTACCTCAAGGAATGAAAAAAAAAAAAAAAAGAAAATATGAAACTCTTAAAATCCTGGTGCAGTTTGATGTTTTAACTAATAAGCTTGAAAAGTCATGTTTATCCTAATGTTAGGTAAAAAGCTGGAGACTGGACATGTAATAGAACTGTCTAGAAAGCATTGACTGTGCTCACACTCCAGGACCACTCTTGCAGCTTCTTTTCCCAATAATAAATAATCCCTAATAATAAATATTCCAAGAATCCTGGGATCACAGGACACAGACTTGCTGACAGAAACTCCTTGCCCCATATATACTAAATAAAGACTATATAAATTTGATGGTCTCTAAGGAGAGTCATAGTTACAAGGATGAGAGGTTCAACAAATATGCCTGAGACATGACAGCATACAGTGGATTGAAGGTCCTGCCAAAATATTGTGTTTCTATTTATGAAAGACAGCTCAGCTTTGGTGCAGTACTGCCTCAATAGAGCTGAACCTCTTTTTAAGCCATGTACTGTCTGTACACACCATAACACTGCTGCAGTTCAGCTTCCACAGAGCCAAAAGGATGAAAACAAAATTATATGAGTTTTTGGAAACATTACTGCTGATGAGCAAACCTTCTGAGAGAAGGTAATGGGAAGCTGAGGCCTGAGATACAAATATGGAAAATCTCACACCCCAGCTCCAACCTTGGAGAAACAAGTTATGCAACTAAATTAGACTAATTTATTTGGAGGTCAGGTCACATAGGAGGATGTCCCTTTGAAAGGAAAGCCTGTGAAGTGGTAGTCTAGTCACCTGTATTCCTTGCACAGTAGAAAGTCTGGGATGGTAAATAAGGCTGGAGACAGCATTTCCCTTCCTATTCATGGTTGGGTGAACCATGGGTCTCATACCTTCTCCTAGGCATTTCCAACCACAGAATAATTTTCTTTTAATTAAAACCATAACTTACAAGGAAATAGGACATGACAGATTTTATTTCTTTTGATTAGTTGTGAATGGTCTTTTATGTATTTTAAAATTCTGTCTATTATTGCAGTTGTTTCTAGGGGCCAACATGAAACTGGAATCCTGATCTTCTGGGTAGATGTGTGCATTTAATCCAAGAAAGCTGCTCATTACTCTGTGCATGTTTTGCTTTTTATCCTGTCTCCCTTCCCAGCAATCTGTCCTGCTTCCCTCAGCTGGAAATCAGGCAGAGTGGGTGCCACTTGTGCCTCCTGTCCAGCTGCAAGTGCTCTGCAGACCAGCAGTTGCCTGTGGAGTAGGGTGGAGACTATTCAACAGAAAAGCAGCAGCAGTGGCAACATTTCCTATGCATGGAAACTCAGCACAGCCCTTGCAGGATATTTTGGAATGCTCTCATCTGGACAGCATTGTTGGTCCACACTCTGTCTGGAGCAGTCAGAACTGGAGAGCTGACACGTTACCTAGTGGCATTTACAGAAAATTAAATCTGCTCTGCATCAAAGAGCAGAATGCTTCTTCAGAATGGATATAAAATAAATCACTCACAAAATTACACAGGGCTACCTTAAAGTTTGTGTTATACATGGCTTCACACAGATCCAGGACATTAAGGCTGGTATCTGAACTAATTTTATTTCTTGCTTTAATTTTTATGAATAATGTTAAAATACATTGTATGTTCTTACCTGAATCTCAGTGTTACCCCTTAGATGATGCACAAACCTCAGTGTGAAGAGGGGCCTGCAAATCAAGCCTGTTGGTTTGCTTTGTAAGGAAGCCTTTGCTTTGTAAATTCTACTTTTGGCCACATTATTGTCTCAGGTATTATAGTGGTTTCCTGGAAGAAGAAACAAGTTAATTCAACAGTGTGTATAATTTGTTTATAATGTCTGACTTAATTCTTAAGGCAAAATTTTTTGAATAGACGATTATTTCTTTATTTCTGTGCATTTCAGTTTGCTATTATTATCGTCTGTTTTCTTGTAGTCCAAAAAAGGTGTGTGCTGTATATAAGACATTTCAGATTGCTCTTAAGGCACAAGCATCTGGAGTCAAGAACTTACTTAGACCTTACTGCTGTCAAGCAGAAACCTGTGAAATTGGCCAAGTATTATTCACTCACGCTTGACAGTACTTGAAATATGAACCTCACTAAACAAATGGCTCTTTTCAAGCCCACCAGAAAGACAAGGTGAATGAACAAAGGCTGGCCAGTGAGAGGAAAGGGAAAGACACTTAGGAGTGAACTCACAGAAACAAATACAACCCCTGCACTTGAAGGAAGTTGTTTGTAAACTGACTTCACATCGGTATTCTAAACATTTTTGTCTGGTTTTGTGATTTTTTTTTAAATATTTATTCTTATATAATACATGTCATAGGTAGTCCAATATAGTTACATATGTTCCTATGTAAAACATCATTTATATTTGAAGGATATATTCCTTACATTAATTTTATGATATTTACCCAAAAAAAGATGCTTTCAGAATAGTCTTTGACCTCTCCTCCTGTTGTTCCTATCATTTTTTCTTCTGTAAAAAATCTAAGTTGGCTTTCATCAGGGACTGAAAGATAGTCCCCAAACATTGACAAAAGGGAGATTAGTGTAGAACAACTCTGAGATCTTTGATTCTTCCTTTATGTTTTACTGGTTAGGCTGCACTATTAAATGAAACAAGCAATGGCTGATAAATAAAAATACCCTGAAGCCTTTTTAATTCTCTTGTATATCAGATTGCTACTTAGCAAAAGGAAACCCAAACAAAACAAATCAACCCCCACTAAAAAAGCCCAACAACAACAACAAAATACTACAATTTGCTCTCATCTGAGAGCAAACTGACTCAGATTTACAGTTTTAGACTTAAAAGTATTTTTTTATGTTCAAAAATGTGCACAGTGTGTAACCCAATGAGACCTTAACCTGTACTCAAGGCTAAAGGGTCCCAGTGCTTCCATGGGGCAGTGAGATACTCCCCCTTCTCGGTGTAGGAAATCCATCTTCAGGAACTTTGACTTACAGCCTTCTTCTTCTACCCATTTCTCTCATTAAAATAAAGTATTTCCAACCTTGAAGTTATCATAGTTGAGGCAGTGAATATACATATCTCAAGGTATTTAATGTGTGTGTGTATTTTGTATGTTGCTGAAGGGGTATAGGCATATATTTTACTATTGATATTAAATAATGCCTTAGGTTGTAGATAGATTTTGCATTTTTGATTGATTAAAGTTAATAACAAAGAAAACAGCCCCACCAAATCTTTGTTCATGTGAGTTTATGATCCTTGGTTAGTTTTTCCCCCCTTAGATTTTCCTGCCTGAGCAATGCAGTAATGCCTAACAGCCACCATTATCACACAATTTGGACAACATTGCTTATGGTCCGTGGTGATGGTGTCTTTCTGTCACTCTGTACTCCCTGAAACCCACATCTGTCTTCCTCCTCCTCCCTGGTTTAACCACAGAATGCTGTGCTGATGAAGTCAAGGAAAAGGGAAACATATCTGCATTTGCTTTTAAGTCTCACAGTTGTCTGAATACAGAGGAAGCTTGTGGCAATTTATGCCCTGCTGAAATACAGTTATCTTAACTGATATATAGGGATTACCATAATATTTCCTATTAAGTCAATGTGATTTTCCTCCCATTTCCATAGATAAAAAATGGTAATGCATTATTGCAGTGACATTGCAGGCACTGACTTTAGCTATGAAAATAAAAATCTAGCCATATACATAAATAATGTTAAGATTTTTACTGTTATATGATGCTGATAGAAGTATTCTGTCTTTGTGTTCCAAGGTTATGCTGAACATATTGAACCTTCCAGAAATCTATTTTAAAAACGCTTGTAGTTGAAAATACCCTAACCAGCTCTTCCAATTTCAAAAGTTAGCAGGCATTATCATTAATAGTTCTAAGAAAGCCAACAACACAATGAATCAAAACACAGACAGCAAGTACTATGCAGTGTCTCTCTAGCTTTTTAATTCACGCAGAGTGACAAATATACTGCTTTAAGTTGGTGCTTAATCACTTTTCATTTTCCTGTATTCCTCACCACAAAGCAAAATTCATTACATGATAAATTTGTTACCACTGTTCTGGCTGGTTGCTGGAAAATTCTTTCTACAGTACAGAAACAATATAAGGGATATTATTTTATTTAATTACAGTGTTTTTCAACAGAAAAAGCTGTGACTCTTTTTCGTTTGTCCCTGCAACCATGCTACAGTGTCACTTCTGCTCTCCTCTTCCATTCCCTTTATTTGTGCTTGTAAAACTATTTCATCCCTTCTCTTCAGCTGAATTACACTTTGCTGTTCTGTTTGTGGGAAGATGAAGATTATAGCAAATTGATTTGATTTCTAAATTTTTGTCAAATTGCATAAATTTCTGTATGTTAAACCTGTTCTATTTCTCCTAGAATAAAGAAATGCCAAAATTCAGAAAGGAGGAGAAAGTATTTTTTCTGACTGAAATTATGCTTGTTTTTTTAAATACATGTAGGCATTCGGAATTTGACTCAACAACAGAAAAGACATTAGGACAAAGAAAGAGTTTTTGCATTTTATCACAATGATTTTCCAAAATTAATTTAGTATTATAGTGGCTGTTATGTGTTGCTGCTGTTGCGAATAAATGATACAAAGGGGCAGAGCTGACAATATATGACTGGCATAAAAAAATATCCTACACTCTCCTGTATATTTTCCTTGTAGATTGCACAGATTTTTAAAGTAGTAAACTGTTCCTCCAAAGAATGTTTTCCTGGTGCTTTGTGTCCCTTTCAAAGCAATCTGTCTGAATCAAAGCCTTGCTGTGCTCTGGTGGGGAATTTGCCCAGCAAGCCTTCCTAGCGTGCTACACTGGCATAGAGATTCTTGTTGATAAAATAGAAACCATCTTTTTCAGCCACAGCATTACTTTTTGGCAAAAACGCTGCTTGATCATCATCAGCAAGGAAATAATGTGTTTGTATGATGCTCAGAATTAAGCACCACCTCTGGAGCTGGGATCTGAGAGGACATACGGAAGCTGGGGGAATAGTTTGAAATTGAACTACAGCCAATGGAAATGGAACAGTATTTTTGTGACAGTAGATTCTCCCCTTCTATATGTGTATGCTGGGTAGCATTTATGGTGTTCAATTTTGCAGTATCACCTGCTGCATTGTGTCAAAATGATGTTACACGTTGAATGAAGATAGTGAGTGCCAAGAAGAGGAAGAAAGGAAGGAAAATACTATTTTTCAAATGCAGTTTCTGCTTCTTCAGAGCAAATTGGAGCATGAGGACTAAGTCTGATAAGAAATAACATATTTAAAGTACAGAAGTGGACATTAAGTAACTAGAGAATTACATGACGCCACTTTACTGTCAGAGTAGAAGTGCAATAGATGGATACAGGAATGCCCCAGCCAAACATCCTTTCTGCATTTATTTGCCAAAGTGATATGAATTTATCATTGTCCTACTGCTTATTCCCACACATGCTGTTCAACAGAAAAAGAAAGAAAGCTGTTCAACCTTATATTTGAGGAAGGGATGGCCCAGGTCCTATGTGAGAATATTTTAGTAATGGTTGAAGCTTAAATACTTCATTCCAAATCAACAAATTTCAAAAAATTCTCTAAAAACATGTGATTTACAGACTACTTGTGTCTTGTTGTATAACCTACATAATTTCATTATCTCAGAAATTATGCTTATCTTATTCCTTTAGCAACAACCTAGCTACTTTGAATTTTCAAACGCTGATGATGGTCCCTTCTGGAGAAAAGCAGACAGTTCAGATTAAATTACATGAAAACACACTTTTACTTTTGATTTTATTTTCTTATGTCCATATGCTTGTTTGTTCATTTGTCTTTTGTGTTCATTTCTAAAAGAATAAGGATGTAATCACATACTGTTTAAAAGGAATATAATACAGTTTCATGACCCTGTTTTAAAAATGCTTCTTCAAAGTATTTGATTTTCCCTACAGAAATGAGCAAAGGGGGAGCAATTTCCAATCAAAGTAGAAAGCCTTCAGACTTGTGCAGAAAGAAACTAGAGTAGAAGAAAAACTGAAAGGACCACTCAAGAGCTCTCTCATTGCCTCCCTCAGATCCTTCTCAGCTTTTTTCCAATGAGATGTAAAAAGAGAGTAATTCTTTCCTAGTAAAATATTTATAGAAGCAGGTTTGTTCATGTTTTTTTTAAAGTTATATTGACCCTTTTTGGCCCCTCCAATAAATAAACCAGTTGACCCTTCCTATACATAAACCAGAGGTAGATTAGGAAATAAAAGAAACCTTTTTTCCATGATAGTTTTATAGAAACCAAAACATTTATGAGGAACATGAGCAACACTTATGAGATTAAAATTATCCCATCTTTTTTATTGCATATTAACCTACACATATATTTAATCAAACCACAAGTAATATCTAGTGAATTAATTAGGAAAAAAGTCCAAATTTAAAAGAGCTGAATACAATCCTAAACAAAAAAGCTCTGATTGAGAATAAATCACATTTTGTCACCTGTAAAAATGCTTAATGAATGTATAGGCAAACTCTGTGTATATTGAATGCATAAGAATATTTTTTCAGGTTTGTCAAGTCAAGTGTAGTTGCATCAAAGAAAATAAATCTTGTTTAATTAAACAAATCCTTGAGTATGTGGCAATAGCAAGTTGTACAAACTAGAGATAAAACTTAAATAGAGGAGATTACTAATGAAGAGGAAATTTAATGAACTTGGTTTTCTTCCTGATTGCTGAGGATATTTTTTTTTTTTTTTTAATGTGTGTCAGAGGATTCAGGTGAGCTGAAGAGTGATTTTCCACCTGGATGATCCCCATTTTTGCAGGGGGACAAATGAAGGAACTGTGGGCAGGGATTTGAGGTAAGGTTTCAGCAAAGAGTGACATTAAGTCTGTAATAATGTAGAAGTTTCTGAAAAAAAGATTGTCTGGATGACTTTAAGAGCTGTAGGAAGTTGACATTGGTGTTTTGGTGCTTATAAAACTGCTGCTGATGGGATATGAGGTATGAAGGCATAAAGGGGGTAGTGGAACTCACATCCATCTAGCTAATTTTATGGGAAATTAGCTCTGGATATTCTTGGGTTTTTTTAATGAAACCACAGTTTTATTGAAAATAACTGCATTGACTAATGTACTAATGCACATTAGTTTATTCAAAATATGTCTTATTACAAAAACAAATAAACCCATGCATACCCATAGTCAATCAAGTTATCATAAAACACTTTAAGCTATTAGTTAGATTTCTGTTTACTCACATCTGCTTGCAGGAGATGGGGGCTTTCAGTAGTGGTTCACTGATGATGGAAGGGAGCACCTGGCAGTTCCAGAGGGTTTTTCTGTCAGAGGAAAGAAAGGCAGAAAGAATACTGCTAAAGAAGGAGGAGGCAACGAGATAAGGGATTTTATGGTGTGGGATGTTTTTTATTGTGTTCAGCAGGCTCTCTCTAAAGTGAAGTACAGGGAAAATGTAAAAGTAAATGGAAGTGACCTATGATGGAGGCCTTGAGCCATTTTGCTCTGATTAGGAGTTAAAATCCCAAGGTGATGAAATCGTTAAGGGGAGGGTTGGTGGCCTTAGTGAGGAAGCAGCCTTTAGTGCTCTGCGGGGGTGTGACTCAGCAGAAGGCTTCAGGTAATTTTGGTAGATGCATGTTTTAGCTCAGCTCTGAACTACCACTGTATTTGAATGATGTAAAATACTCTGTCATTATAGCTCCTAAGAGCAGCAAAGGAGATCCCTCGTCTGGGCTGGCTGTTGCAGCTCACTGGATTGATCAAATGTGACTTCTAGTGCAAAAAGCCACAATGAGGAACTGTTCTTATCTGACTGAAGGAAGGCATTTTCAGTAAATTTTAGTGCTATTCAGGATTTTCATTCAATGATGTAATTGCTGCGAGCATCTTTAAAGGGAGCTGAGGTGATGTACTGCAATGATAATCTAAATTAGATTGGATTTCTTAGTTGAGCTTATTGGAAAATCTCTTTAAATGCTGCCAAATGTTAAGCTTGATGTGTAGGAATACAGAAAGTAGCTTATGTTTATGAGGGAGAGTTGGCTGGTCTTAAATAAAGATTCTTTAGAGAAAAACTTGGTGGAAATTCCAGAAAAATTATAGAAATTTTGAGCATCTGATGTGACGCTTTGACTAAAGCAGTGTTTATACTTGATTACTGAAAATCAGGGAAATTAAGCAGGAGTTAAATCATGAAATTTGTAGTGAAATCACAGTCGGTTGTTATGCTGATTTCATGCTAAAGATAAACTGGAAGATAAGGAGGAACTCATACAGGAATTGCAAGGATACTTTGTGAACTAGAAGAATACTTTGGGATACTTTTTGAATACAAATGTAACAGCAACAACAACGGCTAGTTTTTCAAGTGGAACTAATGTTTAATTCAGTAGTAGTTTGATACTACTTATTTTGCATCAGGTTTTGGATTTGTTTGTTTGTTTGTTTTCTTTGTATCCCCTAAAAGTATGTGTACTTTGGGTGGAACTTTTTATAACATTTTTACGATGTGTATATATATACTCTTAGCTTGCAAATCACTGTCTGATGTGCATCTGTCCCTACATTACATGAGATTAGAACCTGGTGGTATGGAGTAGCACTGAAGAGAGCAGCAGATTTTGTGGAAGGTGATTCAATGATTTTAGAATATTTTGTAATTATTTAGCTCATTTTGAAGAAGAAGGCTCACTTTAAACCAGTTTAGGCCACTTGCTGTACACACCTCTGATTCCCACTTTACAGCCAGTTTAATGCAGACCCATAGAAGGATGTAGCCTGGAATTAAGTTTTAGCACAATCTGGAATGTAAACCCTCTAAACTCTGAGGAGATGTAACATAAATTCAGTGAATGTTTGCCATTGTAGTCTTGCCAGAAATATGCAATATTCTCCCTCAAAAATGAGCGGGTTAGTCCATACTATATCAACAATGACATAATAGTTTTATTAAGGACAAAAAAAAAGAAGCTAGCCCAGGTAAAATTTCTTTGTCTATACAAAGAGCTCAATTACTATAAATCAATTCCAAATTAAAACTGCATTGAGTTTCACAGTGTAGCCAGCATGTTTTTTAGTGTTTTAGCCAGGAAGTCTTGCAATGAACCTGCTCTAACAACAAGCAAACATTGGAGTTTGGAAGAGTATAACTCAGCACTTCATCTTGCCTTATGTTTTGTGGTTTCTAGATTCTGTTGTTTATGCTGAAAATCATTCTTATTGTTTAAATTGCCTCTGTAAAGTATGACTTTCTTTGCACTCAAAAAGCAAGCATTTTGTGGCACACTCAAGGGATCTGTTTTAGTATCAGAAAAAGCTGTGTGTGGGTGAATTTTTAGCTGTTTGAGAGCAGGTAGAGCACAAATATGGATGTTTGATGGTGCATTTACTTCCCCTCAGCCTCCTCTTATGTAAGATAATTGTACACTGCCAGCCTTGAAGCCTCTGATCCTTTTGAGAAGGATGTTCTTGGAAGTGTGGATGTGATTTTGAGGGTTCCCTTGAAAGGTGAGGGAAATGAGGAACAGACTTTAGCCCTGAGTGAGGGCCAGCAGGGAGTGATCTGGGGTAGTGCCTGAGGGTGTTTGCTGGGGAGCAGCACTGGACTGTGTCCTTAGCCCATACAAAAGGGATGATTTCCAAATGTGTTATTTTATGTAGACCACACAACCCACAGTAGGACATGTTATTGTAGTTCTTTGCATTGCATCTGTGCTTTCAACTCGAGAGGCCTTTCAGCATCCACCTCACAGCTTCAGCTGTGTTTCTAGAAAAACATTGTCAGAAATACATTTATCAAATGTCCCTTTGGAGTTTAAAACCTTTCTTTTTGTTCTTTGACTAGAATTGGAGAGGGGGAAAAATACTAAGCAGGGCCACTCTGCAAAAGAATCCAAGTTGTGTAAAGCTTATAATTTTTCATCTTTTGCTAAAGGAAATGGAGCATCACAGCTAAATGAGCTTTTGAACTGATGTAAAAGCAAAGTACAATACTTATCTTACCTCCTCCCATGTGGCTACAAAGGTAGGAGGGAAAGTCAGAACAGTGTGCATCAAGTTCATGGCTTTGCTAATTATCAGAAATGAGTTTGTCAGCAGAATCTAGCTTCTGAGTGTTCTTAGATTAGAAGAAGGGAACACTATCTGAAAAGTTTTAATATGAATTTGCACAGTAATAGTATTTATGATGGACACACCTTGCACTTCTGTAAGCTTCCTAACCACAAAGCCATTTTAATTAGCAATTAACCATTTTGTTATAACAGAAGAAGCCAATCTATTTATTGAGGAAATTCAAACAAATTATCTCAATGCATCTTGGAAGTACTCCTGTACAAATGCAGTAAGAAATTTTGGTGTGCTTTGAAAATCACAACCTTAAAACGTATGGCTTCTACTGCTTTAGTTTAGTGGGATGTCAACTGAACAGGCAGATACAGTACAAGGTCAGACATATTTGTTCTTCAAAGAACATAATCAAAAAAGTGAGTATATTTAGTTATTAGATGGGAGGTACAAAACACGTGAGGAAAGACGTGATACTTCAATCTTGAATTAGACAACTGAAATTTTAGCTGTGTATAAAATATCTGCATAGTTATTGAGGAATATATCTAACACTGAGTACTTATTTTTTTCTGTTTCATAAACACAGTCATCCAAATTCATCATTTGATCAGTCTTTAAATTCTCCAAGTTTAAAAAAATTATTTATATTACCTTTGATGGTTTGCAGCACATGACGAAAAAGTTGAGTCTGAGTTGAATAACAGTTTGAGCCTGTGAGAGAACAATGATTTGGGTTTGTTTTTCTTCATGGGAGAACCTATAAATAGGAGTTCCATAGGAACAATTGTCTTTAATAATTGTCAGTTATTTTAGGCAAATAGATTTTATACATACACCAAGAAATTTCTGGCCTTTGCTGTCCTGTAAGTTCATAAATGCCTTAGTAGTTGTTAAAGGTTATTACACACATAGATGATATTTGTAGTTTTTAATTCATAGACATGTTCTGTCACTTATGTGTGAGCAGCAATAGGATAACAATGATATGGGAACTGGACAATTCTTGCTATTTGTTTCTTTTCAGAAGAGAATTTGGCTATGTGTCACCAGTGGCAACCTTGAAATCAATTTTGTATTAAGAAGAGTATCAAGTGCACTGCCCACCTTGCTCCTCCAGCACTAAAATTGATACTAGTGAGGAGGAAAAAATCAGGCTCCTACATTTCTGACATTTTCTGGAAGCAGAAACATCAGAATTATTTGGGTCACTTTTTTGGCTAAGATAACTATTTTTTAGAGATTCTCAAACAATTGATCTGGAGAACAGCTGCCCTGAGCACTGGTGGTGTTAGAAATATGGATGATGAACGACTTCAGTTACATAGCCAAATTTCTTACCCAGGCATGAAGAAAATGAAGTGCTTATTTCTTATTCTCCTCTCTCTTCTTTTTAGCTTATTTCTGCTATTAAAACTTAAATTTACCCTTCACATTAAGTTATTCACTTGTACCCAATTTGTATGTTATCTTTAACATCCTAAAGGGTTATTTTTCAGAATTTTAAAGGAGGGGAAATTTCATGTGTTGTCTTATTTTACCTGGAATTTTGTCTGTTGTGTATCTAGCACAAATATATAACTCACTAAATTGAAGGTATTTTTAAACAATTAATCAAGTTTGAGTAAAATCAGATTAGATCCTTGGAGGAAAGGAAGAACTAATATATGCCAGCTTGTGTCAGAACCACAAGTTTTCATCCTGAAGACTGACATTTAACATCCAGTTCATTGTACCCTGGAAAATATCATGATGCCAATGCTTTTTCTTGGCCTAATCCTCCTTGGACTAGGGGAGTAGTGATGTTTTTTGTGTCAAGGGAGGGAATAATGATTTCCTTCAGACACTACAAGATGTTATTTGCTATTCTAATCTCGATAAACAGTATGATCCAGTTGTGTGGTGGCCCTTGTGGGTTAGTCCTATTTTAGGATCTCTGAAGAGTTTTCGAACTTGCCCTAAAGAGTCAAGAATCCTTAAACAGTAGTGGATGAGTGCAAGGTGTGGGTTGTAAGTAGTTACAAGGGGGATCTTTCTATGTGGATGATTGCCACACAAACAAACAAACAAACAAACAAACAAACCCTAGCAAGAGGAATAGAAAAGGGAAAAAAATGAAGAATTCTTCATGTTTGTATGATTTCTGTTTTTATTTTTTTTCTTGTGTTTTTTTTTTTCCTCTTTAAAATTGGTACTTAGTGTGTTTAATCAGTCTTGGAGTTGCAGTCAAGCCACCTTTGATTTCTGGTGAGATATTAATATAGTTTAGGCACTAAGAAGGTAATGTGGAGTTTCTGAGATTAAACTATGCCAGGTCCACCTAATTTCTTCCTGTGTTGGGGTAATGAGCCCTGCAGATCAAAGAGAAGCTCTAAAGTTTGGAGTACTTTATGTGATACTCTCATAAGCCTACTAGGGAAAAAAATGTATAGGTAAGTTCAGAAGTAATTAGGATAGTCTGAGAGTATTTATCTGTCAAATTTCAAATTCAAAGATACACAGGATGTGATTTTCATGGGCCTTTCCTAAATTCAGTTTTGTTCAATATCTTTCATTAATATCTTGCAAGCTCAGTGATTTTTCCATTTTGCTGGAGTGTCAGGTACTGCTGTTGTAGGAGGAATGGCAGGCACAGACAGAACAGCTGCAGTGCTGAAGTGTCCTGAAAGGAATATTATGTGAACTGACAACAATTTTAGTATGAGGTAGCTCCAGCTGAGTTTCTACTGATCAAGTGGGAGTCTGGATAGCTAGTGAGGTAGATCTGCAGGGAAGAGCAGTGGGCTGCAGGCTGAGCAGAAGAGTTGCCTTGACAAATGTCTTTGCAAAATGTAAACCTCTGACTGGAAGAAGGGAGCTTCCATCTCTCCAGTAATCCATCTCTCAAGTGATCCTTCTTGTCTGTTCATACCTTTTACACAGCAGTGTATTCAGGTTTGAAACCACACTTTCATTAATTCTATTTAGACTGTTTTCTTTATCCTTCTTTCTCCTTTTCTTCTCTTTCCCTATACCTACTGTATGCAAAATCTATGGGTCTGCTGAGTCTAGGGAAGATGAGCCTTGAATGACACAAAGTAATCAGAAATCCTCTTCTCTCTTGCAGAATTTTGCATTAAGAATGGGGTTGAGATATACCAGGTAGGTTTTGTGAAGTCTTAAAGGAGTGCTTTGCTATACATTTAATAAAAAAAGATCATTGAATGCATTTTTTCAAAACCTTTGATAAGAAAAAACAGGCAGTAGCTTTGAGATTTGATTCCTCTTTTTTCCATTAAGTGCTTCTATTCCCTGTGTCTCCTTTTCCTGTGATTAAATGACATACAATGTCGAATCTTCATTTAGCTGCTGTCATTAAAATCTCTGAGACAATTCCACTGGAATGTGGTTCCTGTTGAGATGTTTACATACTTTTTACAGTAACTGAAGCATGGAAAGCTGTTTAAATGTGCTAGGTCAAAGTATGTACAGCTTCTAGATATGCAGCTTTTTAGCAAGTCTTGGAACAATTTTATCCACCAATTAATATATCCTGTACTAGATCAAATGCCAAATAAGTTTACATCTGCTCTTTTTTTCAGCAACTCTCTTGATCATAGAAATTCTTTCAAAGTAAGTGGTCTCTATGTCTATGGCACTTTATACTAATAAAGTGTCTAATATCTATATCACATCTGATTTCAAGTTTCCAGAAGGCTTTTTCATGACTCACGATGTGACTGGACTCTGGGAGTAACTATCTCTAAAATAAATAATAAAAAAACAAAGGAAAAAAAAAAAAACAACAACAACAACAAAAAATCCTGTAAACTGTAATGAACTGATAATATAAAGTTGTAAAATTGATAGTTGAGTAATCCATTCACATTTGGAGAATGTATGGAGAAGGGGGATTGATAGAAATGATGAAAATGGAGGAATAATAAATGAAGAATCATGAAGAGAAAGGTTTGTGGAGAAATTTTCTTTTTGGATTTACAGGTCTGCTTTCTTTGATCTTGTTTTAGTATCTATCTGTGTCTTTCCTGCTACGTTTATGTGACAGATCTGGATTACAGAAAGGCAAATCTTGCAAGAATGTATTTTTAAACTTGGAGTTTAGGGCACTACAGACCAAATCCTGGCTTGAGACTAATAAAATGCCATTAACATCAAAAAGGCAACACTGATTTGCATGAGCTATGCGTCTGACCTTTTGTTCTTGAGAAACTTTAGAATGATTTGCAATTTAATATCATACATAGTTGTTTTTCAAACCAATTTCATTCTAAATGTTTCTGTGATAATGATAACTTTGCTTTCAACTGTCATGAAAGTCTAAAATAAAGCAAAGCATAACATAATCAAAATACTTCAAAAATGCAGCTCATTTATTAGGTAAATTCTGACTTATCAAGTGTCCTTGAGTTTCTGAGTTGCCTCTGATCTTACATCAAAAATTCTCCTTGTGCCTTCTCCAACACTCATTATTACTCATTAAGGGTTAAGATTTAGACATTGGAAGTAAACGCCTGATTTTTGAAAAGCAATAAAGTTTTCCTCTTAGAAATCACTCTTTTCAGGCATCAGTTGATTCAAGCTTTGAAAGAGGGTAGCTGTGAATAGACATCATGGATACGGGCAAATAAGTTTCAATTACGAAAAGTAACAGAAAAAACCTAAACCTGCTCATGCTTTTAAACTGTTTTCTCTGGGATCCTCTCATGCCTGGGGAAAGCAGTTGATGAGGTGGTTTGAGCTTTGTCACTTAGGACTAAATCCAGCAAGCCCAAGAAAACCCAGAAACTCAGACTGTGGTGCATTTCTAGTAAAATGTATTTCACTGAAAGTAAACATATAAAAAAAAAGTCTCCAAAGTTAACATTGTCTTGCTGTGAGAAATCCCTAGTCAGAAGCAACAACAACAACCCTGGGAGTAAAAATATGTGGCCAATGTCTACTGTACCTAAAATGAAAAGAGAAATTCCAGGATACGGCTTCAACTGAAATTACAGCATCTCTGAACATAATGGAGCTTACTTGTATGCCAAGAGGACAGGTTACTTCTACCCTTCATTTAGGTGTCAAGAGTAGCAGTGACTTTGTGTAATTTGTCTAAAAATAAATTCTGACTTGGATTTCTGTTTAGAGAGGAAATGATTTTACAGCTCTGTGAAGACATGAAAATGCAGAGCTTTGAGAGCATACCCTGTTACAAAAGGCACTGGAGCTATGGGTGGTACCTTGCACACCTTTCTCCAGGGTTCAGGACACTTTCTCTTCTCTGTGGAAGATAAACCTGGGCTCATGCAGGTGATGATGCAGAGATTGCCAGGCTGTGCTCGCTGGGGGGAACCTGAAGATTGCAAAAACTGACTGTAGTGAGTATCACACATGGGGTGTGGTTACAGGCTGAGGAAACCTGAGGATAACCTTGAAACAAAACTTGAATTCCATTTCTAGCTTTACATTCATCCTTGTCATCTGAGGGGTATTTTCATGTGAGGTTTTAATAAAATTTTATATATTATATATGTATATGTATGTATGTATATATGTATACACACACACCTTCCCAAAAATTGATGCACTTCTGTAAATATGACTTAGTATCTAAAATTATCTTATTTACTGAGATTTATATCAGTGAGCCAGGACAGTATTATTGACCCTACAAGGAGCCTGGGTAATTTGTTTCTTCCCTTGACCACCTGTTGCAAATGTTTGAAAAAGCTTTATTTATTTTTATATAAACCTCCATGAGAAATAGTTTTCCAGACATGTGTCCATACAGCTTTTGTGACAGTCTGGTTGCTTTCTATGTGGGGATTGTTTGTTTGTTTGTTTGTTTTTCATGTGACTTTTTCCAAGAGGTGATCCTATTTGCAATTTGTTTTGCTGTAGTACTGCTGAACATTGATTAGTATTGCTTGAGTAAAGAAGAGCAAGGGTTTATACTGCTGATGAAAATGATGCTAAAGGTGTAATAACTCTCAAACATGGTGTGTGTTGCTTTTAAATCACAGATTTAAAGCATGTATCCTGTGTGCCATAAGTGACCTGAAAAGAAGATGTAGAAGGAGTTGAAACTAAACAGCTATCCGAATGGAAAGGGGAGAGATGTGAGGGAACTGATGGCTGGACCACCTGAAGACCAAAATCCACTTTAAAGAAGGCAAGTAAGATGTCATTTATTTCTCAGGAATCTTGAACTAAATACATTTCCTAGTGGAAACACTTAATAAGAGTTATAACCAAAATCTGCTGTGAGATACTAGCATTGAAATAATTTGTTGCTCTATTTAAGAGCAATTTGTGTGATCCTGTCCCAAACTGAAACACTGCAGGTTTCAGTGGATTACTCTTTTCCACTTCCATACTCCTCTTCTTCACCCAAAAAAGACAGATCACAGGATTTTTGTGCCATTTACTGCTAATTTGCAGTCCAGACTGTTGTGGTCCAGCTCACAGCCAAGGCTGCTTGCAGCCAATAGTCCCTGTGCCAGGGAAGCTGCTGGTTAAGTATGAGCTGCTTCTCTGGCCTGAAAAGATGTCCTGCTTAAACATCAGCTCCTCCCTTGGTGCTTACACACTGATGAGCTAAGCAGGGTGATGCTTTTTAAAGGGACAGCTGTGTTGTCACCTTCCATGAACAGAGAACTAATCATGGAAGAGCATTTGCATGGCCAAGCTTGGTTCCCTCTCCTGATCTGTCAGCCCTTGATGCTGACCTGAGGTTTGTGCTCTCTGTTGATTACCTGGGCTGATGAAGAATAGCTTTACTTCCATTAGCATCAATCACCCTTTTGCATACTTGTGCCAGAATGTTTATCTTTCCTCTAGTCCCCAGGCCACCTCCTTTCTCTCAGGAACCTGGATGGAATTTTCCTATGCTCACCTTTTTTTCTTTCTTTATCTTTTTATGGCTTCAGCCTAGTGGTGGATTATAAAGCACCAGGTTTTAATAGGAGTCTTAAAAATAGAGACACAGGAAAAGGCAGCTTCCACCCAACTCTGCAACTTCCCTACAGACTACAATTTCCTTCTCTCTTTGCTTTTTTTCTGAAAAATAATTCATGTCACTAACATGGAAATAGCAGTTTCCCAGGTGCACTCTAACTGATCCCAGTAATAAATATTGTGACGCCAAAAAAAACCCCTCCCAAACTTCTGTTCATGTGCCAAGTGATGCAGTATGTTATTTGTGCTCCAAATGATGCTAGTGTCATTTCTGGTGAAAGGAGGGAAATGTGCTTTAACAATTTTGAGAATCCCAAAGAAGTTTAAACATCAGATGTTCCACTTATCCCTAATTTCCTGGTTGTGGAAAGATGACACTTCAAAAGAATGTCCTTAAACCAGTGAGGAGTTAAAAAGCAAGAGCTGTCACCTTTAAATGGTGAAAAAGCTCATTTATACTACACCTATGTTTATATATACTGAGGTTAATGAAAACACATTTTCTATTCTTGGTAAAAATATCCCAGTCGTGTAAAGCAACATCTGCAATTTTATCTTGATCTAAGGTTTTTGAGTGAGTGAAAAATTTTTGCATTTTACTTGAGAAGGGAAGAAAAGCAATTTTTTTTTCAAGAGGTTCCAAGCTACTCTCAAGGGCTATATCTTGAATATAAATGGACATAACATTCCTTTTCATTTTTCCCTCCCCTTCATTGATAGGTATTTCCTGCACACTTTAAATGTTAGCTGTATCTTAAATGTCATTCAAGATATGTTCTCATTTATAACTATTTTTTATAGCTCCTTGGATAATTCCAGGCTATTGCCTTTTAACACTTATTGGATACTGGCAGAGGCAACATATTCAGGTCATATGAGTTTATTCAGTATGAGATGATTTTTGAGTGAGAATGCTCAAGTAGCATAATTTTAACATTATCTGCCAGCAGCAGTAGAAAATAAGTTTTTTCAGTGAATTGTGCTTTATTTTATTCTACTAAAATCTTAATTCCTAATTTAAAATTAACTCTATGACCAAAATAATCCAGTGCTGCTGTTAGATGACTAAATCAAGAAATGCCTTTTTTGCACTTCCAGCTTTCAAGTCACTCAATCTTTCATATGTAATTACTGCAGCCAAAAAAAGTATGGTAGATGTAAGCTTTTAAATTAATTTACAGCAGTTAGAGTAAGTGAACTTTCATAAGTTTGTCACTTCAGAGCATAGACATATGGAGTAAAATGGCAAAATGTATCTAACTTAAGGAAGCAATCTTATGGATGCCATACCTGAGCTCCAGAAAGGATGCAGTCTTTCAGTCAGGTTGATTTTGACTTTTCTCACCTGAGAATGTCTCCAAGTGAGCTGTTGATTATGTAGCTGCAGAGATGTGATGCCATTTCCTTTTCTGTTTCAGAGATGAGATGTGAACCATGTTTGCTGTAGGTAGGGAAATTCTCAAACCCTGTAAAGTTGCGGCTGCAGAAAAATTCTCTTCCCTTTCTCCAGAGAAACCTCCATGAAGAAATCTGTAAAAGAGGGAAGCATGAGCCCCAAGGGTCCACCTCTGTACCACTATTTTTTTTTTTTGTGAATCATTTATGTCTTCATTAAATATCAACTATGGCCCTCGGCCCTCATAATAAACAATCAAGATAAATTAAAAAGGTTTGTTTTTTCATAAATGGAAGGGCATACTATGCCCAGGTATTTTGGATTTCTTTATGTAAGTATCAAATACCATTGGAATGGATGTAATAAAAACCCAAAGGAGTTTACCTTATTCTAAACTAGACTAAATTCACCAGCTGGTTTGCTTCAGGTTTGTTCCCTGGGTTTCCCTCTTTTCACTGATGCATGGATTACCTCTCTATGATATGGAGTAAATGCAATTGGCATTATGACAATACAAACAACATAATGCTGTGTTGTAACAGACTCTGCTGCGTTTGGGGCAGCTCCAAAGCATTGCCAAACAGCTTTTCCTGGCTAAGAAATGGAACAACTCTTCAAAACAAAATAAAATAATAACTCTAACTTTGATTCTAAAAAGTGTGGAGGAAGGTTATTCTACTACCTCCTCTTATAATATCTAGCATCCCACATATAAATCACATTTAATAATTATTATTAATCATTTAGTTTATTATTCATTCTTTACTAGAGTTTTTCTTTGAAATCTTGTCTGCTGTGTTTGAGTGTGGCTCTGAAGGCCAGACACCTCTCTTAGGTGGGTCTCCAGTAGGTTTGAGCCTACTCTTGAGATTCTACAATGATCTGCTAGTTAGAGACACAGCCCATTGCCCTGCATATCCTGGAATGCCCACCTATGGATGTCACTGTCTCTCTTGAATCCTTTATGAAAAAGTAAAATTGCAGGGTGGCAATGGAATCATTGAAAAGATTGGGAATGTGTCCCAGAGCTGCACTGTAAAGCATGATTTGTCATGTCTTAAAATAAGATCTGCTAGAAGGGCTCTAATTCCTGCCTGTTGCTGATGTCAATTAGCTGCTTCTGGGCTTGGATGGGTGTAATAGGGTGAGCCCAAACAAGAAAGAAAAGAGAGCACATTCTCTCACAGTAAATATACAACTACTGTGCTTCCATGAATTTTGTGCTCTCCTAAGGTCAGCATGACATTGGGAACAAGTGAAACCAAAGTATGTTCTAGGAAGCCTGTAGCACTTATACAAAGCTCCTTTTCTTCCTGGTCAAACAGTTCTAATGCTAAAACAGTATCTAAAAGTCAGACATTAGTATTTACCCCAGGTGAGCTCCTGGCAATTTCTATTAAATAAGTTTGGGTAACAAATGCCTGCCCTGACTCATCAGGTAGGTCTTGTAAACATGAGAATCAAAAGGTGACTTTTCCCAGTATTAAAAGTTATTGAAACAATAAAGGCAAATTCTCTCTCCCCTAGTAAATCAAGACTAAAAAGATTTTGAAAATTTTTGAAAACTCATGCAGAAATAGTCTCTTGAAAAGAATCCAGACTTTATCCTCTACTTGCAATTCTTCCACCTAAAAGTAATTTCGATTTTGGTTTTCAAGAGGATCAGTGAATTTCAGATGTATACAATAGAAGGAGAAACAATGTGATGAGAAGTCTACCTTTTTCTTTGCCTCTTCAAAAATAAGATAAGTATAGCTGCTACTAAGATGAAGTTACAGCTGCACTTCAACAATGACGAGTAAATAAGTTGGTTTTATCTCTGTTAAAATTGCAGACTGTTCTTTTTCTTTTCCCCACAGAATCCCATTTCATTTATTTTAGAGTCCTTTTTCAATAGAAACCCTGAAGAGCTGCCAAGTTGGCTTCCATGGTGAGTGATGACTACAGATAACTGGGTTATGATCTTGGCTGAGACAAGCTGGAAATGATACTAACATCCTACAAATACCTGCTGTTTAGTGGTTTTGGGATGCTCAAGCAAAAAATCCAGCTATTTATTTCAAATGCAAGCAATGGATAAGAAGGAAATATAGCACAAACACCAGAAGCCATTTTTAACAATATGAAGCCTAAAGCCATTAAAAAAAAATAAAGAACCCTCAGTTTTAAGCTACTAATGATAGATAATGTGTCAATAGCTTGTTCTAGATCTTTCTGTCGAGTTGGAACTGTGTCCTGTTGTCTTTTGGATCTCTCCACAGATTGAGACTCTGCAACCTCTTTGGGTAGTATGGTCCAGCATTTGATTACTCCAACAGTCTAAAAAAAAAAAAACCCAAGGAAACAAACATGATAATAAAAATAACTAAAAGAATGTTTGAATGTTTTTATAAGTTATTACTGGAGTTGGAATTTTCAGAGAATTATATTCTTTCATTCAGTTTTTGCCCCCTGCTTTATCACTGGGCCCTGCTGAAAAGACTGTTTATGTTGTCTTTGCTCTGCTTTGTTAAGTATTTTTTCACTTATTTAATGATAAGATCTTCCCAAAGCTCATTCTTCCACAGAGGAAACAGTCTCTGCTTATTTCTCTCTGCCTCATCTCTATCAGATGCTGCAAGCTTTTAATTGTTTTAATGGCCCAACTTGTTGGTTCCTCTCCAGTATAGGGATGTCTATTTCTGTTCCACTGGGATGCCAGCACTAGTGCCAGCACTCCAGGGATGATTCAGTCAATAATCCTCTGCCCTCACTGTCCATGCACCTCGTCAATACTTCATCAGTTTCTCTGTGGAGCTACTTGGGAGCAAACTGACTTGGGTTAAGGCACTTCTCTCCAAATTTGGGTGGCTGAGGAGTAGAAAATCCCACAGTTCTGCTGCAGCTTTGGTGGAAAAGTAAAGAAAGCAGTGAGGGTGAGTATATTTTGTCTCAGGAAGCTGGACCTCAGGGAGAAATAAATCTGCATTGGGCATATGAAAAATAGTCACTGAGCATTTTTTGCATAATGCTCCATAGGAATGCAATAAAAGCAGAAAATTGTTTAAACATTTTTAATAAGCTAGAAAGTATAAATTGAATACCCTGTGTTTTATGACTGTATTAAATACAATTATATAACATTACCTGCAACATCAAATGCAGCCATAAAATGCAGTTTAAGTATCCCCACAATAATGGAGCTATCTGATGTGTAAGAAAGTAAATGATAATCAGCACATCACCTGTGGACCAATGTCTTTGGTAGTCACTGACCTTTTAGCTGGAATATGTAGAAATACTGAAATGTGTTAGTTTCTAGTCTTTTTGTACAATTACATAGGCTGGACTGAATTCCCACGATTAACTACCATCTCCAGAGTATAGCTGAATTACTCTATACTTAACTGGGCTAAATAACACATTTGTTTATCCAGGTGCCAAATTTACTCCTCAGCCTCTCTCCCATTATGCCTTCTGCTATTCCAAAAGCCAACACTTCTGCCTTGAAATTTTTGAAAGAGAAAAATGCTGAACCTAGGCATTCATTCTAGTATTATGTTAGTTTCTGATTCTGTTAGTAGACACTTATTAAACTTATTTAATTAACACTCTTCATACACTCGGATTACTAGTTCCATAAACCATCTCTTCAGAACTACTTTAAATTGCTATTAAAGCATTTTTTCAATTTTGTAATCGAGATGACAAGTAAACTTGCTTGAGCAGATAGCTAAGCAACTCATATTTTGGACTAAGAAGTAAGAAACCAATAAATGTAATTAATTTAGAGAGTCACTGGGTATATACTTTGGAAACTTAAGCAGAGTAAGAGTTTTTATGGCATATAGCTCAAAACGGAATCCTTTGTTTCCTTTTTTTTTGTTGTTGTTTTTTTTTTGTTTTTCAAAGCAGGTGGAAATTCTATAATTTTTTAATTAGTTTTTTTAGAGAATAGGCTACTAACTTTGTATTCAGAAAATGCATTGCATGAGATGCAACCAAATTTAGTTTTTGGAGCCAAAAGACAGCTGTTGCATACTGATTGTATTTGTGCCATCTCTAATGCTCTGAAATATTTCAGTGTTTCCCATTCTTCATAGAATTAATTTGCTTTGGGAATCTGTAATATACATGCAGCCCTGCTAAAGTAAAACTAATAAAGCTTATTATCACCCCAATTTCTGTTTTTCAATTTGAATATATCCTTATTTTATATAAAATCAATGCTCAATATTTTCACATGTATTGGAGTGTTAATTAGCTTGGGAAATCCTGTACTTCATTTACTTGCTCTTTATGGTTATGTTTTATACATTCCAAATAAAATCCCTTCATAAAATAAGAAAAAGTCTCAAGAAACAAAATTTGCTTAGTTTTCCAGATTTATATATTGAACAAACTGTAACTGACTTAAACATTTCCATCATTGGGTCTCTCTCCTCTCTTCCCCTCTGTTTTGCATTTGCTGTGTCAGGTTTGGTGACATTCTAGGTCAGGCCTTGGGGAAGAAAGCCTGAACTGAAATGAGCCATTGTTTGTGGAAATGAAGTGGAAATCCACACCACTACACTAAAGGAACTGCCCAACGCCTGAAAGCCATACTCATTTCATCATATACAGTCTCCTATTTTTGCTTGTATGCTTATACCAACTGGTTTATTCTTGATCCTGAAAATAATATATTTCCCTGGCTAGGCTTCCAGCAAGCACTTTTTTTCTTAAACACTGCATAAATCATTTGGTTTAGTTAAGCAAGTGTTATTTCTGTTACTTATTTTCTTGCTAAAGAACTTAAACATGAAATTTGCTGAAGGAAGAAAACTTTTAGGTCTGCTGTTTCTACTGCTTATGACTTCCTGCATCCTTTTGTGTGCTGCGTAGCATTTCTGTAATGCACACTGAACAATTTTATGTATGAAATTCTTTACTTCAGCCAGATGGATTCGTCATTGGCACAGAAAAGGTGGCAGTTGCAGCAAACAATATATTATTTTTTCAATAGCATGCGCTGAAGAAATTTTTCCAAGTGTTTGTTTCATTGCTGGAGCTCTTGGAATTCTGGCAAAATGCAGCTGACTTTCAGTATGAGCCTATGGAAAGCCTGAAACAACAGTCATGTGAAATACCTGCAAATTGTTTCTGTCTTTCTCAACATCATCTTTTATCTGTAGCCTAGGGGTGGTTTTCAACTACTGAGTAGCTGCTGGTAGCAGCACTTTTAGAGAGTAAGCAGTTGAATTCTTTCAGATCCAGAGTTTGTCAAAGGCAAGTCATGGAAGAGCGGGCTGTGTTCTTGGTTCATAAACCTGTGCTAAGTTATACTGGAGAAAAATGGACTTGGTGATTGCATGAGGACTGACTATCTTTTAGCTACAAGCAATAGTTATTTTTGTCATGCATGAAATTTGTTTGTCCTGAGAAGCCTTGAAAGCAACTATGATGTTAGTACCAGATGCTTTCATCTGCATTTATCTTCATTGAATCTATCTATCTATCTATCTATCTATCTATCTATCTATCTATCTATCTATCTATCTATCTATCTATCTATCTATCTATCTATCTATCTATCTATCTATCTATCTATCTATCTATCTATCTATCTATCTATCTATCTATCTATCTATCTATCTATCTATCTATCTATCTATCTATCTATCTATCTATCTATCTATCTATCTATCTATCTATCTATCTATCTATCTATCTATCTATCTATCTATCTATCTATCTATCTATCTATCTATCTATCTATCTATCTATCTATCTATCTATCTATCTATCTATCTATCTATCTATCTATCTATCTATCTATCTATCTATCTATCTATCTATCTATCTATCTATCTATCTATCTATCTATCTATCTATCTATCTATCTATCTATCTATCTATCTATCTATCTATCTATCTATCTATCTATCTATCTATCTATCTATCTATCTATCTATCTATCTATCTATCTATCTATCTATCTATCTATCTATCTATCTATCTATCTATCTATCTATCTATCTATCTATCTATCTATCTATCTATCTATCTATCTATCTATCTATCTATCTATCTATCTATCTATCTACCTACCTACCTACCTACCTACCTACCTACCTACCTACCTACCTCAAAAAAGACAAATTTATTTGGACAAACATCAAGGTACATGTTAGCTAAATATAATTTTTCATTGCACAAATAGGACGCGTTTTATGAATTTTCCTTATGTGAAAAAAGCATATACCTGACCGAGTAGTTAAATCTAAATAATGAAAAAAAAAAAGCTGTTAAGAAATTAGGTGAGATTCCTCTTTTCTCATGCAGCTCTTCTCTCACCAGAAGGAGAGCAGTGATTTTACCCATGGTTCACTCTCCATTCTGCTCTCACTAATTGGAGGAATCCACCCAAATAAGTTTTGGGGATTTCCAGAAGTGTACTCCCAAGTGATTTGACTTGGGCTGTATTTCATATGCTGACCAAACTCTACACGGTTTCAGAACAGCTTTGTACAAATGGATTTTTTAAATTCTTGTATTGTTCCTTCTCATCTGTGCCAGTGGGATCACTGCAACTTCTTTGGGAAACTCAGCAATTAGATTGATTGTATCTGTGATTGTGGTTTCCAAAAATACTTTCTGATTGATTGATTTAATTGCAAGTGATTAGAGTTAGGATGTCCATTTAACGTGTGAAAAGACAGTTTATAGCTTAATTACTTTTTAAAGCACATCTTAATTAGGAAGTGACTATTCCTGTCAGCAGTGTTGTTTTTAATTACAAACAACTTCAAATGTTTGTGTTTTAACAGGTACTACAAATCATGATATGCAAGGCATAGCACAACAAAATGTAAAGAAATATAATTTAGCTGTTAGGCTTTTTCCATCCAAATTTAGATTCACTGTGATAATGTAGAATAAAATAAGCATTCAATGGAGAAGGCGAAAGGGTATCTTTTGTGTTGTTTCTTGGATTTCATTTGTTTGGGATTTTTTTGATCTTTGAAACCTGCAAGTGTGTGGTCTTTCTCCTCAGTTTTATCCAACTTTATGCTTTAAATTATAAGGTAGATTTATGTAAGTGTATAGCAGACTATGGCAGCAGTGTAGGGAAGGAATTCATCTTTAGTGAAGGGGTGCTGGGCACTGGAAAGCTGGGCTCTGTTTCAGGGTCATACCTTCTGTATCTCTACCCACTGCCAAACTACCTGGGGGTGGCTAAGCCTCATCCTTCTTAGGAATGGTGGAGGATAAAGGGAATTGTGAAGGTAAAAGGGAAGGCACAGTGGAAATGACTGCAATAGAGAAAAGAACCTGAACTAAGGGTGAGTTTGTGATGGAGTTGCTGCTGAAGTGTGGTTTTCTTACTTGTACAAGAGGAAAGTAATTATTTATGGTCAAATCTAGGCTATAAAATAATAGCTACTAATTTATTAGAAACTAGTTACATTAATTAATATTGTGGTGGTTTAGATGGAGTGAGTGGAATACCATTCTGTCTTGCCAGCTTTTCAACTTTTCACCATAATAATCTTGGGGGAGTTTGGCAGGGGATCGTTTCTATGTCCTGGACTTAGCATTGTGGATATTTGGGAGAATTGCTGAGGTATCATCTTGTCAGATTTAAGGTTTCTTTATTCAAAGGATGCCTTGAATATTAAGGATATCTTCAACATCTAAAAATTCTCTGTATTTCAGGAAAGCATTGCTTCCCTATTATCTTAAAGTCCTTACTCATTAAAAAAAAACAAAAAAAAAAAACCTCTGCCCCATAACCTTTCTCTTAATTTTAAGATGACTAGCATATGTTATCTTTCCTAAGGCAAAGTAAGTGTACAAAGAAGAGAAGAGGCTTTAGTTTTACATCTGGAAAAATCAGGAAACAAAAATCCCTCCCAGTGGGGGAGCAAGGTACAAAGCTGACCTCAACTAATTTATCTGAAGGTATGATAGAAGCCTTTTTTCTTAGGTGGCTCTTTCCATCACAATGTGCTCTTTCTACCTTTCCTTGATTTATCTTATATCTTTGTTATCCCAAGGTGAAAATGGCGAATTTATCTTCTGCTGAAGACACCTTTTTAAAAAGAGTCTGAATCACTAAGGCCAAGCCCAGAAGCAACTAGAGGCAATTAGGAACACTTTCTTTAAAACTCGAACCCAACCTACACATGCTTAACTTGGGAGATCAGAGAGAAATATAGCTAGAGGACAGCAGGAACTAATAGCTACCAGATCTAACAAACCATAAAGGTGTTCACTGGAGAATTGTGGCAATATTGACTGTGTGTTCATTAAGGACATGACTGCCAGATGATGAAAGCATTGCTCTGCTGGGAGACATTTTGCTGCTTAAAATGGCAGATAAAGTTACTCTTCGCTTTTTCTTGGTGGTAAAAAAATAAAAAAAATAAAGTGCAAAACTTGTTGGACTGAAAGAATTCCTGGGATGAAGTTTTCAGCCGTCTCTTACCATCCTCAGTCAAGAAGTTTAATCATCACTTCCGAAACTTGAAATCTACCAAGATTAATAAGTAGTTTCACTCCTTTCACTCTTGATGACTAACACCCTTGTATATTTAATGCACCTGAAACAGAATTTGATGTCATTATAGCAACGAGAAATAAATCACTTTCCAGTGAGACTAATTTTCTGAATGTCACTGTTTTCTTTACATTCTTTTCTGCTTGCTTATCTTTCAGTGATATTCCCTCCACACCAAAGAAATCATGTTTCTTTACCCTTTAATCTTTTAAAGTCAAACCATGACAATACCCTAGGTTGTTTGTTTGTGTTTTTAGTTCTAGTAATTGTGGTTTAGAATCATAGAGGTCTTTTCCAAACATGAAGATTGAGTCCTACTGTTAACCCAGTTCTGTCATGTTCACCACTGAACCATGTCCCTAAGTACAACATCCAAACACCTTTTAAGTACCTCAGGAATGGCAGCTCCACCATTTCCCTGGGCAGCCTATTCTGATCCCTGACAACCATTTCGGCGAAGAAATTTCCCCTAATATCCAATCTGTTGTTTCTGTGTTCTTGCATTCTGGCACTCCTTGCAACCAAGTGCATCAAATCTATGATGACTAAATGAATTAGAAATAAATCTGGCGATTTTGAAGTTTGTGTTAACTGGTTTCAATGTTTTCAGTACTCTTTGTGTCTTTGATCTATGTTATTCTATAGAATGGGGAAAGTCTTGAGGTGTCACAAAACATCATGAGCTGGGGGATTCAGTAACTTCACTTGTATACAATGGCACTGATCCAAAGTGAATGGTTTTGGTGAGACCCAGAGATATTTTTCTGCTTTATTTGTAACACACTTTTATGACTGCCAAGTCTGGAATACAGCAATCCCCTGAGGAAAAACCCACTCCCTTATTCCCTTTGCTTTCTCATAAAAGCAGAGAGAGCAATTCTAGAGTTATACTTATTTGTGCTTTGAGCCTTGAATGCTCTGTCTGAATGCTTCGAGAGTCAGTTTAGCAATGGTGAAAATTTATCTACTAACTAAGCAAAGTCATTAGTTCCCTGGCTATTTAGGGACAACCTTCAGCCAAGAAAAAGTCTAAGCAGACCACTGTGGGCTCAGCAAGATCACCAAGCTTCCACTTGTTTTATTTTTTTTATATATTCTTTTCCAACGTTTCTTGATGAAGACTGCTGAAAACTCCAGAGGAAAAGTTAAAAAAGTATGAGGATTGTCTACATCTGTTTGAATCTGCTGCGAATTAGGACCTTACAGCTGTGCCTAGTCCTCAAAACACAATTCTCTCTTGGTTTAATCAAGTGAATTGAAATTTTCACTCAAAGGTGTAGGAATGCTAGTATTGCTCATTCACACATGGCAACCATAACTAAACCAATATTCACATTTATATGAAATCACTGAAGGCATTATATAATGTTATATGAAACTGCTGAGTTTTATGTCCACTACATATGAACAAGATGCTTAATATTGCATTTACAAGGTGCCAGCTATTTTATAATACTTTACAATAGCTGTATGGTGGGTTAAAATATAGTTTAAAAGCAGAAAAAAATAATCTTTTCTACTAACACAGTATTGAGGTTTTTTTCTTTTTCAAAACAAAGCAACTTTTTAAAAACATCTAAAGAAAGAAAGGAAGCTTGGTATGATAGGTTTGTGTATTAAGTTACAGATTTTAAAGGAAAGTTAATAATGGCTATATTCTCTATGGGAAGAGGAAAGAAATTCAGTACCAATAAATACTGCAATCTGAATGTGCTGCTAGGTGATATGTGCTGAAGGATATTTTACTAGATTGAAGTTGTGGACTTGTCACCTGACAGAGAATTGGGAAATTACCTGAATATTGGACAAGGTAGTATCTCTGGTTTCTTGAGATTACAAGGGAGATTTTCTGGTTCATAGATAAAGGTTTAGCCTGTTTGTGCAAGTGTGAGAGATAAATGAAAAACCAAACCATCAAAGATGTGAAACCTGGGGGGAGTGAGGACTTCTGGGTTTTTTGGTGTGTGTTTGTTTGTTTTAATATAGTTTTTTTTGTTTTGTTGGGTTTTTTTTTGTTGTTGTTTTTTTAACTTGAGAAATACATCTACTCCTGATTTCATAATGCTCTTAGGGTCCCCCAAGCCTGCACAGAGGTGGAAAAAGCTTTCAGTTCTATTTCTTACTTGGCTAGTCAGCTGGTTAAAGAATAGCAGAGAGCTGAAAAGGTATGAGTTAAACTGTAACTCTGAGCCAGGACTAAATATGACAGGCTAGCTCAAGTGAAAGGTAGCACATAAGTGCTGTTTTCAGCAGCAGAGTATGAGAACAGCCTGGAAAAGAGCTCAAAGGTCCTTCTCCTTCTCCTTCTCCTTCTCCTTCTCCTTCTCCTTCTCCTTCTCCTTCTCCTTCTCCTTCTCCTTCTCCTTCTCCTTCTCCTTCTCCTTCTCCTTCTCCTTCTCCTTCTCCTTCTCCTTCTCCTTCTCCTCCTCAGTAGCTTTTTTACCTTTGGGATTTTTTTGTCTACTTCTGTGTGTAAAACTGTACCTTCCACATATGCTCAAATCAACAATGTTGTGGGTTTTTTTTTATTTGTTTATTTTTGTTTTGTTTTGTTTCGTTTTGTTTAGGAGAAGTAAAGGTGTAGTAGAGTAAGTGGAAGAGTGAGAAGCCACCACTAAGCCATGCTGTGCACTCTATGTGCTTGAGAGAGGCTGGGAAATTGGTGAGCAGCAGAATGAGGATGAGGAAAAACCCAACTTGCTTGCCAATGGCATAATTAAGTGCTATTTATCCTTTTTACAATATTTACATTGGCAGTGCATCATTAGGGATTTATGACCATCTGTCTTACAGATTTATTGTATATGTTGTGGATTTTGAGGCTTAAAACTGCTTTGGAGCTAGAAGAAATCCCTGTGCTGCATATATCCTGACACCTGACTTTCCTGAGGATAAAAAGTTTCATGAATCAGCTTACAGCACTTCACAAAATACTGCCTGGGCTGATGTCACACAGTGGTCAGTAAACTGAGCCTGTAATGTGATATCACTCAGTGTCATTTGCACATCTGCTTTAGCAGCACCGAGAGGAGAGAGTGCTCTACTGTTACCTGTGTATGACATTTTTAATTAATCTTTTTGTCTTTGTTTAGCTGTAAAACTTTTCTTTTTATTTTTAATGGCCTTTTTTCAACATTGTTCTAATTTTAAAACGTTTTGTTGTTTTGTTTGGTTTTTTTTTTATTTTTTTCTCCAAGCATATACCTCACTGTATATCATCTGTGGAAGCAGAGCACTGTAACATGGGTGAAATTCTTTTCTAACCCCAAGTGACTTTCCGCAGAGTGTAGCCTGGGCAAAGAGGGAGGGTAAATCTTGCCCAGTGAGGGTAAACCAGCTTTCTGTGTTAGAAGCAGGAGCCTTCTGGTTTGCTGCTTGTGCTTATTGTGCCCTGAGTGCATCCCCCACAAGGTGAATTGTGCTCACACAAAACACTTTTAATATCTTTCTACAGACCTTAGGCTTGTTGGTGTTTGCCTGGGGCTATACATCCCAACAGAAGAGAGAATTAGCAGCAATTAAAACAGTGTGGAAATGTTATCATAAAATGAAGTCCAGAAAAGAAAAATATTCACTGAAGTCTCTGAAAGGAGGAGGAAAAAAAATTTTGCTGTAGAAACATCGAGAAAATTTGGAGGCATCTAAGACTTCAAGCCTCATGCTTTGTGTTCCCTCAGGATGAGGCACAGAGGATCCTGATTTGGAGGACAGCCTTTTCCTACCCTTGTATACCTTAGAGTTTTCCTCTTTCTTTGCACACAAGTTAAGGATTTGGCATCTTTTTGTCACTGAGTGTTTTTTGATGTTTTTAACAGGAAATGAAAGTTTGTTGTTTTTTTTTTCTTCCACCTGTAATAATAATATCTATTCTCCCAAGGTGATACTTGAAAAACAGAAGAGATCAACAGTGCAGATTAGCAGAAATTAATCATGATAGAAATAACTCTTGCATGAAATATTTTTGTTGTGAGAAAAAAACAAAACTATGCAAATTGAAAAAAAATCTGTGTTATGAAGTTTGATTTGTGCTATCTTTGATGTACTGAAGTGATCCCGTTGTGGGAATGTGTTCTCTATGCTCACTCTAAAACTTAATTATAGTGTTAACTTGCCTGAACATAAGTAAAATTTTAAGTCTTTTTCCCATTTCTACTTAGGTGACTTTTTATTCAAAAGCATGTGAGGGTTTTAGCTCCTGTAATCAAAATGTCAAAGGACCAGTGTCTTAACTCCTCCCTTAAATTACCAATGTCAACACCTCTACATTTTTTTGGTTTTGCCAGAGAATTAATACAAGCTCTGTTTTGTAAATCATGAGGAGCAGCCAAGGGAGCTGGGATTGTTTTAGCCTGGTGTAAAGGAGTTTCAGGGATGACCTTATCACTCTCTACAAATCCCTGAAAGGAGGGTGCAGCCAGGTGGAGGTCAGCCCCTTCTGCCAGGTAACAAGAGACAGGATGACACAGCCTCGAGCTGTGCCAGGGGATAGTTAGATGGGCTACTAGGGAAAATTCTTTACAAAAAAGTTGATCAAACAGTGGAACAGGCTGCCCAGGGAAGTCCTTGAACCCTGGAAGTATACAGAAATATATGTTGATTTGACACTTAAGGACATGGTCTAGTGGTGAGCTTGACAGTTTTGGGTTAATGGTTGGACTTTATGATGTTAGAGGTGTCTTCCAAACGTAACAATTCTGTGATTACATCTTATTGAACCTAAAGCTTAGCCTGCCATACCACTGTCATTAGAGCCTGTTTCCTGGTGTTTCAAAGGTCTGTTGGAGGGGTGGGTGAGGCAGAAGTGGGCTAGTGCAACCAGAAAGGCTTGAGGAGATGAAGGCAGAAGTTCCTTCTCTTGCCACCAACTTGCACACCTCATGCTCCAGACCTTTGCTTGCATGTCCAGGGGTGCTCTCACTGCTTGTCACAAGCAGCCAGGAACAAATCAAAGCAGAACTACTGCTCTGGAAAAATGTCCATGAGATCTGTTGGATCAAAACTTCTTTCTCTTTTCTCCTTGCCCTTTGAAATACTCACAACCAAGAAAAAGCATTAGGATATTCATCTGGTGTTTCTCGGGATACAGCGTTCTCCTGCTGTGCCCTCCCTGCGCTCTGTCCCTGCTTTCTGTACAAAATCTGTCTCTGTTCCCCTGTTTCTTGGTGTTTCTCAGCACAATGCATTTCTTTTCCCTTGTGTGGGCAGCAGGAGTGACCCAGAGCCTGACCAGAGGGCAGGTGCAGTGGCGAGGGCTGCCCTTTTGTGTTTCAGCCACGCCGGTTCCTCCGGCTTTGTGCTTTCCTTTCAGCTTGTATCAAACATGTGCTGCCTCTCTGTACACAGGCATCTCCCAGAATGTCTCAGCTGCCTTTCTATCATCCCTGAGACCAAATTACTGCTGTCAATTATACATGAAAGGTAGGTGAGATCAAAGGGTTCCCTTAGTCCTGCTACTTGTGCATCTGCTTTACTTGCAGACCTGCAGAGCCAAACTCCTCTCTCAAAATCCTCATCTCCAGTTTAACCTGGTACATTTTATCAAAATTATCATCTTGGTTGCTCCCCAGTATTGTACAGTGGATAATGAAGAACACTTTATATGCTTGTAAATGCCAAAAGAATTTAAAATGTGTAAAGGACATTTTACAATGAGTAGTTTCATGATTCCCTTCAGTGTTTGACAAAGATTTTATCTAGAGCTGGAAATATTAATGAGTCAGATCATTACAGAGTAAGACAGAGAAAGAGGGAAAGAAAAGCTTGTGGGGTTTCTTTTTCTTTATTTTGGGGGTGCAGTTCTCTTTATTTGTTTGTTGCGGGGTTTTTTGTTTGTTTGTTTTGGTTTGTTTTGGTTTGGTTTTGTTTTGCTTTGTTGTAAAGGATTATAATTGAAAAAAATAGTGATAGTCAAAAGTAAAATTCTAACATTTATGTGAATATTACTGCATCCTCCTTCATTCTCTCGGTATTCAATCTGTTGTTGAATGTATTGTTCACACTGACTCCTGAGGAAAATCAAAAAACTGTGAAATGTATCACATCTAATCATTGCTTTTTCTCACAAATCAATGGCCCCCACATCCAGCAATTCTTGAGGATTTTTAAATATTCTTATTAAATTATGATGACTAAAGCAAGAAAGCTCATTATGTATGTTTCAGCGCTAACTTTAATCTGATGAAACATAAACATTTATTTAAAATAAAAGACTCTGGATGTTGAAATGTTCCACTTTATCTATTTATCTAAAGATGATAAACTGTACCAAAGTACTATTCCAGTATCAGAGAAACTCAGCTTGATGAAATTCTTGCAAGGAGATGTATATAATGTACCATTATACTGACATATTTAAAAAATTGTAACATTAATAGTTTATTAAGTAATGTGAGCTGCTTTGGTCTTCAGCTAAAGCTCCTTTGTACAGGGATTGCTCCCATGTAGTGATTTTGGTTCCCTAAGGATTTTGTCATTAATTTGACAATTTAGTTCATGTCAGCAAGAACTCTAATAAAGGGGACTTTTGGTGTGCTAGTCTTCTAGTGGGTTGAGCTGTTGGGGGTAGAGTCAAAAGAGAAGAATATTTATACAGAACACTATATTTTCCTCTTAAATTAAAAATTGCTCAGGAAGATATTTTTTTCTGAAGATTTTTGTATGCACAACAGTAAGTCTCATGTATAGGGTACAACAAAAGAAAATATTTATTCTGTTTGCATTAGTGCATTACTTAGGGCATGTCATGGCACCAAGCTGCAATTACTTCTGAATCATCCTCAGTCATTCTGTGTTTTCATAGACATTGAAAACTCTGAACAATTGCAAGCTACTTGAAGCTTAGCTTTTTATGTGAGGCAGGATTCAAAGTGGCTACTCTAATATCATGAGTATCTTATGTTACTCTTCAGATCTGTTGATCCATATTGAAGTGCTTTTTAAAGGATCCCACAACCAACACTACACACACAAACACAGAACCCAAGCTAATTATTTTGCTGGGTGAGGTTTGACGTGATACTGGCTGTATGAAATGACAACATTGTGTACATCCTGGATTATTTCAGAAATGCTTTTAATCTTGTTGTTTGTGCTAGTCTAGAGAAGAAAGAAACTTTACATAGCACCATTCCAAAGACGAGGCATATCTGTTCTTTCTCACAGATCTGTAATCATACTTCTGAAGCCTTTTCAAGAAGAACGCAATGCACCTCAACATATGTTTATTAAAAATGTACTTTCCAAATTGAATCCTATACTCTAATTAGACTAGTTAAGGATAATGGTCTTACTTCAGCTGAGCTTTTTGAAATTTAGATCATCTCCTCTCACTACTCTGATGTTGCTCTATTTACTCCAATGTGAAGGCAGCCATTGGCTTTCAGTGTTTTGGCCCAGCCTATTTGGGAAGAATGAAACCACAGTGGCAATGTTTCAAAGCATCTCCATGTGTTGGTCCTCTGCACTGAGTGGAAGAAAAGCAAACTGGTGCATGGGAGCAGTGAAATAAGTGGATTTTCTTCTTAATTTTCTTAATGGGCCATGGATTCAGCAGGGGAAACCAGTGTGTGTGGAGGGTTGCTCTGCACGGCAGGTGATTACCTTGTGCCTCAGTCCCATTTTTCTCTGCCTTCTTAAAAGTAAAATGACAGCAAAAATAGTTTTGTCTGAAACCAGAACTGACATAAAATCATCCTGGAAGCTTGTAGCCAAGTTGCCACTCTAATGTGAATTTTAAGTGTATCCTGTGGGACTTGTGCAGTCTCTAGTATGACTCACACAGGTGTGCATATCAATGATGGTGGAAAAGCGAGCTTTTAGGTGCTCTTGTCTGCTGGTGTTTTTCAAGAATTTGTTGCTATCATTATATGATTATGCACTCAGGAAACCTCAAACTTTTCCATGGAAAGGAAGTGACCAGTTCTTATATTTATCAGGGTAGTCATTACCTAAGCTAGCAGGGTACCTGCTTGAACTTTAAAGGACTGACTCTACCTTGATTAGGTGTACTGAAGACTTAATTTTTCACATCTAAGATGAGCACTCAGTTGGTTTTCTTAGATGTCTCTTACTTTCTTCTCTTCTCTTTGTTTTAATTCTAATTTCCAAAAAAAAAAACTGGTCAAGCTTTCTTTGCAGCTTAGTGGCTAGTAGAGATTTCTGGGATGAAGTTGGGTGAGATGTTCGGTGTTCCAGTTAAGTGCTCTAATTTTTACAGATTTTACTTATTTAGAGGTAAGAGAAAATGGGCTTTCCCCCTCCCCTTCCCTCTTTGAACCAGAAAGGGTCTTCTCATCTAAACTGGTTCATACATTCCTTCAGGCAATCCAATTTTTATGGAAAAAAAACTTTTATCAGAAAATCCCTGACTTGCTGTCCTCCCTGGAGACCTATATCTACTGGATTTTAGTTTCTTTGCCTTTGATGCATTGACACAAAAAAGCCTTTAATAAGCAGAAGTGAGCCCACCATTCATCTTTCTCTGCTGCTCTCCAATTTGTAAATGAGCAAAGTTTGGTTATATACTTGCATGTGGTAATTATTCTATAGTCATTAAAATACTTTCTTTCATGGTTCCAGCGGTGAATCTTTTCCTATTGATTATTGGAAGACTATAAATACTAATGATAACTATTAGTCCACTGTGGAAATGTAAATCTTTTATCCTCTCAATCACTTGATTTTCAATTTTAATTCTTTTAATTTTATTTTTCTGGGCATCTTTCTGAGACCCATCAGGAAAACTTGATATAGGTTATTTTTATATTTCAATATTTTCATTTTCCAATATGATTAGGAGGAACATTAAAAAGAAAGTTGGCAAATTCTACCACCCATAACTGTAGAAGAGCTCATAGTTTACTGAGAAGGTTTGGTCTGAACAGCTTTTTAGATCTCATTCTTTTAGCAAAAACTTTTAGTATCATCTTGTGAATTCAAATATTAGATTGTTGCCATCACTGGTTGGTTATTTGGTTAATTTTAAGGAATGGGAAATTCTGAACAGCAAAGCCCACTGGAGGATTTGTTTGGTGCTTAGGAGTCATGATTTATGGCAGTGTGTTTTGGAGGGGCTTATTTGGTTGTGTTTCACTGTTTGTCTTTTCTATATCATGGGTTAGGTGTCTGAGCTGCAGTTCACCAGTTGTCAGAAGGGCTACTGGAGTGTTCTGCAGTTGTGCAATAAACCCTCTGTTAGTGCTTCATCAGTAACCACTGTAATACCAGTGAGGTGATGAAACTGCAGTTTTGACTAAGTGGAAAACAATTGAATTGCAGATTGTTAAGCAAAAATATTTTTGTAGCTGTTGTACTCAGTACCATCACCTGGTTCTACCCTTCTGCATAAGATGACAACTAATCTTAATTAATTTAATCTAAATTTTACTTCATAACCATTTTCGTGGATTTTCAAATCTATTCAGTAACCAAAATAAATAAAAAAAGAAAAAAAAAAGAAATTTTGGATTTCTATGCTTTTTTTTTCCCCCATGATTTTTATGTAAAAAACATGGCACTATCTATGTAATGAAAATCTTGAGTCTCACAGATAAACTGTAACTTCTTGAAGAAGTGTATGTCAGAGGTGGGAATTCTTTCAGGGTGACATGAACAAGACTGGCACAAACTGCAGCACATTTTCAATTAACTTATTTTTCTTTCCCCTGAGTTTACAATGCATGCAAAATGCTGATATGGTTCAGACAGCTGTTCTTACAGTGCAGTAAAAGCAGGTTTAACATTAAGATTGTCCCAGTGTATGAGGTGGGGGAGATGGGGGAAGGTTTTTTTTTTTTGCTTTTACATTAACTTATTAAGAAACAAGGTAAGTCATTAAAGAATGCATTTTACTAATAAATCCCATTTGAAACAGCATGCTATGCAAATGGGCACTCAGGACATGAGTGGGGCTGAATTTGTTTCTGTAAAAAGACTTGCACACTTTTAAATTACAGGTTTGAAACTGATGGAGGAAAAAGAAATTTTAAAAAATTATATAATAGTGATGTAAAATTACACTTATCGTAATAGGGAGAGAGCTTATCTACTCCTAAACTTCATTAATTCATCTCATTGGATATTTTTTCTGTTTGTGGTATCTTATACATGATATTGGCTTTCCATGTGATATTTAGCAAGAGTGTATGAAAAAAACTGCTTGTTCTCCTGTTTGATTACTTTCCCCTAAAGTTCTTTTGAGTGCAATGCAAATCATGCCAATTTCCAGTAACAGTGGAAGTGTTGAGACAACTTCCTGTTGTCTCAAAATCCATGTTTTGTCCCACACTCGTCCTACTCTGAGTCTTTTTAGTACCTGACTGATGTAAGTGTGAACAAAACTTTAACATTCCCCCCTCCATGCTATTTCTGCTACAGACTGGTGTTCTCTTTCTTTCTCTCTCTCTCTCTCTCTCCACAGACACTTATTGATGTTGGTGATATACCAAAAGAATTACTATATTTCACAACCTTCCAAACTAAAACTTAAAAGCTAAAGTGTTTTTTTTTTTCCCCTATCCTCTGGTCAATTAGTAGATTAGTCCAGAGAAATGCCAAGCTATACACAGCTACTTGATGTTGCATGTAGCCATTAAAGGCATCTATTCATGTGCTTGTCAATTATGCCATCTTTTTTCTTTGTGTGTTGTCCATGCTACTTCTGGCATCTCCCTTCCTTCCAAACCTTTTCATGCCCAGCAGATAGTTTTCCCAGACCTAATGAGGCAAATGTCATGGCTGTGTTTGAGACATCTCAGTGTCTATTTTAGTCTGGTATATTAAAATGAAGGCAAGGAAAAGTAGTTTGTGCTGTTCTTGGAGTAGACATATTCCCGTAATTATATTGTAAATGTAAGCCTTGTATTAGAAAATGAGCTCTGTATTTGAAATGCTGAGGCATGTGATGTTTGATTATGCTCATGTACAAACTGCTGCTTAGGAGAGACTCATGGCAAAAGGGTTCCCATCTACGTATGTGCAACTGATCATCAAACACAAATGAAACATTTCTACACTCACACAAAATGCTCTAGAATTCATCTTTCATTTTTCAATAGCATTTCCATCTAACTAGCTCTTTAAACTATTCTCTCAGGAAGAAGTGGGATCTATATGAAACCACGAAGGCTCCAAAAAATTGCAAGGAAAGGAGGAGAGCAGCTAAACTTGTCTGGTTCATACCAGACACAACCTGCTGGTGTGGATTTATCTGCCTTATTAGTCAGGCACTCAGGAAAAGAATGATATCCACAATACCATTCTCTAATATGATTTTATTTGTAGTCAAGGAAGAGACAGGAAATACCTGCAAAACTTATATTTCAGCTACTGCTTCAAGTCTTCTTTTTAAATTTGACATAATTCTCAGTTATGAAATCACAGCAGAGCTGACCAAAATATCTTTTACTGTGTTCCTGGAGTTCTTAAGTAAAATCCTTTGCCAACAGCAGAAAGCATTCTATATTAATTATGCTTTGGAAAACATGGTCTTTCACAGAAATTCAGGCTAAATTATCAATCTAATTCCAGGCTAAAATAGCATTGCTGCATGGATTTGTGCTACCTGCAACCCTGAGCTCCTACTCCTCCTTGAAGGCAAGGGGATTGAGGAGTCTCTGTGAGGTAACCTAACATGGAGCAGTGTGTTATCTCACTTGGCCACACCTTGCTCAAGAAACTGGCTGCTGTCACCTGAGAACTTTGTTTCCTGGACCTGGCATGCTGATGAAGTCAAATCAGCACACCTGACAAGAAGAAATCCTTCCAGAAAATCTTAAAGTTCAACATTACCTGCAGTATTTCAGTCAGGTCTTCACTACAATTAAACAGACAACTTCCATTAATTACACACACTAAGTTGCTTGCCACCTGGGTAAATGCCAGTTGATAGCTGGAACTGATTAATCAGGAAGAATAGGGTTGGTTAAATACCAGAAGTGAGAGACAGTGAGACAACTTGCTCTTCAAAATGTATCACTTGGCACCCCTGCATTTTATTGTGATTCACTCCTGGTTCCCTATTACTTTTTGGTTTATGAACAGTAATATATTTACTGGATAGTCACTAAAATGTCTTGTGAATAAAGCACACAGACCTGGTTTGGTGGAGTGACTCTTTATGAAGTTATACTAAAAAAATATTCTAAAATATCAGCTCCAGTCAGAAACTAAACTGACCTATATCAAAGTAATTTACAACTATGTATAGCTGAATATGTGTGAGAACACAAATGCTCACCCTCTACATATGTGTTGACAGAAGTCAGTGATTGTTTATGAATAATTACTATTTTTTAACTAAAATATTTAATAACTGTTTTATTGTCAGGCTAAAAAATACTGATATGGCAAATCCACTATTACTGATGCGAAATCTTTCTCCTCCATTCTGTTTCGACAAATATTTACTGTTATGAACTGAAAGATCCTCCCTTGTCATTTGTGCAATAGTGGGTTGTTTTTCTTCACTTCATTTATGTCTATATCTGTGTGTAAATGTGATTAAGATTATTTGAGTCTCTTCACAATGACAATTAAGTAATATGCAGAAAACTCAAATGCATTTCTGACAATTCTTAGACTTTGATTTCCCAGTAATGCATAAGTGAAGTAGCACTTGCCAAACTCAAGCATTGCTTGATTTAGTGCAGTGAGTTTATTTTATCTTTTATACGGTTCTTTCAATGTCTTTTTATTTTTCAAAGCTTAAACAACCTCCTCCCATGAGGCAAAGCTGTTGACATTTCTTTAAGCAATTGCAGACTTTCCAAAACTGTTTCTTGACACTGTCAGGGTAATCAGAATTGTATAAGTACCTTTCAAAGAGCTCTGTAACTTGAACTCTTTGATGAGGTTATGTGATAGTTGGGGCAGTGAGGGAAATTTATGGGGTACCAGACATTGCACAATATTTAAATTTCCTTAGTAATATATTCAGTGATTGCAAACATATGGCAATATTTTATTAGCTCTTCTGAAACAAGAGAATGTGTTTGTAAAAGGAAAAAAAAAGTGTTTCAGTAAAAAAGTCTTATACCATATGATTCATGTACCAGGAAACAAAATTACTGAGGTGTTTTCAGAAAAGAATACTTACCTCAGTACAACAGATTTTTTTTGCTTCCTGCATGCTTGTTATTATTGTCAGTGTGTTCTTCCCTCTTATTCAGAAAGACTGATATACTGTAAAATGTAAGAGTTTTTACCTGTCTTTTAAGTAAAGCAATAACAGATTGATACCATATCCAACAAAACAGAAAATATGAATGAGATTCTTTAGCACTAGAACAAACGAAAAATTCCCTTTAGCAACGTTATTTTTGCCAGTTGCTTCAAAAACACTGTGTTAGTAAATTAGGTTATGGAGACATTGCTGCGACATGGAAAATATCTTTGAACTAGACACAAATACTTATTAAGATGCATTAGAGAGGAACACAGATGCTGCCAGCAGCAGCCATACATTAGCTCTACCTTTTACTTTCCTTTTAAAATGTTATTTTAATTATCTCAATCTGTTTTCCCTAAGCAATAGAGCAGCTTATGCAAGCCACCAAGTTCTGAGAAGATACCCAAGATACCCTTTGTTTCAGAAGCAGGAAGAAATCAGTAATGGAGATCTCTAAATCTGCTTCTATTAAAAAAAAAAAAAAAAAAAAAAAAATTTAAAAAAAGGAGGCTGGAAGAAAAG
>VXBI01001244.1:121004-143294 GCA_013397375.1 Toxostoma redivivum
TTTTTTTTTAATGCCATGCTGTGTGTAGGTGTGACTTTTCACCAAGTTTTCTGATGTGCTGTGAATGTAATTAATAGACACTTGTCACAGTGTGCGACTTTACAGTATATATAACATAGTAAACTTAAGGGAGACCAGAGCAGATGCAATGGAAAGCGAGTTTCCCTTTGCCAAGCACCATGAACATCCCTGAGCAAAATTAGAAAAGATAGAAAATACATGGATCTAAGAGGTGAATTAAAATTGATGTTTTTATCAAGGACCATAGTTTAGGCTCTGACTTCAGACTGTGTTGCATGTGTTTTAGCCATAGGAAAAGTATTTGTGGAGGGGGCGTGTGTCCATTCTGCCCTCTGCATCACAGTAGTCATGTACCACTGCTGTTAGGCTTGGAAGTAAGATGGGGACTGTTTCACAGGTAACTTTTCCTAAATTATTAGTTTATAGCTTTCTGAAGCTTTCCCTAAAATTATCACCTCAAATATTTCTTTATTTTTATTTTTTTTTTAGAGTAACTGGAAACTACATATGTTGAGGTATGTGTGTAATCTATCTATACACGGTGCTCTATGAATGTACAGTTAATAAATCATCGTTCCTATTAGAGTATTGAATGCAGGTTTGCCTGGTGTAATGGCATTCTTAGCAGTACATCTAATCCCCTTAACTCACTGCTGTGTCTTACAGAAATGTTTGCTCATTTTATGCTTTCTTCCAGCACGGCTGTGGCCTCCTTTCATTGTGGGAGACCTGCAGAAAATGTGACTAGACAACTTGGTATAGGCTGTGTAGGTCTCTGCTTCTGGATATTTTCGCAGTACACCATAGCCAGTGAAGTCCCAGAAAAGCAATTGAGACTTCAGCCCCAGAAAGTGCTTCCAAATGAGCTGGAATAGTCTGAAAAACAAAACAAATATATGTAAATTTCCAGATGAAAAAAGAATTGAGATGATGATGATGATGATGATGATATACCAAAAACTGACCACCATCCATCAATCAGAAATGCCCCAAAAACTGTCCCAGAAGACAGCCAAGGTGACTCTAGATGCTTAAATTCATGATTGAAAGAGACATCTCCATGGTTTTTCATATGCATTTATGATTTTAAGGTAGAATTTGGAAATGGTCAGAGTAACACCTGGGTCTCTCCTGGAGACCCCAGCTGATGTCTGTGCTCAAAATGTGGCCATCACAGGCTGATGACCTGAATTCTCGTGCAATTTTGTTGTGAAGTCATGGTAGGGACCTAACCAGCTTGGAACATCACAGGAGTTAAAGGACTTTGATTGGAGTGGGAGACCTGGCTTCAAACTAGGGATGTTTAAATGTCAATCTCCTAGGGGTGTACCAATTAACATCATCCACAGGGTAAAAAAAAAAAGGGATTTTCCTCTCTTCCTCTGCTACTGAGAAGATGAGAATGAAAGATTAATGTGGCTAGATGGAAAGCAGCTATTATTTCTGGTTCCTCTTAAGTGAATTTCTTTTACATTTTAATATTAAGAAACCATTGGAATAAAAAAAGACTTTAAAAAGAAAAAAAAGATTAAAAGTACGTTTTTAATGTACTTGCCTCTAGTTGATCTCCAGAGGATGATTTTTTTCATCTATATGTTGGTTCATTCTGATGATATGTCAGTCATTCTGTTGCATACAAGAAGCATGATTTTATACAAGGCTTCTGTGTTCTCAGAGAGAACAATTATTTGCTTTCCTTCAGGGTGTTTTCATTCCAAGTATCTTATTCTAAATTGTAAAAACGTATCATGTACATATAAGATATGATACTTAACAAGTAAATCAAGCAAAGATTTTTTCTTCATGTCCTCTACCTTAAAAAAACCGAACAGACCCAACAAAACAAACAAACAAATCTCATATATTTAATTTCAAAAGATAAGTACAATATTAGTTTTTATAAGGAATGTTTAACACATGCTAAATATTGTAACTACAGAGGAAGAGACAAAAAAAAAAAAAAAAGCATGAGAATGGGAAAGAGAAGTTTTGATTTCATCAAAGCTTTTGGAATCTCAAATGTAAAAGTCTCCTTTTTTCCCCAAAGTCCATCCTGTTTTTCTCAGTGCCATAGGAGCATCCCTTTCAAAGCCTGTGATCCATTTTTAATACCTGTCATAGATCCCAAGTTTTAACTTGAGAAATATGATGTGTTTAGAAATTTTAAATAGCCAAATTAGTAAGCTGATAAATTTAACGCAAATTAATTGGAGGTGTGTACTGCAATCATCAACAAATTTTCTTTGTCTGTTGCAAGAGTATATATTACAAAACTTGGTGACAGAAAGGGGAGCAGAAACTGGCAATACATATTGGGTGGACTTTCCTCTCCCACCCCCTCTTGTCAGACTTTATTTACAGAGTCCCCTCACACTTACAGCTTGGTAACAAAAAGAGTTAGCATGGTATGCTGGGTGACAGGTGACCTTGTGATGGAGGCGTCTGCCTTGCTATTGCTGTTCCATTTCTAAGCCAAAAGCTGCAAAATTGTGCAATTTAGAACCTGAGAGTGTGCAAATGGCTAGAAATTCAGTTCAAAAGCCTGGCTTTCAGCTCGCCATGAAAGAAAGCAATTCATCAGGAATCATGCATAGGCAAACCACTTTTAAAGGTGTTGCCTTCAGCATGATTCAGCACTGACTTTGCTTAGAAATTCCTGTAAAATGGTGAACAATTGTTTCCTTTTCAGAGGGAGAGGAAAGCTGGTGTATCGAAAAATGAAGTTCTGGATACTGCAAGATTTGGTTGGCTAAAGTAAAAGGAAAAAAGTTCCCCTATAAATACAAGTTATTTTTCTCCATACTCCTGGGATACAGGTATGTGATCTCCTTCCCACAGGGTTTTCCCGGCTGTTACTGTTCATGGGAGATGAGCTGTCTGTGTTTTAGCAGAAGCATTCCCTGTTACCTACAGGTAACTTTGGAGTAACATGCTGTAGGATGGACACTTGCCAAGGTACTGCACTACAGTGGATAATGTAGACCAGGGAAAGAGCCAAGGATATTGTGGGTTTTTTCATATCACTGAATGGAGACACGTTTATGTCAACCTCTTGCTTTAAAATCAGTCTTCTTCAGAGAGGACTCTTTTATTAGGGAAACAGTAACTTTTCAAACAAATCAACAAACCTCATTATTTAAATTCTCTCCAGAGAATTGATTTAGTCAAGCTCTTTTTTCTCTCCTAATTATGATTTAACTTAAAGCTCAGTAACTGCTTTTGCTTGAGCATCTTGTAATGTTCTTAGTGTAACAGAACTCAGATTTCAAAATGAAGTATCTAGAGCTTAGCTATGTTGCTGGCAAAAGAAGTTTTACTCCTAAAGAACTGGCCAGACTGTCCTCATAGCACCAACACAGAGGGATCTTCAAAGGTCAGCTGAGCCAGAGGATGGCAGTGCTTTTGCTAAAGCCCTCCAGTACAATCCCTCTAGCACAGGGCGTTTTTAACTTTTGTGGCTAAAGCAGATTTACACACTTGTAACAGTGAGATACAACTCTGAACTTGTTTTAAAATAAATAAGGACTACTAGAATACAGTTTTGTATGATGCCAATTATTTTTGGGTGATGTGATCAATCTGAGTTTTGGAACTAAATAAGTCTATGAAAAAAGCATATCAATTTGTGCAGTAGGAGAGCTTGAGTATTGATTGAAATAAAACAAAATGTTCCCCGAATACAAATGTGCAGTTAGAAATGTGGGTATATTACTATTTTATTAAATATACTAACTATAATTAAAATAACAACTCTTGCATCTGTGGGGGTAAGGATTTGAGGAGTGATTCTCTTCAAAGCTTTATTTTCCCCTGCTGGTGAAAGTGCGAAAAATCATTGGCATCTTTTCTACAATTCAATAATAGTAAACCTAAAGATTGTAGTCAGCTGCTAAACTGCACCATGGGAAGTGGGAATTATTCTTTGTTGATGATGATGAAAACAACTTTTTTTTTTTTTTTCTGTTGTGTTAGAAGTATGTATTCATTTTACGCTTGCAAATAACCAAAGCTGTGTTGTTAAAGATGTCTACAGGAAAATAAAAAGAAAGGACTCTGGTAAAAACGGGCTAAATTAGGACAGCACAATCCTGTTTACCTACTACCTGAGTCTGTAGGATCCTAAACTCCTGGAGCAGCCACCGCTTTTTAGACCAGTCTCTCTGGCCATTGTGCCTGCTTGAGTTATAATCCCCCCGCCAAAAGATATGTTTCTGTCTAAGCCTCTTACATTTGCCTAGGTCCAGAAGGGGCTCTTGGAGCACACCCGTGGCACAACAGTGAGATCAAACCAAATCCCAACAAACTCTGGTAGCTTTTTCTTCCCACTGAAAAGGAGGCAGGTTGAGCAGAGGTTTTCCTTTCGTGCAACACTCCGGTGGCGAGAGCGCTCGCTCAAGCCCTGGAGCACACACGGACGGCTTTTCTCCGCCTGGAGGGCCTTGCTGCTGGCTTAGCAGCTTTTCTGGGGATTTCCTCCTGCTCCTGCAACTGAAGCTGTGCTTAACTCAGCCCTTCTGCTAACAGGGCTCAGGGGTGATTATTCAGGACTCAGGATTACTTTCCAGGAGATGGAGTCAGTTACTGAGACGCCATACAAGCTTGAGCAGAGATCAAACCGAGCGGCTCTGTGGTAGCTGAGTGATGGGATGCATTCACACAGGTTGCCAGTGGAACATTTGGTATGATTGTTTATTTCTTATAGCATGCTTGGTATGCTCATTAAAAAAAAAAAAAAAAAAAATCCTTCTGGACAAATCTGTACACTGATCGGCTTCACTTCTTTACACAAATTATAAATAGAAGTGAAATATTTTATGACAGAATATGTTCATTTTGCTGTTATCTGGATTGGAGGAAGGTTTTTTTTCTACTTTCATGGATTTGGTAGCTTGTTAAAAAATAAAGCTGCTGGTAATGTAGCTATAATTTAATTTTAAAATAATAGATTCTGAACATATTACTTAAGTGATGGACATACATGTGCTTCAAGCCTTTTAAAGATGATACTTGAACAAGTCTGGCCTTACTACATGAGAACTAGGAGGACTGAACTAGTAAACCCCTCCACTCAAACTTCCTAAAAGAGCCCAAATAAACTGGGAGACACTGTCTGTTTTACAGCACTGCTGACACTAGAACCTCATAAAGAGAAACTGATGTAACACCAACTACCAGTTATAGGTAAAATATGTGAAGTGGTTTTACAGAACTCAGAGTTTTTTGTACATGTGTAAATAAGTAATTAATGAAATCCATTCAAATTTGAAGTTCTGGGAGATGACAGAGAAATCAGCCTATTCCTGACTGATCCAGTTCAAACAATGCTGAACTACATCACTAAACTCCAATATTTAACAGCTTCTTTACCCTTTCCCTAGTAAACCAACGCTTACTAATGGCAGCTATTCTGTAAGTAAGATTGCATTTTTGGTAGAAATTACTTCTGAAGATACTTGCTTATACGCTTATAAAATGCTGCAAGGAATGTGAGCATAACATTAATTGAGTTCATCTTTAGTGCTTCAATAAAGATATTTGAAAAAAATATCTCTGAAAAGTTAGAGAAGCAAAACATGCATTTCTGCTTGATAGTCAGTATGTTTTAGCAGACATTTGCACAGAAAGATGGTGAAATTTGTTAGACTTGTGGAAGGTGAAAGGATTAAAGGGGGAGAGAGGTTTTTTTCCTCCAGAATGATAAACAAATTACTGTATCAGTGTATATATACTATATAATAATAAAAACCAGGGTGTTAAGAAAGTAATGAATTCTGAATTTTGAAAATGGGTGAGCTGGCATTTTTGTGGAAACAGAATGCTGAAATAGGTGGGAGCTGTTTTGCAGTCTGGGCATCTTTGGCAGAGAACTAGAATATTTTGGACAGTTAGGAGAATTTGGCTCGACATATCATTTTACAGCTGCACTGCTGCAGTGGAGATTGCTCTGGAGGACCAGAAACGAGCCTGCAGAGGCACACACAGAGAAGAGCTGCCCCCTGATCCTCACTCCTTGTATCTGCTCACTCATACATGTGCAAACATACACCCTCCACACATACAACACATGGAGAAAACTTTTACCTTCAGCTGCAACAATTAGATTTGCAAATAACTCTCTGCCTCTGCTCCTTTGTGTCTACATATAAGCACTCACACACACATGTACATCTAGGCCTACAGCAACTCATGTGCAAGCCAGTAACATTTGTACTAAATATCTGCAAAATTTATGTGGGGGTTCAAACTATCAGTTACATTTGGATTGGGGGTCAAGAGCCTTGACATCAAGATCCATCTTAATGTGTTAGAACAGCAGCTTTGAACCAGCCTGTGACCAGCCACACTGTCTAAAGTTTACTATTCCTTGGAGTGGTTCTGGCAGATGGAAGCTCTTGCTCTCCCAGGTAATACCTGGGTTTTTTTGATGAATGTTGGGGATCAGTTTGCTGGTGTAGATATAGTGAGGATGATTGACAGAGCCGAAGGGGAGAAGAATAGAAAGGGCTGGAGAGGAGTTTGTCGTGTTAGTGAGGTAGAGCACAAATGATCAAACCTTAAAAAGTAGAAGTAGAAACCTGGCTTGATGTTTCCAGAAAGATGTTTCAAGAAGCATAGATAACTCCTTTTAAAATAATAGGCTGCCTTAACATATGACTATCCAGATGGCTTGGCTTTGCTTCTGACAAAGGCAGAGATTTTTACCTCTGTCACCAACCTCTGTATGTGCAAGAATAAAGACAACGCCAAACATGTATATATGTAATGTAAAACAGAAATCATGTAGCAACAATCTTGGATGAAGATTTAGAAGAACCTCTGATGTTTTTGAATCCATGTTTCTTAAATCTGATGCAAAATGAAGAAACATTGCTAAAAAAATTCTACTGTTCTATTTTTTTCCTGATAGTAACTCCAGAGAAATAAGGGAAATATAAAAAATAAATTTATGAATGCTTCTTGGTGTCTTAGTTACAATGCTAGCTCATATTATATATTTTCATGGAAGAACACTTTTGATGGAAGGCAGAATACCATCAAATCTCAATTGTTTTCTCACTCCATTTTGTATTCCCTGCTGTTTGGCACCCACTCACTTATTAGCTTGCCAAAAGGGTGGCTTGAAAATTAGGTATGTTAGCACAATTATGCATTTTATAAACTATGCAAAATAATGCTCTTGCTGGTATGCTGCATAATCTTTTATCTCACGGCTTTTTGAAAATTATTTTGTAAACAATGCCCCTATTGTAAGTTCATTGGTATGATAGTGCAGTACACAAGCATTATGAAAGGGAAACGCTATCTTGTGCTTCAGGCAATAATCAGTCTGCTGGGTCCTAAAGAGGGGGTACAGTCATTCATCACCAAAGTATCCCAGGAGTCTCCAAGTGTGTCTAACATCTGGCATTGTTTGCTCTCTGACTCCTTTCCCACAGTTTGTGTGCAGTAAAGTGTCTTGGTTTAGACTTTAGAGCTGGTCTGTGTCTCCTCGCTTGTATTTGTTAGAGAAAACACAGCCAAGAAAGAGTGTTTGTGGAGAATGTTCTTCTCATTCAATGAGGGAGTTTATTTCAAGGACTTGGCCCCCAGTCCTCCTAGATTTGTATCTCCACCAAAAGATAAACCTTAGCTTTACTGTGGAGAAAATCACAGTGCTGGACTGTTAACTGATTATCACAGTATTCTTTCTACTGCTCTGGATGATTTTGTACTGGAGCCTGTGTCCATTATAAACCCTGATGGCAGAAACCAAGATGTTAGATTTAATTTCATTACCTGTCTATAGCCAGCTTAGGTTGAAAAGAACTACATATGGTGAGTTTGTGTTTGCTTTTATTTCCTGGGCAGATCTGCTTTAATGTCTGGTACTAGTTAGTACAGATCTGGTGTGCATTTGAGCTTGCTGCCTTGGCTTCATGAGCAGGAGATATTGAATGACTACAGACTGGACTACGATGCCAAGTACCTTCTCCACTTTCTCTGCAGTTTTACTTCATTCTCATCATTGATTTGCTTTTCCCTTGTTTATTATCCTAGTTGTGGTCATTTGCATCATTCTTAACTTCAAATCCATATGTTTTTGTACTTCCTTCCTTGACTTTGTGTTATTTCGCTGATTTCGTATAAAGAGGACATAAGTAAAGCAAGATGCTGCAAAGTTTCTTCTGGGTTACTTCAGTGATAGAGAACCTACTTTGCTATTTTTAATCTCTGGAAGATTTTCTTCAATACCTGCTGCTTCCACAAGTAAAGAGCTTCCTGAGTAGTTCTTCAGCCAAGGTGAAGGATCACCCTCTTAGCATTAGTGCAAAATACTGAGCAGGATAAGGCTGTTTTGACATCCAGATTTAAAAAATCACCAAGGAAACAAAGTGCCAGGTGGTTTGTCAGCCACAAAAGGAGCTGTAGCACAAATAGGTAAAGGTAAATACAAGATATTGCAAACCTTACATAAAAGGTATATGGAAGAAAAGGAAACTGTACTTCAGTCTGTGTAGAGTTGGTTTGTCCTCTACCAGGCAAAGTTTTCAGGTTACAGATGCATAAAACAAACCACTCTCTAGCCTTGAGAAATTATTTGGATTTTTTTTCACTCCCCCTTTCTTTTCTTCCTTCTTGCCTCCTCCCTCCTTACCCCTTGTTCCTCCTTGCAACCTCCACTCAGTCTACCCAGCAAAACTGTGGATTCTCTGTCTTTGGAAGCATTCAGGATATGGCTGAGCAGAGCCTGAGCAAGCTGCTCTGGCTGTGCCTGCCTTGGTTTGTGTGCCCTGCCCCACGAGTCCCTCTCAGCCTGGACAGCTCCAGGATTTCATTGACCTGTCTGCTACACAAGACAGGATGCAGTGCTAAAACAATCAATTCAGAGCCATGTGCTCAGCCTCCTCCTCTTGAGAGGCTCCTGTTGTAACATAAACCTCTTCCTTCCTGCCCACACCTTTAATGGTATTTTATAAAAGGCGTATAATTCTGAAAAGATATTCTTTTGCTGTTTTATTCACTGCTCTTATTTTGTATTTCATATATTCATGGAATGAGTAATCTGTAGCAATTGAGGATATTATATTTTATTTACCACATCAGAGTCATCTGTCATGCATTTTGCACATCTATTTAACATACTTTCCTACTTTTGTCATTCTATTTATTCTGAATTCTAATGGGAAGCAAACTTAAAGAGGAGAAACCTGAATTGTCTGACTGAAATGTCTGTGCTTGTTTAGCATGGCCTAACATGGCAGTCTTGCTTGGACTGTCATATTGCCTTACATTTTGCATGATTATTGATAACTAATCCAAAATTCTTTTAGGGTTTTAGCTTTGTTTAAAGCTATATTTTGCACAAATGCCTTAGAGAAACAGAAACTTGCCAATGGAAATTAGGTAAAGATTAATTTTGCACTCAAACACCGGTTTCGAAGAAATCAGATGAAAAAATCTCTAGATTTCTTCAACAAATGTAAAAGAAGAAAAGAAGGTATGACTCTGGAATGTAATGTAAGTTTATATAATGAATTAATTTTACATTTTTGAGTGGAAAATTAGGTGTTTCCCAGCCAGGAATCTTCTTTTGCTTCCCCCACATAACTGAGATGTTGGTGATTTTCAGCTATAGCCTGGTTAGGCTGTGTGCAGGTTGCCTGTGCTGTGGCTCAGCACAAAATGGTATATTGCAAGGTGAAAAGGACCTAAAAATCACACTCTCTTTCCCTCCTCACCTGAAACAGGGCTCAGGACTACAAACCTGCTGCAGAGATATCTCTGCTACTGCTGCTACTATGTTTTCTCTCCAGTGTCTGTTAATGTGAAATACCTGTAAATAAGTTTCCAATGTGTTTAATATTTTGACTTTGCTTTTGATACTGTGAAGTTTTCCAGATGTTGTTGTGCTTGGTAACAAGTATTTCTAGGATGATCCTTGCTAAGTGTTATTGTCTGTTAGTATCATTTTGTTTCTCCTCTTTTGTCCCTTAGTGTTTCTCAGTCTCATTAACACAGGAACCATGAAGAGTATTTGAAATAGTACAACTCTTTTTGGGAGGGTTGAATTTGACTGAAACTACAAAAAAGAACATGTTAAGATTGAAAGGTTTCACCAGACACACCAGTGGTCTTAAAGGCAACATTCTTGCATATAAGTAAAACAAACACAGCATTTAATGCATTCCTTAAAAATTGCATAACACTGAAAAAAACCCAAACCAGGTAATAGTGGCACTGCAGTGAAGCATTTCAGAACAAAACCGTGGAGATGATTTACCCAAGTGCAGCAGCAGCTGGCTGGAAACAGATTTCTTTCCAATGTCTGGGAGTCCTCACCTCTCTTTTGTTTGTCCCCCCAGTAGCTATTTCAGTTAGATCAGGGGCACACATTGTCTTTGCTATTGGGCACAAATTGCAATGTTTTGAGTGGAATTAACATTAGGAAAGAGCAATTGGACAGTGGTATGGTGGAAGAAACCATGGAGGGTAAAATGTGGTCCTTCCCTCCCCGTCTGCTCCTCACAGACCACCAGCACAAGACATGCTGCAATTTCTTCTTCTCCAGTCAATAGCTACAGTCAAATGTAAAATGAGAAAGAAATGTTCTCCTTTCAATAAAGCTGACATCTCCCAACCAGCAAGTGCAGAACCACCATTGTTGGGCAGCCACTACTTGCACTTTTGACCCCATGTTTTATCTGGTGAGAAAGCAGAAGGCAGAAAGGGGACAAGTTGTTTCTGGCAACCTTTTAACTCCTTTGATAAGAATTCACCAAAACTTGAACCAACAGAAATTATATGAGTGAGACACTATTTTTTCAAGCCAATAAGTGTCTAAAAACTTCAGAAACTGTCTCCAGTTGTCTAACTTAACTTTTCCAAGGTAGAGGAACGTTTCCACTTAGAGGAAAGTGTTCACCTAGAGCTAAATTTGCAGGGCCACCTCTTTGAATTAGTTCTAAGGTGTTGTAAAAGCTTTTATTGTTGCAGTAAGCAGCATCAATTAATTGACAAGTGCCTCCACATTAGGTTTCCAGATCCTGGCCTTTTTGAATGTGAGAGTACTAATCATCAAACATTACCTCCCCACTCAGATGCTGTCTTGAAAAATTGTTCTAAGCAACTTGCATTATAGGAGGCATCTGCTCTCAGATTAAGTCATTTTGTAGCCTTTCTATCAATTTGGATTCTTTGGTGTTACCAGACAATCACATAACCTTGACAACAACAACAACAACGACAAAAATAGACTTTTCCATCTGTGGCTAGAGATGATTACACACTCTCCAGTTGTATTGTAGTGACAAGACTGGATCACAGTTTTACAATGTTATGTTTTTATGTTAAGGCATATAATACTGAGAAAAAAGAAATAGTAATACCTGAGAGTAATACCTGCCATCTGGTATAAAGCATGTTAGCACATAGCTTATAAAAATACTAGAAATATAGTTTTATTTTTGAACCACTTTCATACAACCATCAGGTTCCAAGCAGAGAATATACTGTGTAGAAGCCTGGAAAACGGCAGTCATAAAATGAGAAAAAGAGGAATGTGTTATATATTATATTCCTAAACAGAAAAGCGCTGACTAGCAGTTTTGGGGTGGTATTTTTGTTTTTTAAGCGTCCAACAATCATTTCTACAGCATGCTATGCTGCAAGGGAAACCTACCAGCAACGTGGATTATATGAGGTAGGGGAGCTATTTTGGCAGCCATCTGGAGCAGAATGCCAATGACTGGTTTCTCTTATGGCTGCCTTGCTTGGAAGCAGGATTCAATCTGAATGAAAGTGATGCCCCAAGCAACTTTCCCACGGACATTTCATTGCCTGAGGTTTAGCAGCTCTGACAAGAATATGTTTTGGTTAGGGGTAGTGAAAAGAAATCTTATCCTGTCAGCTAATAGCTCCAAAGACATGGTCTCTTGTGGAGGAGGGGGGTGCTGCCATGAACACATAGTGAAAGAGAAGCAAAATGCCTTCAGGACATCTTGTGTAATTTAAAAAAAAAATAGATTAAAAGCAATGACTCTTCTTATTCATCCTGCCCTTTTTTCTAGTTCTTATCACATTTCCAGGAATTGTTAATGCAGGCAGGCCCTTTGTGTTGCATTGCTGTAGGAGAAGGTGGCATGTGTAATTTGATGTGTGGGAGTGGGCTTTTTTTAAGAATCAATTTAATCAAGTAAAAAAAAAAAAAGAAAAAGAAAAGAGAAAAGGGAAAAAAGAAAACAACAAAGCAAAATCCCTGAACAAAAAACACCCACTCTTTTCCAAGTGTTTGCCTCTCAGAATTAACATGTGTGTCTGTAAAGGAGTGATGCAGGACTTTGCATGATCTCATCTAGTGATAACTTTTTTATCTCCAATTCTCAAAGACACCAGAGAGGCCAGGGCGTGGTTTATGAGCTGCACAAGCCATCCTTTAATGGCATCATAAAATGTACCCTGGTGTCTCTTTGGAGTATTAATATGCTCTTCCACGTGAGAGTTTCATCTTTAGAATATAAAATCTTTCAATACAGCTTTTATAATGGAAGAATATGACTAATTACTTTAATAGATGATAAAGAGAATTGACTAAATTGAAAGGATTTGTTGCACTTTCTTATTTTAAAAGTATTTCTGATTCATGTATTGTGATATAAAATTCCTTGTAGTCAATGTCAACATCAACTGATGTTCCAGCCCAATGCCTCTATGCTTGATCTCCTAAAACTTACTCAGAACTTGTTCTGCCTTGTTCCATCTGATATTCTTATCCCTTCAGCTCAGCAGCTGGACCCAGCTGGATTTTTCTCACCAGTACTGGTGTTTCCTCAAGCTTTTATTTCAGACTACTGAAGTCACAGCTCAAAAAAGGTAGTTCAAGATGTGAGTGATATACATTTGGAATAGAGATATGTCTTTTTTTATTGTAAATCTCATTACAAAGTACAAAATATGAAAATGGTCCAAGCACCTAAAACATCCTGTCAAAGGTTAATTGCATCAGGATGATGCTTTTATAAAATTCTCCTATTCAGACACCATATCAGTCACCACAACTACTAATTTTTCTTTTCAGTGAAAAGTAGACAAAATGGAGATTATTAAAAATATGTTTTACTTGGCTTCCATAAAGGCCATACTGTTATAAAATTAATTAACTTGAAATCTCTTTGCTTAATTAAGTGAAAATGCTTAATTTGTTCTTGCTTCACTATTCAGATTTTGTGAAAGTAGGAAAAGAGAGTGGGGATAGATTAAAGAGAAAGGGAGAATCTGCTTTGAAATTTACTCTTTAATCCCTCACACACTCTAAACTCATTTATGATTTGTAAAGGCATTTATGAAAGTTTTCTAATGGTGTTGTTCCTTCCTCTCTTTCAGTTATCCTTAGTTTTTCTTCAGTTACGAAATGCATATAATGGGATAGTAGATTATTCACATAATAAGATTTCTTGGATCCAGTTGAAGATACCACAAGGGTTAAAACAACCTTTTAATGTTAAGTGCAGTTGATACTGTATTATGATGGCCTGCATAGAAAAATATATTATCCCTAAGTCATGGATTAGAGGAAAAAATCTCTTTTCCAATGTGTGACTTCAGTGGTTGTCATAAATAGAGGATAAAGGTTGGAGCAGATATTCCACTGATGCAAGATGTTAGATCTCTGCTAAAATCAATTGGACTCTGGCAATCTATCACATGGAGGTCTTGCATGGCATCCTCAGAAACATGCAGAGAAACAGAACCATGTAAAAACCATGCAGAGAAACAAAACCAACTAATGTTCTGCAGGAGGAAGAATTTTGAAGCATTGCTTGAATTTGCCTTAGTAATAAAATGAGACTTAAGGGTAAAGGTGAATTAAATAGGAAATAAAACCTTTCTGGAAGTGAGTTGTGATAGACTGTGGAAAAATCTCACAATGGAAGTATTACTCCAGTGATCACTAATTTGGATGGAATTAAAGCAGTAAGTCCTATGAGATATCATGAATTTGAAATTTCCTATATACCCTTCTTTGCTACAAAACTGAATTCTTGATTTCATGCTTTATGCTTTATAAAATAACTTGAAATATCTTTCACTTTTAGAGTGAAATATCACTCTAAAATACTTGAAGGTATTTCAAAACACAGAGAATACAAGAGCTATGCTGCCATTTTTTTCCAGAGTGGTGACAGGAGAATAAAATCCTCAAAATTTGCTTTTTAATAGATTATTTCATTTGAAAAAGAATGATAATTTTTGACTACTTATACAAGCAAATAGTGATTACTGTACACATGCAAATTATCACTGCTTAAGTCCATAACTGAGAGTCACAGTCATCTTAAAAAAAATCACTGGCGGTTTGTATTATCTCACCAAATACGTGTATGTTAGGTTTTATTGTAATCAATATAAAAGTTCTTGATAATAGAGGACCTAAATTAAATACATTTAGTGCCCTGTTTAATGCATTTGCTGATTCTGTATGTGAATTTGTCTAAATTAGCATACACACATGGGAATTATTCTTTTTAGTGGAATCTTGCCATCTCAAAAAAAAAAAAAGTCAGGCTCCTATGATCTTACTGCTCCAAGTGCCCTCTTAATTAAGCTTTCACTGAATCAAACTTAATATCTTTGTCGAATAAGGTCACACTTCTATGTATCAGTGTCAAAGCTACTGAAGATAGTTCACTGCTGAGACAGAAGGGGAGGAAATAATCTTTCTACTGCTGGGAGGTAGTGTCACCTGTATGAAAATTGTTGGATCAGAGAAGGTGTTTGTAAGAATAATAAAATTTTCTTTAAATAAAGAAATATTTTCCTATAAAACTACTATTTGAAGGTGGAAAAGACTCTGGACAGAGTGCAAATGTGTCTTATCTTACAGGTGTCCTGATGGGAGAAGGTTTCTGGTAGATTATTCTTACTGCAGCTGAACATGGAAGTGCATGCACAGAGTCAAAATAATGACCCACCATGTTGTAGTTGACAGCTACCACTAAGTGATATCTGGGGACAAAGTATTTGCACATTGATTGTACAATTAAGCACATTGTGATATTCTTCTCAGAATGCTGGCACCTTCGTTTTTGACAATGGTTAGTGCAGTCTTCTGTGAATTTGTAGAAATATCTTCTGAAAGCATGTTACTTAGGATTTGTTCCTCAGTGATTCAACATAGCAGTCTTCTATAAATAGTGTAAACAATTTTGATTTGTTATAAAATCAAGCTAGTTATTGTCAACAAACTTTTGTGATGTAACTGATCTCCTCCTTTCTTTATGATTTCTGGGTGTGCTGAAGAGTCCAGGGCTAGCATGACATCCTGCTGAACCCCATTGATGTGCCTGTGCACTGCACACTGCATAGGCACACTGCACCCTCACCTCTGTCTCTTAACTGGGCCCACAAGACAACTGTTCCTTGGTAAAAGTATCAACCTAATGTCCAGTGGTAAACAAAAGAAGTACTTGATCTTTTACCTCGAATAGGAATATTCAAAAATGTTCTGTTCACATCAGTGTCGTGGACTTTCTGGATTCAGAAGTCCTCACCTTGCAGTCTTTCCTCTTGGGAATGCTTGAGAGGCAAAAGCCTTCTGGGGTCTCCAAAGGATTCTTGTCACACAAAGGGCAGAGAGGGAGAAAAGTGCAGTTGTTTCTTCTATTGCTGCTCTGAATATCTTCTTTGCTGCAATCTAAGTTACTTTAATGCTATAACTTGTCTCTTCTTCCTCTTTGCTGTCCTCCCCTAGTCTGGAGTGACAATTTTGGGCATGCATTTTGCTATTTAATCTGCAGATACCATATCAGAGTTTTGAAATCTTCTTTTGATTTAATATTATAAGTGTTTCACTCTCAGCCATCTGAATAGATTTTTTTTATTATTTTAGAGATCAAAGCAATTATTTTTTTTCCAGATCCTGTTTCCCATGTAAGGTCCATTGCATAAATAGTTGGTGACAGATAACTACTTGGTATTAGTATGGAACTATATACTAGTTTGAACCAAATAACACTGCAGATCTCATCTGTGTGATTTTTAGTTTGTCTGGGTGTTGTTTATGGGTACAGTTAGAGAAATATTTCTGAGGGACAACTATTTGGTTTGTGCCTGTGCTGACAGCCCCTCGCCGATGGTACTCCTGAGTCTGGGATTAACTTGAACTTGCTCCTTTCCTGTCTTGGAGTAATTGAAAGCAATGAAGATTAGCTCATATGTTAGACGCAGTTTGTCATCTCTGGTAATCTTTCACACATGCTACATTAACAACATCCTCTGGTGATTGTATATGTTACTTTGTATAGAGTAAAAATGACATCTCGGAGGGAAATGGAGTGGAAAGTCCTTAACTAGTGTAAAGTCAATATTGATTTGCTGATGTGCAGCAGCAGACTTGCTTACCAGTATTCCTGAAAGTTCTATCTTGGTCAGGGCAAAGGATTTTAGAGCTGCTGATCAGTGTGATGCTGAGAGTAGGCTTTTTTTAATACTGCCTTCACTGCTAATTTCAAAACACTCAATATATGTTCCACACAATGAGCAGTATTACCCAATTTTGATCTCACTGATGCTTTCTGGATCATTTCCTCCAGTATTTCCTCATCTTTTAAAAATTCTCTTCAGCACATGAAATTAGCTGCGGAGATCTCAGGCATATTTATTTCATTTTCATCACAATATCAGGAGACTTAGTCCTACAGGAAACTTGTTAGGCTTGTGTAGGCTACTTTGGTTAGCTGAACAGTACTAAATGAGGTAGAGTAAAAATGTTTAATAAAGTATAGTTAATGAGTTTTGTAGAAAGGTCGTATAAGGAATCTGAAAAGGTCTGAATTCTATCAGAGATGTCTTTTGTGTTTGCTTCCTTTAATGTCAATATTTATTTGCTTCCTCAGTAACATTAGGAGACTTCACATTTCTGAGAAAGAAAAATTTCCTTATTTTGCCTTTACTCACTCAGCTGTCCATGACTCAGATACACCTTCATCATCAGAAACAGACTTGTTTTCCCTGCCATTCCCAAAAAATGGCTTCTGTGCAGATACCAATCAGACACACTGCCCTTGTAAGGACAGCACAGTGCCTTTTTATGTCTTCTATATGAATTATGAGAAACATAATTCTATCTTCTAGAAGGAATAGGGCCTAATCATGAAGACTACATAGTCCAAGCAGCTCTGTTCCTCAGTTGACATGTTTCACATAATTCCCAGAAGAATGGACTTAGCTCACTATGTCCCTCTAAAAAATGAATGCCACCAGAATTTGCACTAAGGAGTTCCATAAAGAAAAAGGAAGGACCTGATATCAGCCCATAGTTATCTACCCAGATTTCAAATAAATGAAAACATTGCAATATATTCAGCTTTCTGGTGTCAGGTCTAATTACTGTCTTAGCATCACAATAAAAATGATAATTATTTCAATCTGAAGAATTGAGATACTTAAAAAACAATTTTCTTAATAGCATTACACATTTAAATAAATCAAAACGGCTAATTTAATTCAGGCAATGACAATATGAAAAAGTTATCCTTGTGGCAGTCTTTCAGAAAAGGAATTTTTGCAATCAGATGTGCAGTTTGACTTATGTCTTCATATCTACTTTCATTATCTCTTCTTAATATGTATATTTCATTCTAGAAATTTGCTAATTGCACATATGTAAGATATTTGGTTGTTAAAATGAGTTCATAAAAATCTATAGATATAATAAAGGTAAATGATACCTTAGAAAGCAATTTTTCTCCTAGTGAATAATTGTCTCATTAGTCCATCTCTATTATTTATGCATACATTGATTATAGTCAGAATGATCTCCATTAAGAGTCTTACCTTTTCTAAATAAAATACTTTTCAGTTTATATGCACTTTTTTTTTTTTTTTTAATCTTGTAGCTTGGTTTTAATAGGAAGAATTAGGAAGTGCTCCAAAATTAAATTATCTGTGTCTGTCTATCTAAACTGTAACCATAAGTCATTATCTGAAATAATGACTATAATTTTAAGGTCAAAAGCTATGTCCTTGCTATATTATATCATGTCAATTATTATAGATTGCAAATTAATGGACAAATTGAAGCAGAAATTGGAAGAACAGAAGGAAGTGTTAAAAATACTTAAGCAAGTGACACTCTGTATCAGTGAAATGGAAGAAAACCTGATTTAAAGACTATTATTTGCATTAATACAAGACTAAAAATCTGTTCCACAATATGCAAGTACTGGTATTGTAATAAAATGAACATTTGGAACATATCTATGTTAAAAAAAAATTACTTTTTTTGGTAAATTGAGAGTTATGTGTCTTCGTTAGTTTTCTTTCATCACCATTTCATCCCCCATCACCATCTCTGTGTTTTCTGAGTTTCATGTGCTGCAAATGGAGCAAACATTGAACTGGAGGGATGAACTCCCTTCCTAACCCAGTCTAGATAGTGTTAGACAATTGAAAAGTTTGTTTGTTTGGTACATAAAATTGCCAATGTGTTAAAAATCTATTTACCATTACTCCAGTAACACAGTTGACTGAGACAATTTAAAAAAAGGAAAATTAACAAAAATTGTCAAGTATAATTGTAGTCTGCATTTTACATCAACGCCGCTAGGCGTGTTTATTTGTCATACATAGAACCAGAGTATCCAGTATAATTTATAGATGAAAATTATATAACACAGGGAGATAAATATTCAGAATACATATGTGACACAAGCAAGTCTTAGTTTGTCACTGTGATATATTTTTAATGTAACACAAAACTGAAGGGGCTATCCTAACCAGCCTGAAATAAATGAATTTATAAGGAGAAATATATTCATCATCTTGTACTTACCTTACAGCTGCTCAGGCAGCCTTAGGGTTATTGGGATATGCAGTAAATATTTTCTTGATGCCCGTAAGTGCTTTACAGATGAATTGAATAAGGTGAGACAAAACCTGGCCTTCCTGACAATGACCAGCAGGTTTAAGGAGAGGCTCAGTAAGTCATCCTTAAAAGCAGGTTTAGGGACTTAAAGGAGAAATAGTGCTGTTATCACTAAATTTCTTTTCGATGCATCATCTGCTTGTGTTTCTTTTAAATACACGACCTGCTACACTTGTGTGATGCTCTCAGAGTAAAAACTAAAAACTCTTACCTTTTTTTCTTTTTTTTTTTTTTTTTCCTGGAAGGATACAACACAGAAATAAAGCCTCTTTCCTTTCATTGCAGTAGGAATTTGGGAACAATACATGTCACTGCCCCTGGCTTGCACTGAGTGTATGGCTGTAGTGATGGAAAGTCTACCCAGCTGTCCTTCTCAACAGTGTTTGCTGTTTTTACTAAAAACTTGTCTTTGACAGCTTAGGCATAGGAGAGATGCTGTGATAATTTTTTAGCATTTATGGAATAGGTAGACAAAATAGATAACATTTAAAAAAGCCTGAGGTTTTGCTATTTTACATCTCTTATGCCATTCTTTTCCATTACTCCAGGTTACAGATGAGCATGGTGGGACTGTATAAATCAGGGCAACAACTGCAGAATGTTTAAAGAGCTGCTTTGCATAATGGAGATTGGCATTGAAAGGAAGCCTTATTAAATGGTTCCAAACTGACTGGTGTCTTATGTGATGGTGTGGGTTGAATCTTTTTAGCCAGTATGTCTCAAATGAATAGTGACATGAAAGGTTCAAAACATTAGAGGAGGGAACAGTTTGTTTCAAATAACCTTAGTAATTTTAGAAAGAAAATCCTCTTCTAACATTATTAATTCAACATTTCTTTCTAGGGCACCAGGGTCAGGCAATACACATAGGCCAATGACTTTAGCACATTTCAAAAGTTGAGGCTTGAAAACAACAGTTCTAGAAGAAAATTTAGGTGAGTTCGGATTAAAGACTATGTATTTCAGAAATGCTGAAGAGAAAAGTGATTTTTCAAACTTCACATTATTACTGTTATAACATACCCCTTAACAGATGCAACAATTGACATAAGGCTGGAAATCTGGTTACTAGTGCCTATCCTATGAAAATGTCCTCATGACCTGATTTTTGATCTCATATTTACTGCTGTATTAGTTCAGAAAGTCTAATTCTCATATAACTAGAACTTTATTCAGGGGAAGATCATTCATGTAGTAATGGAAAAGAACACACTTTAAAATACTTTAAGATCTTACAAGTCTGTTTTGCAGTCCTAGGTGCTGCTCAGGGAATGCACAGGCAAGAGCTGGGTATGCTTAATCTGGCTAAGTTCAGTGCCCATTGCCTGAGTTGAAAGGACACAACAGGAGTGGGCCTCATTTTTTCTGGTTTCCATCTTAAAGTATTCACTTCATATAATTCTCAGGACTTTTCACTTCTACTGTTCTACTAGAGGTGTTACACACGCATGTTGGCTCAGAATGTAAAAAAGGTGAGAATTTGCAATTTGAAAGAATGACTAGCTTAGTTTGTCAGTCATATTTAAAAGATAAGATGCTTCGGAAGCTGGGAGAAAAAGATGATGCTTTTCCACATTAAACATCTTTGGCACATGTCAGAGAACAGTAGGAGAAACAAGGCTGTAGTAACATAAATGTCTGTTCCCAGTGTATGAGCAAACTCAGAACATGTTCTGTATGAAGGGGAAAAGGAGTGCTTGAATGCTTAATGCAGAAGTATTTGAAGAAAGAAAAGACTATGGAAGAATTTTACCTCTTTATTTTAGTTAAAATCAGTAATTTAGGATGTTTATTATAGTGCATAATATTCCAGTTAATTATGATGCTTTTGTAAATTACTTCACTACTACATTCAAACCTCCTTTTGTTTACTGAGAAAAAGAAAGAATTTTTCTTCTTCTTTTACGCCTTTCTGATTCAAAACTCCATTGAAACTGCTAATATTTTTTGCGTCTTATATGCCATTTAGTTTCTTCTGATGTTAACCACTTTGTTCACTTATCAATTCAATTAATATATTTCTTAATTAGTAGTGACAGAACCTTAACTACTGCACATTCTGAAGCATTTAGAAACATCCAGCATAATGCTAAGGTTTACTGTGGTGCAGTAAATTTGAACACCTTTCAATTCTGTAAGAACTGTTTAAAATGGAAACAAAACCGCCTTTTGATTGCTGTATATGAGGTAAATAGAATGCATGAGAAAAACAAACTGATTGCAATCCAAAGAGTGCTTTATTCTTATGTGGATCTGCCCTTCTGAGTTTTAAAGCAACACTGAATATTTCTCTCACACAAACTGGTTCCACTGGAAAATCCCCAGCCCGGGAAGGCCACATCCATGGCACATTCCCGTGAGGGGCAGCTGAGGAGGTGCCACAATCCATCCCACAGCCCCAAAGCGCTGCCCACACTCACTGCTGAGGCCTTGCAGCAGAGCCCTGCTCGTCATGCAAAGGGATGCAACAGAGCCAGAGGCTGCTGCAAGAGCCTGGCTCAGACTTGGCCCTGCCAGGGCAGGTACCTGGGCCTTCCCACCTGGCCCAAGTGTGTATCGACCCCCTGACCTCCGTGTTTGTGGGGGACCCTCAGCGCCAGGAAGACAGAGAAGAAAGGCATCCACAGGAAGCCATTGGGATCCACAGAGTGCTGAGGTATTTTACTTAATCTGGCTCTGACATTCTCTTTCTTTCCTTCCACCTCTATTCCATTTCTGTTTTTCTCTCTTTGTCATTCTCTCTCTCTCTCATTTACTCTTCAATAAAACCCACCCATACTACTGACTTTAGCACATGGTCTCATTTGCACCCTAATTGAGGCAGAGCCATTTGTGATCATTTTATTCAGTGGATCACAACAAGGGGCTAGAAGCCCTCCAGTCCCGCTGCGGCTCCATGCCACTTCCAGGGGCTTGGGCTGCTGAAGGGGTGCTGGGCTGGGCCCTTTGTGACACAGGGGCGTTCTATCAGGTTGTTGCGTGATAAGGGACATTGTGGTGGTAGAGGCCCTGGTGACATGGAACAGCCATGCCCTGCAGGGGTATATCTGGGGCACAGGGCCCTGAGCTGCCCAGTCCCAGGAGTGCCACTCGCTCAGGAGGAAGCAGCTCCCGGGATCTCTGTGTGTCAGCCGTCATCGCATATGGAGGAGGAAAAGGTGAACCCCAACTCCCAGGAAGCCAGCCCCTTGCCCAGCACGCTGGAAGATCAGGCCCTCAGCGGGCAGTGGCTGGGAGCAGGTGACGGCTCGGGCCTGTCCCTGCTGGACCCTGAGGAGGAGGGCAACTTAGCCAGTATGGAAGGAGACTGGGAATATGGCATAGATCAAGAACTTTCCCAGCATGGAGACATTGGTGGCCAAGAGCTT